>VZTJ01001767.1:423092-462183 GCA_013397795.1 Orthonyx spaldingii | reverse complement strand
AAAAAAAAAAGAAAAAGGAAGGAAGGAAGCAGAATCTGCATTTTGGGGGAAAACCAAGGCAGAGCCAGCTGATTCTTGCTGTTCTTTCTGATGCAACAGCCCTTGGCAGGATCTTGCATCAGCCCCTAGGATGCTGCAAGCCCATGGGCAGGATGAGGAGGGAGGGTGCCAAAGTGCATTTTCAGGCTGATTTTTCTGTGTGGAGGGCAGGGAAGAAATCCAGATGGTATTTGGCCCACACAGCGAGAAGCAAATCCCAGAGAGAATATTTTGCAGGATTTGTGGGTTTATCTTGTTTGCCTTGGGTACAGGAGCTTCTCTCAGATTTGGTTTAATGGATAAGACAGACAAAAACCTGTTTAACCTTTGCTCAGCAGTGATAGCACCTGCTCAGGAATTCCACAGGGTTCCAAAAGGCTAATTTTGCTTCAATTTCTGTTAATTTTAATTAAAAGTGGAAGATAAAGAGAGAATGGTCAGAGGCCTGCAGGATTTCTAACTAGGTAATACCAGGCTTCTGGGGTTTTTTTCTAGAAAATATTAGAGGTACATGAAGAAAACATAGACAAGGGACAAAAGGATTCTTCCATTCCCAAATGTTCCTCCTCAAGAAAAAAAATTGTGACCAGCAATAGTAATTTTTGGTTATTCAGAGGGTCTGACATTCACTGGGATTGTTGTGGCTTTAAATGATGTTCTTCTGGGAGCTGGGATTTTTATTTTGAAGCCATTATTTCCTCTACCTGGAAGGACTCAACAGCCCAGGCTTTTCCATGCAGCTGCTTTCCCAGGATCCTGCTGTCGCCTGGGAATGGGCTGATTCCTGCAGGAATTGCACAACCTGAGCCATCATGTGAGAGCTTAAACTCTTTACATTGTGGGAAGTCAGTGCCTCTTTGAAAAGCCTATTTCAGGCAACTTTGTCAACGTGGATTATGATTTTTTCCCCCCTAATGCAGACCCACTGCTGGCATTTAGCAGCATAAAACCCCATTTATCCCATAAATCCCATTTAGCAGGAGCAAGGCTGTGGACAGACAGACAGACAGACAGACAGACAGACAGACAGACAGACAGACAGACAGGAGACTGCAGCCACCAGCAGGGAGCCCAGCCCTGCAATTCCTGCAGGTGACCAGGAATATCATTTAAAGATCCAACTGCCCCCAAACACGCAGTGCCCAGCGTGTCGGGCAGCCTTGGTCACCACAGCACATCCCTTCGTGTCCCTGGTGGCTTTTTCCTTGCTCCAGCTGTGCCCAGCAGTGCCCACATCCCACAGACCTCCCGTGCCCGGCAGAGGGGCCGTGCAGGGTGTGTGGGAGCTGAGCCCTGGGCTGCTGACATCCCCCACAGCCCCAGCCCCGCTCCCCAGCCTCTGCTGGGACAGCCCCCAAACCTTGAGCGTGATCTCCCCCGGGAGGATCCCCCGGGCTGCTGGTTTTACAGCCACCTGCAACTGCCCTGCTGCCTTCTGGCTGCAGGAATCTCATCCAGGGCCTCACAGGCCCCGGCTGGGTTTGGAATATCCTGCACCACACGGAGCCTGGCGGGGCTGAAATCCCAGCGGCTGAGCAGGAGCGACACCCCCACCCTGTCCCTGGCACGGGCACCACGTCCCCTCCAGACATCTGATCTGTCTTTGAGCTCAGCCGGTGCCTTTTTGCTCCCAGGTCCAACGTGCAGCAGCAGCTCCCCGCACCACAGAACTCCCGAATTCCTGAGGTGCCCAGACCTGATTTCTGAGCTCTGTGGAGCCCAAGGACAACGCTCCTGCCCTTGCAGCTCCCGCTGGTTACACAAGTCCAGGAGCTGCGTGTGGAGAGGGGGAGCCCCTGCTTTTGCCAGGCAAGCTGGAGCAGAAATGACCTCACTGAAATCCAGAGCCAGGCTCCTGGAGGTGTTGACCAAACCAGGCAGGAAACTGGTCCAAAGTGGAGCACAGCACACTCCTGGAATATTGCAACACCCTGAGGGTTTGCTTACGGCACAGGGCTCTGTGCCTTTGATTCCTGTCACTCCTTTTTGGGATAATTCTGGGCTGCCGTGGAGGCTGCAGGATTTGTCACCTGATGCTGTTACAGACAGCCCCTGGAGAGGTCCCCAGTGGTGCTCCGAGCACCTGGCACGATGCAGACACAGAGTGGGAGCTGTCCCTGCCCACGGAACTGGGTGAGCTTAAACCTCCAACCCAAACCATCCCACGGTTCTGTGATGTAAGGAAGGCAGGCAGCCATGGGCAGATGCATCCCCACCCCCGGGGTGGCTTTGTGACCTGTGTGTGTCCCCTCTGAAGGACACAGTGACAAGTGTTGCAGAAAAACTGGGAGAGCGGGGTCAGATCCTCGAGTTGGACATTCCAGTGCTACTGCCCTGGCTGCAAAGGGAGGCAGGGAATCACTTCCAAAAGGAGGTGTTGGAAAGAGCTCTTAATAATAATAATAAAAAAACCCCAAAAAAACCCCGGAATTCTTTCTCCTATATAATGTGTCATCCTGCCCGTTTCCATGGCTTGGGCACTGTCCCTCACTCCTGGTGCCTTCCCAGCTCCATCCCTACTCTTTTCCTGGTGCACCCTTGGGTAATTGGGTTGTGCTGGAAGCACTTTCAGCTCCCTCCAATCTGGGAACAGGCACTCCAAGGCACGGATTGGACAAGCCTAAGGAACAGGGACATTTTCTGCTCCAGCAAACCTTAACTGCAAACTGCTTTTTGGGCATGGCCACCCCAGGACAGCGGCTGAAGGACACATTAATTAAATCAGGGAAGAGGCTCAGGCAACAGGAGTTGCCATTTCTTGCTTCCCTGGTCTCTAATTCTATGGAAGGATCCAAATGTGGATTTATCTTTCCTGTTGTGCAGCTTGGATGAAGAGCAGGGGCATTTCCAGCCCTTATTGCCCCATCTGATTGAGACACAGCTTTAAATCTGTTCTAGGAAGATGAGCAAGACCCTTCTCAGCTGGGGAAACTGAGGCACAGCCAGGAACAACTGTGGTTTCCATGAATTCCAGGTCCCTCCTGCCATTCCATATCCAGGAATTACGCAGGGGGAAAAAACCTCATAGAGATCTGTAAAAAATCCCTGTTATATTTCAAAGTCTGGAATCAGGGGGTTGGAGACATCCTTTTGTTAAAGAATTTTAACACTCATTTTTCCAAAAATCCTGTGCTGCTGAGCTCTGACACCTGAAATAGATCTCCAGCAAAACCAGCTGGAGAGATACCTTTATTTCATGGCTTTTCAGGTTAAAATCAGCAACTCCTTTAAAAAAATGATAAAAAAAACTCCCTTCCAGGCACAACTTCCCCTGGCCTCAATATTCAGGGAACAATTTTGTTGCTGGGTGTTATTTTGCTGCAAGGAAGTTTGTCAACATCAATTCTCCTTTTCTCCAATTTCCCTCATACCTGGAGCTCGTTTTCACTGTATTAATTTATTTCCCTCTGAGGATCCCTTTATTTGTTCCAGCCACAATTCCCTGTCAGCTCCTTGGTTTGATTTATCTGTGCACCCTTGAAGCTGCTCCCGGCCCGTGTCACACCCCACCCTCCAGTGGCTTCTTCCCAACCCAAACAGATTTAAAAATGCCTTTCATCTTCCACATAAATCTTCAAAGAAACAACAGTTTTATGGCTTCTGCAATCGCCTCCAGTCCTGGGACATTCCCACCTGCTGCTCCAAGGGCTCACCCTTCCTTGGTGGCATTCCCTGTGCTGCTCTCCCACACAGGAGCTCCTGGGTTTGGGGAGAAAAATGTCCTGGGTTTGGTGTGAGGGTGGGAAAATGTCAGCCTTGCCCCCTGTGCGGTTGGCAGAGGGATGTGTTCCCACGCCTGCCCTCTCCCATCACCTCCAGCCCCCAGGACAAAGCCCAGCAGCCACAAGGGGGGAGCTGGGGACGTGTCTAGACAGTGCTGGCTCCACACATGGCTCCCATTCCAGGAGTCCTTCCCAGGAAAAGCCCACCAGGAGGCTTCCTCTGCCACCGTGACACCGATGAGGAAGCGATGTCCGTTCTCTGGAGGAATTTCCCAGAGAAGCTGTGGCTGCCCCATCACTGGAAGTGCTCAAGGCCACGTTGGACAGGCCTTGGAGCACCCTGGGATGGTTGGAAGGAGATGAGCTTTGAGGTCACTTCCAACACAAAGCATTGCATGATCCTGTGAGGGCACAGTGGCACCAAGGAAAGGTCAGCTGGGAGGGAGCCAAGAGCCAAAGGGCCCAGCCAACAATGGTGATCTTTAGGGAATGCATGGAGCAGGAGGTGTGATCCCTTCCCAGCTTTGCCCTGGGCTCCCAGAGTGTTCCTCGAGGCTGCTGCAGTCTGGAACAAACCCTTTTATCTGCCTGGTGGAGCCTTAGTGCCCAAAGGGGGCTGAGCACACCCTGCCCCAGCGCCTGAGCAGCCCCAGGGCGTGCAGACACCTCCTGCCCTTGCTGGGCGTGCCCTGCCTCCCACCAGAGCCCAGCCCCACAGGGGTCACCGGAGCGGGGCAGGGACACGGAGCAGCATTGCACAGAGCCAGGGGGATTGCACAGAGCCAGGGGGTTTCACAGAGCCAGGGGGGTTGCACAGATCCGTGGCAGTTGCACAGAGCCAGGGGGGTTTCACAGAGCCAGGGGGATTGCACAGATCCAGGGGGATTGCACAGATCCATGGAATTCACAGATCCATGGGGATTGCACAGATCCATGGAATTCACTCCCTGACCTTGCGTTCATGGCTCTGTTATCCAGGCTTTGCCTCCCTGTGGTCTCTTTTTCCAGGCCCTGTGTGCTGAAGCAGCCTGAAGCAGGAGATGATCCCCAGGCAGCTCTGCAGACCCTTTCCTTCCATCATTAACTACTTCTATCAGTGCTCCCTCTCTCCCAACCAATAATAATTCCCTTTTCCAAATTCCATGGGAAGCTCAGTGAGTCCTGAACTTGCTGAAAACCCAAGGACGCAGGCACTGGAAGCTCCGGGGCCTGCTGAGGAGTGAGCTCCCTGTAGGAAAGCTCTGTGATCCCCCAGGATGCTCCTCTCCATCCCTCTGCTCCCTTTATCCTCCACTCCAGCCCCTTGGAACCCCTCTGTGCTGCTCCTGGATCCTCAGCCTGTGCTGGAACCACGTTTTCCAGCTCCCAGCTCCCGGGAATGAGCGCTGGCAGTGGCTGCACACACCCAGTGGCCCGGGATGTGCTCCGGAACCCTGTGCAGCCCCTGGAGGCCTCAGATCCCCCAGCTGGAGCTCCCAAGCACGAGGCTTTGTCTGGCAGCAGCTCCTGGGGCTTTCTCCTTGGGAAGAAATGCTCCAGCATGGGACTTTTCCAAGCCAGCCTGGAGCACAGAGGGATTGAGTAACTGATCTCGTCTCTGCTGCTGCCTCACCCGCTGGGAGTTTGCAGCCTCTGTGCCCCTTCCAGGCATCCCAGCCCTGCTCCTCCACGTCCCACTGGTCAATGTCCTGGTGATTTGTCTGAGTGAGGTTTTATATTTATTTAATTTGCCAGTTTATTCTTTCCCCTGGTTTCCTTCTTTGGCCACAGCTGTCACTTTTGGAATTATGTCTCTGGAATCACAGGCTATGCCACTGTTCAGCCACGCTGGCTTTGGGAGATGTTTTTCTTAGATTACTCCAATTCCTTCACTAAGAGCCTCTAAAGTCTGAGAGAGCCTCCAGGAGAGCCTCCTCACTGCATTCCCATTTCCCACCTCCAACTTCCTCCTTTTTTAAATAAATATTTCCAGTTAAATGCTGCTGTGGCAGCAGGGCTTGGCTTCAGGTGGATGTTGGGCTTGAGCAGATTCTCTCTTCCAGTGTTACTTCCCAAATAATGCTCAGGAGTAAACCAAGAATTTCCTTTTCCATGTGAATTCCCTTCTTTTCCAAGACATGGCTTGGTGGTTGGACTTGAACTGGGTGTGGAACTTGTGTGTGACATCTGCTCAGCCCACGTGGCACCACGGAAATCTCACTTCACTGGGATTTCTCCACAGCTTTTCCTGCCCATTTTTTCCTTTGGGAAGTGTTTGTGTTCCAAGGGAACAGCCCGAGAACCACCCTCTCCTTCAGGAAAGGAAAACCTTGGAGCTCTGCCCTCTGCAACCCAAAATCCTCCAACCCCTGGGAGCCTGAGCACCCCTGTCATGGTCCTTTCCCACTGACACATCCCCTTCTCCAGCCTGGAATGGACAGGGAACAGGGATTGCAGCACTTTTCCCTTCAAAACTTGATCCCTTCCTGCTGCTGGACATTCCTTTTGCTGCATCTCCAGCTTAAAACACCCTGGGAATTGGGATACTCCTCCTCTGCTCCCTCCTCGTGCCCCAAACTCTCCCACTTTCCCATTCTCTTGGTTCTAACCTCAGGAAAATTAACTAGAATTTAAAAAAGGAGGATGGTGATGGAGGCATGGATGCTGTCACTGCTCCTAAATCCAGCTGCAAGAGGAATATTTGGAAACCCAGGGCCCAGGTGCTGATGGATATGGGATCATCATGGAAAACAACAATTTTCGAGGCAAAGACCAGCAACGAGAGTGTTGTAATTCAGCTTTCTTTGTTAAAAAAACAAAACAAAACAACCCAAAACATAGAACAACCCAAACATTGAACAGATTTGTTAAACCACAGACATAAAAGTATCAAGAAATACTAAAAAAAAAAAAAAAAATACAATGCAAGAGACATCTTGTTGTCCAAGGCCATTGGATTCAGGAGCTACTGGCTGACCAGCCCTCAGTCAGTGGAATTGCTGTGCTGCCAGGAACACAAACATTGGGAATACACAGCGCTTTCTGGAGAAGAATTAAGACTAAAAGATATTTACCCCTTTCAAATAAATAGAATGTCATCTACAGCAATATTTAAATTAGTAAAATAGGGTTTTTTTAAAGCAACCAAATATAACAAAATTGTAAATCAGGTCTAGGCTTTCTTGTGTGTGTTAAGAGCCTTTTTTTTCCTGTGTTTAAAAAAACCCAAAAAAACCAACAAAAATACAAAGCAAAGTGTTTCTGAAAAGTCGGGTTCTTCACCAGCAGTGAAGGTCACCCTCCCTTTGTTCTGAGGGTCGGAGCGAGGTCTGGGAACCACTCAAAATCCTCCCTCTCCAAGGGTTTTGGTGGGACATGGACCTCGCCCCGTCCTCTGAACAAATCAGGGATTTTTCCCCGTGTTTGCCGTTGATCCCAGCGCAGCCAGAGCCTGGCACATCCCAGGGGATGAGGGAGAGCCCCTGCACTGGGCTGAACGTTCATCCCTGGGGAAGAGTTCAGGTGCAGCTATAAAGTCTCTTTTAGGCAGTTTAGAAATTAATTCAGTGTTTAAAAAAATACTTTTATTTTCACTCATTACCACTTGCACAGCTGGAGGAAGCAACACCCCTTCTCAGGCAAGGAATGGGGGGGGGGGGGGGGGGGCATAAAATAATCCTCTGGATATCGGATCCTTCGGGATCACGGACCCCGAGCCACCTTTTCTACATCATCAAACTGGGAGCTCTTGGTTGCACCAGCAGCGTCCCCCACACATTCCCAGTTCCAGTTCCAACTGGGAAGAACTTGAGCCCAGGCAAACCCAGCACAATCCTGGGCGCAGCTCCTCAAGGAGCCACCCGGAATGAGGAGCCCCTGGAGCTCCCCTCAGCACCGAGGTCTCCTGGGGTGCCCTGGCAGGGATGAGGCAGCACATTCCCATCCCTGCAGGGCTCTCCCTGGTCAGCAGCCAAGCCTGGCTGGCTCCAGCTCATCCCAGAGCCAGGGATGCTCCCAGGGCCGGCACAAGGCTGGGATTCAATCCCTGGGCTCTGCTGGGGTCACGAGCTCCAGCCCAGGGCCGTCTCACCCTGGGGCTGCCCTTTCCCAAGCTCCAGGAGCTGCTTTGTTCCAGCCCTGTCCCAACTGCCCTCCCTGTCAGGAGCAGTGGGGTTGCACAATGGATGGTGGAAGAGCTGCCATCCCACGGGAACGGCCCCGAGCAGCCGGAGCGTTGTGCAATGACAACATTTGGCAGTTTCCTCATGGATTTGGTTTTTAATTTCATTTTTTGTTAAAGCCCGAGAGCGCCGTGGCCTCGGCTGAAGGCACAGGTACCTTCCCAGACTGAGTGGAGACATTCCCTGGGATTCCCTGCAGCCAGACCAGGATTCTGCCACTGGGAATATCTCTCCAGGGTTGGGAAGTCCCAGCTCCAGGGAACAGCTCTGCTGCAGCCCCACTGCCCTGCCCAGACCCACCACGGAGCAGCCCCTGGAGGAGCCCAATTTATTCCCTTGCCTGAGCCACCCACTGGGAGAGGACTTGGAGAACAACAAAGCCACTTCCCAGGAGTTCCAGTCCGGCTGAAGGGCCTTTAAAGTTTGTTCAACTGTGCCAGAGTCCCTTTGAACTCTGTGGCCACCGAGGGGGCCGTTCCAAACAAAAGCCTGTTTACCAGAACACGGTGTCTGAGATGGAAAACACTGCAAATTCTGCAGGAAGTTAAAAAAAAAAAAATCATTAAAAATCCACCAGGATGACATAAATCCCCCTGATTTTTGCAGGGCTGAGCAGGGCTGGTTCCTCTCCCAGCTGGAGGAAGGGTTCTCATTTAGAAAGAGGAACCCAACGGCCTCGGAAGTGCCTGGCCAGCAGCTCCTGCTCTGTTTAGCAATCCCTGCAGGATGCAATTCCGTGAACACCCCAAACAACTGCCAGCCTGGGAGCCTGAACTTGAAAACAACTGAGGAGGAGCAGTAATTGAGAGCTGGGGTCAGCTCAGGGAGCACGGGATGGCTGCGGCAAAGCCACGGCGCCGCCGGGCCCCGGGACCTTCACGGTCCTTTCCAACCTCAATTCCACGGACACAGCAGCTCTGGCTGTACCTGCAGGAGACTGTCCATGGAAAAGATTCCTGTAGAACCTCGTTTGGGTCACTGCAGGCTCCTTGTGGGGAGGGTTCATCTCCCTCAGTGGCTGCACGAGCCGTGACCGACCACGGGCTCCGAAGAGCACAACAGAGAAACAACAGGAAAAATCCCACCTCCAGTGCTGGGAGTGATGGGGACCTCTGAACTCTCTGCAGCTCCCCCTGCCCTCCCTGACACATCTCACTCCACGTCTGAGGAGAACAAGCACCAAGGAGGTCTTTCCCAGGGATGTGTTATCCCTTTTCCATACCAAAATCCGGTGGAATAATGCAGATGGTTGCTGATTCAGTTTTACCCCCTCCTTCACTATCTCCCAAACCTCCAGGAAAAACCAATCCAGCCTCTTCCAGCCATGTCACCAGGCTCTGGTGGAGGGCAGCTGTTGGGGTCAACAACTCCAGGGTGAAAGAAATCAGGTTTTTGGCAGATAAACTTTGAGATGTGAGCTGTGGCTGAGCAAATTCAGCCTTTTTGTGGCTCTGTGCTGGTACCTGGTTCAGTTTCTTCCTAAACCTCTACTGGCCAAGGAGATGCTGGAGAGATCCCCACAACCATGGGATCAGTGCCAGAGCCTCAGGTTAGTACAAGAGAAAGATCTTCAGCAGCAAGTGAAAAATCATGAAAATCCACGAAAAGCAAAGCCAGCAAGTTAAGGATTTAATTAAAATCCTTTAATTGATAAAAAAGTAATTTTTAGTGTGACAGCTCCTCTTTAAAACCAGTGTGAAAGGGTCACCAGGAGGACACAGTGATGGCCATCACCTGATGGGTGATGTGTCCAAAGCTACCTTTGGGAGGTCTGACCCAATCCTGAGCTCTCTGTGGAGGGCCCTTGGTGCCAACTGCCTTTGGGTTGAGGTGGCTGAGGTTCCAATGCCTTTGCTTTGCATCCCAAGGGATTCTGCTGGTGGCTTTTGTCACTGAGAGCCCCCACGCTGAACCCAGGCGCTGCAGGAGCTGCCCTGAGACCCTCACAGCCAAAAAATCTGCAGCCTGAGTGGCAGTGACAGACTGAGGTCCCCTTTCCACGGCACACGTCCAGCAGGAGCAGCGATTTCCCCTCTCTGCTCAAAACCATCTCAGCCTTCAGCTGGAAGAAGCCAAAAATGGAGTTCAGGTTTTGTAATCCATCAAAACCTGATCTCAGATCCAAGATGCTCCAACTCATTGCACGTAGGTCCCTGAACAGCCAGGCACTGGCCAAAAACTTTGGGTTCTGCCCTGGGGATATTCCCAAACCAGCCGCAAATCCTCATGGATTCACTCAGCTCCTGGAGAGCTGGTTTGGGAATCTCCACACTGAGCTGGTTTGGGAATGTCCACCCCAGCTGCCATGGAATAAAGAGCTGATTGTCTCCCCTGTCCCTGCCTCGGAGCAGGATGTGGGGCTGGCAAGGTGGGAGGGTGGAGCTGTCCCTGGACACGGCCACACACCTGGGCAGGAGCTGCCCCTGCCCTGACACACCTGGAGTGCTGCAGACCCTGCCAGCACAGGGCCTGAGCGAGTACCATGGTGTCCTTCATGCCCCTTCATCCCAAAGAACTCTACACTGCCAGGAGAATCCAGTGGGAAGCGACAGCTCCCGGAGCATCCCGGCTTCCCAACGGCCAAGTTTACAAAAAAAAAAAAAAAAAAAAAAAAAAAGGGAAATAGTTCACCAAGCCACCTGCACAAAGCACGAGCACAAAGATCTGCAACAGAGACAGCAAAGCAGCTCCAGTGGGGAGAAGATGCTTCAGAATTCCGAGCGGTGTCGGAGCGCAGAGGCACAAACAGCAAATGGTTCAAGGACTGCAGATTCCAAAAGGTGACACTTTGGACCAAAGAAAGCAACGTGTCCCTAAAGGGGACAGTGCTGACTGCTCGGGAACTACAGGAACTGTGGGTGTGCTCAGGGATGGGGTGGCTCCACTCACGGCAGCAAACCAGGATTTCACACGCGGATCACAGACTGTGCTCAGGGATCACTCCTGGAACGGGAGGTGGGGCTGGGATCTCATCAAGCCAGGCCTGGTGCACGAAGGAGGATCAGGCCCGGGCCCTGCTCCTTAGAGCAGAACTCACTTTCATTACTCAGAGATGGGGAGGCCCTGGCACAGGGTGCCCAGAGAAGCTGTGGCTGCCCCTGGATCCCTGGCAGTGTCCCAGGCCAGGCTGGATGGGGCTTGGAGCAGCCTGGGACAGTGGAAGGTGTCCCTGCCCATGGCAGGGTGGCACTGGATGAGCTTTAAGGTTCCTCCAGCCCATTCCAGGATCTCCAGCAGCCCAAGGTGAACGCCAGGACATCTCCCCTTCTCTCCACCCCAGACCTGGTTGGTCCCATCTCCGTGGCACATTCCAGAGGAAACACAGCAGGACAAAGGGAACAGTGCCAGGCAGCGCCCGGAGAGAGCCCAGGGAATGTGCCAGGGGAACGCCACCCTTTTTTTCTCTCTGCACATGGCTTAGGGGCAAACCCAGCTCCCTGAGCAGGGCCCCAAGGAGAGCACAGTGCTGCTCATGCCATGCTGGATGAAAGCCTGGCGCAGAAAAGCATGGAATGAGCAAGCCAAGGACTTGGCCTTCCTGGGTTTCTCAGCAGGAACTCCCCCCTCAGTGCTCAGTCCCAGGGCCACGGGATGGGCACTGTGGGGAAGAGCATCCTGGAGGACTGGCTCAACAGCAGGGAGCTGGCTTGGATCTGAGAGCTGGGATCCAAATGCAGAGGGTGGCAGGGCCCCGAGTGCTCTGCTGAGGACACAGTGACAGTCACACGAGGCCCCGCCACGTCCCTGACCCTGCTCTGCCTTGTCCCCCTGCCACTGCACAGAGCCTGAGGTGTCCAGCAGCACGGGGGGGTGAGAGTTTGGTGGGGGTGAGCCAACATCAGCCAACCTCTGCTTCCCACCCGCCCTGGGCCAGATGAGGCAGCTCAGGACCCCCCCCAGGGCTCTGTGACAGCCCCAGCCCCACCCCAGGCACTCTGAACACTCAAACCAGGCCCCAGCACATCCCAGAGCCAAAGCAAAGGAGCCCCCCAGAGCCCCCCCAGCCCTCACACACACACACAGACCGAGGGCACGGGCAGGACCCCTCTGGAATTGCCCTCTGGAATTCTCCTCCTGGCTCCTGCTCGTACCAAGGACTTCTGCTGGCTGGGCTGGGGGCTGAGCTGGGGCTGGAGGGGCTGCAGGAGGCGAAGCAGAGCCTTGGGGCCGCGGTGGCAGCGGGAAGCAGCTCCGGTGCCGGGGGTTCGGGAGTGAGGGATCCATGGGATTCTTGGGGCATCTCAAAAGAACGTTGTGCGTTTCCTCGAGCTCAGTGTCCCTGCTTTTCCTGCCTAGGATTCCTGAGGAACCACTTCCATCAGCTTCTGGCACAGCACGGTGGCGGAGACTGCGGAGAAAGCAAAGGACAGGTCAGGGATCACCCCCAAGAGAAATCTGGGCTCCTGAGGGAAGGGCTGAGCCCTCTGCCTCCCCACCCTGAGTCCAAGGACAATTTAAGGCTTGAAATATTCCATGGATACTCCCTACTGCATTCCCAGAATTCAAACCTCACGCGGGGAGCTCTGCTCCTGCAGCAAGGACTCTGCACTGCTCCAGGACTCCTGGACACAGCTTCTCCTTGCCTGGTGATACAGCACCTAATTTTGGATGCTCTGAGTGTGAGCAGCCAAAACTGAGTCAGGAATGGGCATGGGAGATCCAAGGTGAAGCTTTTGCTTCCAATTTTGAAAGCCATGTGAGCCCACAGCCTCTTCTGAAGGACAAACCCAGGCCAAGCCCCCTGTCCTGCACACAGGGCAGAGGCCACTGCCTGGCCCAGGGCAGGTGGGAGCCCAGGGATCATTCCAGGTGCAGATTTCCAAGGAAAAGGTGCTAAACTGAAGTGATTTTATTTTCCCACCCATCCAAACACTCCTCTGCACCCTGCTGCTCCACTCTGTGGCTGGGGATCACAAAATATTCCTGCCTGGCCAAACTAATTCTAAGCACAACCAAGTGAGACTCAGATCAGTTGGAGGTGATCAAATTATCTGCAATGTATCAATAAATCACATTTAAAGTTCCTGTGTTTCTCACTGTTTGCAGGATTATCACTGTCTGTTCCCAGAATATTTTCAATATTCTCCTTACAATCCTTTGGTGGAGGAAAACAATGAATATGGTAATTTACCACCCAGGCATTGCAAAAATGGCTTTTCCAGGAACTGAGCCTAATACTCAGGCTAAAAAAGTGAGTGTGGGAGACAGGGAGAGAGAGAGTGAGAGACAGGAGGAAAAGAAGAAGAATGAGTACTGAGCACTGCTGAAAGCCTTTTTCTTCCTCATGAAGCACCCAGCTAAGGCTGGGCACTTCTCCTTGCCTGCTTTTCTAGGTCAGCCCCTTGCAGGAGAGTCCGGAGGCAGCTGCTGAGTTCAGTTCAGCAGGGATTGACTTTCTGGGCTCAGTTGTTGGGGCAGAGGCTCCGTGTGCCAAGCACGGCCTCTCCATCCCTCCAAACACACCCCGGCCTTGTGTCAGCTGCTGGAAAACCTTGGAGCAGATACCTTAAAAATAAACCTGAGAGAACACAGCCAGCCAGGGCACCTTCCCTTCCCTCTGCTCCGCTTTGCCTGGATCCCAAATGTCAGCACTGGCTAAGCCATGGATGGGGACTAACTGTGGATTTTCAGCAGTCAAACTGAGGCCAGCTGTGCTCAATCCTTCCTGCACCACTGGAAAGGGATTCTCTGCTGAGCAAAGGCTTGGCCCTGGGCTTTTCCAGGAGCAGGGAATTATGCTCTGCTGCTGACAACCTGTCTGCCAGGATTAAACCCCTCCAAAAACATGGTATTGGTCCCAAACTTTGCCATTATTGCAAAGCAGGATGCATTCTGGTTGCTTGGCAGACATGGCAATCATCAGGATAAACTTGTTACCATGGAAGAAGAATGGAGCAGAGCCAGGATTTTGGAAGCTCCTCCACACGGAGGAGAGCAGAGCCAGCCCTGCCAGCTGCAGCACAGCACTGGGAAACTTTTTGGGAGCAAAATCTGCTCCTCCCTGGAGATACTCACAGATGCCTTGGAGAACCCACTTGGGCTTGTTTTGCCACCAGACCCCGAAGAAGTAAATGGGGATCCCACTGAGGATGATGGCAAAGCCGATCCCGCACTCCTTCGGCGTCATCCAGAAGGAAACGGCGATGAGGAACAGGCAGGCCAGGATGAAGAAGATGGGCAGGCAGATGTTCACCTGAGCAGGGAGCAAGGGACAGGGCAGGAGATGTGTCAGGGGAGGCTTTCCAGGGAGGTTTATCCAGCCTGGAGAGGGACAGGATTATTGTTCCCCCTGGCCAAGAGCCTTTCTCAGCACCTTTTTGGACCTCAGCTCCATAATTCCATAACTCCTTACCCAAATTATCTGCACCAGCAGAGCCACAGCACAAGTTGGGGCTGCTTGCCAGGGCACTCCAAGCAGGGCACCCACCAGAGCAGCCCAGCTTTGAGAAGAAAAACCCCAGAACCGAAGGGAACAGGCAGCAAAGATTCCCTTTGGGAAGGTGCCACTCCAGGCCCGTGGATTTGTTTCCCTGTGGGTGCTGCTGCCTGGCAGGGACCCGAGTGTGCCGTGGGAGGAGGGACAAACAGCCTTTGGGGCAGAGGCAGCAGGGGCTGACAGGATCTTGGCCTGTCCCCAGATGGGCCACGGGGCTGCCAAGCTGGCCAAGGACAGTGGGGACAGAGCTGGGCACGGGGCCGGCTGCTGAGCTGGGAACTATTTTAGGGGAATTCCACGGTGGGACAGAGTGTTACACTGAGAGCCAGTGGGATCTGTCCTGGGGAGTGTGCTACTCATGGAGAGTGATCCCACCACAGTCCCCTGTCACCCACAGCTCCTCACTGTGCTGGCCCCAAGGCACATCTTGGTGCTCCTGCACGGGTTCAGCAGCAGGGACACCTCCTTTAGCTACAACACAGCATTTCCCTGCAATCCCAGCCCCTTTTCCCCGCAATCCCAGCCCCTTTTCCAGGCAGGACCAGCAGCTGGGCCTCCCCTGGCGCTGGGAGGGGACCTGGGGAGGACCCCCCTGGCAGTGCCCACCCCATTCTCACCTTGATGGGCCTCTCCAGCTCCGGCTTCTTGTAGCGCAGCCACATCATCCCGATGATGGCCAGGGCCACACACAGCCAGTTGAAGAAGCTGAAGAAGTTGATGACTGAGAAGATGTTGTTGGAGAAGGCATAGAGCAGGGTCATGACACACTGAATCCAGGGAAAAGGCCATTAGGAAAGGGAGCAGGCAAAACCACCTATGTTACAACACTAAAGAGGGGTGTTTAAAGGAAATACCTGCCAGGAAAGGGATCACATTGATTATTTTTTAATTATTTGAGCTATTTTCAGTTGGTGCCTGGAACCATTTCATAGGATCATGGAATGGTTTGGCTTGGAAGGACCTCAAAGCTTAAAGGACCTCTAGTTCCAACCTCCTGCCATGGGCAGGGACACCCTCCAGTACCCCAGGGTGCTCCAAGCCCTGTCCAGCCTGGCCTCGGACACTGCCAGGGATGGAGAGAATTCAAGACAGAAGTGGGCAGTGAGGACAGCATGGGAAGGGTCCCTCTCCTGCAGGCACACAGGAATGGCTGTGGCTCCCACCATTCCAGGGGATCCCAGCCCTGATCCCTCCCCCTGCCCAGCCCAGGGCTTTACCGTGAACACGAGGGATGGGACGGGGGTGAGGAGCCGGGGGTGGATCATGGACAGGATCGAAGGCAGGTGCCCCTCTCGGGATCCCACGAAGAACAGCCTGGGCAGGGGACACAGGAGGGGACACAGAGCAGTCACACCCCGCAGGGCTTTGTGTTCAGCACAGAACAACCTGAGGCAGGCCTGAGCACCAGTCCCTGGCTCACAAGGGAGGCTGGAGATGGCCAGGGAATGCAGGAAGGATGGACTGACATCCTGCTCTCCAGGGACTGTTCAGTGGCTCTCCTCAGACAGCCCAGGGATGTGTCACAGCTGGAACCATCTCAATCCTGCCCCTGCCCAGCCTCTCTCCCCTTCCCGAGGGATTCTCAACCCTGAAGTTTCCCAACTTTCTGCTTTTCATTAAAGCCACTTTCTCAGGAGCCCCAAGCCTGTGTCTGGTTCTGGTTTACTGACCTCACCAGGACTTTGCCTGAGGAACAGAAGATTAAGAGCACTGAAAGGTTGCCTTTAATCTGGTTTGAAAGTCTGACTTTGTCTTCCTGCATTCCCCACACGGCCTCCAGGCCCTCCAGACTTTGTGTCTGCCCACAGCCACTCTCTGGAGGAGAACTCCAAAGGAAAGGAACCAAGCACAGTTCGTAAACAAAACCCACAGGATTGAGCAAGGAACCTACCGGGAAGAAGTGAAGAGAGATCCATTGACAGACCCAAAGCACGACAGCCCAACAAAGACAGGTATGATCCAGGACATGACACCGAGGTGGTAGTTCCCAAAATCCTAAATGGGAGACAACAACACACATTTCACCCCACAATGTCCCAAAAAACTCAGAGCTGTCTACAAAGAATATCTGGAGAAATCTCAACAAGTGACACAGCTCAGTGCTGAAGCCGTGACGGAGTTTCCCAGACTCCCATGTGCTGCTCCTCTTCCCTGAAAAAGCAGATTGTGGAACTGCTCAAAGACATCAGCAGCCAGCCTTTCCCTCGGGGCCAGGACACAACATTTATCCAACAGCTATCGGTAAGTTCAGGACCAAACAGAAACTGTGAGGAAACTCAGACAGCAGCTGCTGCCAAGTGCTGAGTCAGGAGCTGGGACACAGCCCTGGGGACCCGCAGGGACCTCGCCTTGCAGCTTTTTGTCGCAGGCTGAGCCTGTGCTGCTCCACTGCGGGTTTGCACTGACAATATGGGATGGATTTCCAGCCTCTGCTGTTCCAGGCCAAGCTGGACAGGGCTTGGAGCAACCTGGGACAGCGCAATGGGATGGGCTTTCAGGTCCCTTCCCACCCAAATCATTCCAGGATTCCCTGCAGCACAGACTTGGGCTGGAGCAGGGTCTGGGTCCCAACCCAAAGGATGGAGCAGGGTCACCTGAGGGGCTCGGCTCATCCTGGGCTGGGACATTCCCCCTGAAGCCCTGAACAGCCCTGGTCAGGCTCAGTCTGCAAGGTCTGCTCTCTTCTGAAGCCATCAGCCTTCCTGACCACACTGGCATTTTAATTAATAGAAAGATTATTTTTCTTTCTACTTAAAACAAGGAAGACACGGAGAGAGAACAATCCAGTTCAGTGTTGACTGAGTGACCTTTCCCCATAAATATCAAGCTCTGGTAACTGCTGGGCAGTCACAAGGCCAGCAGCAACCTTCCCCAGCTCAGGAAGAAGAGCAGCACTAAGTGCTGCCTGGGATAATCCCCCTCAGGATCACACCGTTCTTCCCTGCTCCCCACAGCTGCTCTTTATCTCCTGCTCAACATCAGCTTTCTGTAAGCAGCCCTGAGCAGCCTGGAACGAAGCAGGAGACGTGTGCAGTGATTCCAAGGCTGATTCCACCTGCCCTGGGATGAGTCAGGCTGCAGCAGCAGGGATCTTACCACGGCCACGGCCTCGGACGTCAGCATCTGCTCCGTGCTCAGCGTGGTGAAGTAAGCCAAGTTGGTCAGCACATAAACCAGAGTGACGACAGGCAGGGAGATGATGATAGCCAGGGGCAGGTTTCTAGGAAAAAAAAACATCCTTTGTCCTGGAGCAGCTCAGAGGAGGGAGCTGCTGATCCCAGCGATCGCAGCCCTCCCGCGCTCGCTCTGTTCTTTGGTTTTTCTGTGTGTGCAGTGTCCCAGGCACGCCCTGCTCCCATGGGAGAGGGGAAATCCACCAGGGAACAGCCTGCCCAAGGAGAGGGGGAGTCCCCATCCTTCAGAAATCGTGTGGATGTGGCACTTGAGGCCATGGTTAGTGGTGACCGTGGTGCTGGTTCATGGTCTTTAAGGCTTTTTCCAGCCTTAAGGACTCCGTGATTCCCTGAATAGCCTGGAGGCTGCAGGTGGACAGGGAAGGATTATGGCAGAAGGGATTTTTTGCATGGAGAGGCGCCCTGCAGAAGCAGAAATCCAAGATCACTGCAAAGGCAATTAATTAAAAATACCCGGCGGCACCAGCGTGGGGATTCTCTCTGGGCAAAGGAGCTCCCTTGTGCTGGGGGGGTTCCTCTGGGAGATGGGAATCTCAGGCATGCAGCAGGCACTTTTAGGTTCTACCTGAACTCAGCTGTCTGGGCTGAGGGAACTCAAAGAAAAGGAGTTCAGGCACAGCCTGAGTGGGTCTGTGAACAGCCTGTGTTGGTACAGATTTGCCTTTCCCAACAGTTTAACTTCATTTCTGAACGGAAAATTGAGAAAGGAAACCCTGCTTGGTGCCACTCTAATTGGTCCAGCAGAGCTCCAAGCTGCAGGAGCAGAGTCAAATACCACAACTGCATCCAGCAGACATGAAAATAATTGCAAAATGCAGCCCCCCTTTTGCTGTTTCTCTGGGAAGGGGTGGATCCAAGCCTGTGCTTCCCAGCAGGCACAAAGCACCCCCAGGGTCAGCCAGGACAGGCTCTTGCACAAGTGCCCCCAAACCTAAACTCGCAGCAGTTCCCAGGCACCTCCCCAGGAGCAGAAGGGATTTCACTGTCCTGCTCTGCTGAGGGCCCCAGATAACCCCAGGAGGCACGAGCAGAGCAGGAAGCAGCTCTTGCTCAACAGGATGAGAAGAGCAGGGGACAAACACGTGGAGAGCAGCACAAACACACGGAGAGCAGCACAAATGCTCAGTGCCAGTTGAACCAAGGCAGCAATAAAGCCCTGAGTGCTCTTTCCTGGCCCATAACTCACAGAGGTGTCAGACCGAGGAAGCAGAGATTTCTCCCAGCACTGACAACACGGCATGGGAGAGCAGGGAAAACAACAGCCCTGCTCCTGCAGGGATTATTGTTCCCTTTCCCTGTTTCCAGGGAGGTGGAAGGTCATGAATTCATCTTGTTTTCTCTTTTGCCAGATAAAGGCCTTGGCTTCCTCCTCTGTTAAACACATGAGGAAGGGGCTTCCCCAAAAGAGCAGCTTTTCCCCCAGGGAAGTCATCCCAGGACCCACACACCTACCTGTAGGGATTTATCATCTCTTCTGTCACAAAATTCAAGTAATTCCTGAAATTTCAAAAGGACAGGGGTTAGTTCTGGAATAAATAACAGTTATTCTGCAGTTCAACTCATCTGCACAGGGACTTCAGGAGGGGCACAGGGACTGATCCTGTGGGGAAAACTGGGATGGCTGATGTCCAGAGCCAGGCTGGATGGAACTTGGAGCAACCTAGGGTAGTGCGAGGTGTCCCTGCCCATTGGATGATCTTGAAGGTCCCTTGCAACCCACACCATTCCATGGTGAGGATGGCTACAAGGGGCCAAACTGAGCAGCAGGTGCTCAAAGGCCTGATAAAGGAGCCCTGCAGGAGCTTCAGTTTGGAACTGGAGTTGGAATTCAGTTGAGCTGGAAGGAAGAGCCAGGGCTGTGCCTTACCATCCTCCATAGGCAAAGAGGCCGCTGTACAGAGCCAGCACGATGTTCCCAACGCCCACCTTGGTGCCCTCGAAGGATTTCCCGGGGCTCAGGTTTTCCACATCACCTGCAGGACACAAACGCAGCTGAGTGAACCCCAAAGGCCTCCAGAGAAACCTGGAGGCAAGAGCTGCTTTAGGATTAATTATCTTAATTATCACCCTGCTGCTTTTCGGGTTCTGCTGAGCACGGGCACGTTTTCCCTCCAGTTTTACAGGGATCGATGCAGCTGGGTTCAGCCCCAAAGGTGACCCCAAAAACACATCTCAGGCAAGGGCTGGCTCCTCCAAACTTTCTCACGCTGCAACGTGCTGTCACCAAGGTGATGTCCCAGGGACATCCTGGGGACCTTCCTGCTGGAAGATGCTTTGCAAACAGAGATTGTCACGTTGTCCTCTCAACTCAAGGCTGTTGGCCTTCGATAAAGCCCCAGGATTTCCTGCACTTCCACCAGCCACCCAAACCCCCAGAAACCCAGGATTTCCTCCAGTCCCACCAGCCACCTGATAAAGCAGAGGCCTGTGGCAATCCCTTTGATTGAGGGAAGTCAGGTTCTGGGGGTTTGGATATCAGAAGTCACCTTCTTTAGGGGCCTGATGATCAAAAGTTCCTGTTGTGGGTCTGCTTTTGAAAGAAAACGCCAGAAATAGAAGATTTGATTGTGCATCTGGCCCCAGCCCTCCCTGAGCAGCCCCAGGTTTATTTATTTTGCTTTCAAATGCTCTGCAGTTGTTTAGTTCCCTGTCTTTGATGCAGGGGCTGTCTGTGGGACAGGGATGGCAGAGCCGTGCTCCCAGCCCCGGAGTGCAGGGAATGTGGTGGGATCCAGGGGGGCACCTCTGCAGCCAGGGAGCCCTGGGGAAGCCCATGTGATTCCTCTTAGGGCACAGATCTTTCCTAATCACCCCAGCAGCTGCATCACAAGGCAGTCAGCAGGGGCTGGAGCTTAACCCTTCATCCCTCGGCATGGGGCACCCAGGAGGTGCTGCTGGAAAAGCGCAGGGATGCTCCAGCAGCAGCAATTTTCCCTCCGGATGGCCTCTCTTCCCGCTTCACTCTGGAAATTCTCCCTCCCCTGTGCCACTGCTGCAGAGGCTGGGTGACAAACGTGGACGCACCAGCCCTGGAACACCTCCCACTCGTCCTCCCTGTGCTGGCAAAGAGGGATTTTTCATCTGTCACTCATGGGGCTGCTCCAAACCTCTGCCAGGGACATGGAGCTGCCCTGTGTGTGTGGGAAAGCTCCATCTCTTTTTCTCCTCCTCCCCTGACCCATCCCGATCCTTTCCTTGCAGGGGATACTGTGGGTGTGAGCTGCAGGCCCGTGGCAGCAGCTCATCCCCAGTCTGGGAGTCCATCCAGAACTGGAAACCCAAGGTGTGCAAGGCTCCTCCTGCCCAGACCCCAACCCCACCTCGTTCCCAGCAGCTCCTTGCACAGGAAGGTCTTTCCTGCATCTCCCTTGGGATGTGCTGGGTGTATTTACTGTCCCTGGAGCCCGTGATCCTCCTTAGCGAAATGCACCAATCCTTTTTAAAAACACATCCGAGTGCACCAGGAGAGCCAGGAAATGCAGAGACTGATAAAAGGCTGAGTTTAACCTCAATTCCTGCCTGGCAGGTTCTGCACAGAATCCCAGTTTAGCCCAAGTGAAGCAAAGGGCTGAGCAGGAGGGGTGTGCAGGGGATCACATTCCACTGCATCCCTCGGGCTCAGCTTTCCCCACCTCACTTTCTGCCCTTCCTGAATAATTACCAGTGTGGTTCTTTCCAGGCCTTTTGTTACGGGAATAAGAGACACTTTTTGTTCACAGTGCCTGTAATTAGCTACTGGAACACCACATGGATGGACTGGGAGAGCAGGAGGCTCTCCAGGCATTTCAAACACTCCTCAGGATCTCTCTTCTCGAAGGTTTCAGGCTCTCCACGTTCCCACCGCGATCCATGGATCATCACCTCCACCACCCAGGAGGATGCTCCCATGCGAGAGCAGCACAAGCACCACCCATTTCTTGTCCACAGCTGGACATCAGCTCTCCCAAAATCCTCCTTCTGTCTGCCACAGGCAAAACCTTCTCAGGACAAATGTTCCTTTTCCTGGGGCAGCCAACAGCTCACTGCCCTTCCCACCTCACCTCTCCAAAACCTCCCAGTGAGTTGTTAAACTTTCCATTTCTGTGCCCCAGGGTAAAATGGATTTAGCAACATGTCAGGACACAATTAAATAACCAGAGGAGTGCCCATGTGTCACCACCCTCATCATAAAAAAATTCTTCCTTATATCTAATCTAAACCTGGCCTCTCCCACTTTAAAACCATTACCCCTCATCCCCTCAACAGGCCCTGCTAAAAAATTCTGGAATTATTTAGGTTTGATCCTAATTTAGCCCTTTAATCCAACCCCACCTTGTCAACCAGACCAGGGCGTGCTGGGGGAAGAGGGAAGAGTGACTGTGCTGGACCATGTACAAAACCTCCCAGCCACTCCATCCTTCAAGCCTCCACAATTCCAGCCCCCAGGCTTTTGGAAGTGCAGCCTTTGGATCCAACCAAAGGTTTCAAATGTGCAGGTGAGGCTGCCAAGCATGGCCTCAGGGGCATCCCGAGCTCATCCCGCTCTCTCCAGGCACTGCCCTGCCTGTGCCCGGCACCCCGGAGAGCCTGAGCCTGGTTTGAACCGGCTGTTCCACTGCACTCTGCTCTACAATTAACCAAATTAAGGTAACGAGCTGTGACACAAAGCCCATTTGCTGCTCCTGCAGCTGCCAAGACTGCGGTAATTGTGCCGGGTCAGCCGGGGCCCTGCTGCGGGAGGGACCCGTCTGAGGCGCTGCATGTTCAGACCCTTCCTTTAAAAATGTTCATTTGCTCCCCAGTCATGTCTGGTCTGGTTTTAACAGCACAGCAATCTTCTCCTGCACAAAGCGTTGCAGGATAATTAAAGATTTTCAACTTGCCCCAACAGCGAGGAGAGGGAACATGGCCATGGAGAGAGGGGGGCCCTCAGCACGCGGCGTCTGTACCCAAAACCCCTGATGAGGAGATGCACTCGGCTGCTGAGCCATTTCCTGGGAAAAGCAGGGAGAATTCAAGGGACTGAGGCAGGAAAAGAAGAGAGAGGCAGGGAGCAGGGTTGGGAGAGCATCCTTGGGGACTCGGAGCTCTGGGGAAGCACAGCTGGGCATGCACAGGAGCTGCTGGGTTGTTCCCTCCTGGATGCTCCTCTCTGGATTCTCCTCTCTGGGGCCAGCCCAGCTTTGGGCAGCTCTGAGCAGCAGTCCCTGAGCGTGGCCCTGCAGCAGAGGTGTTTATGAGCTGTAACCCCGGAGCAGGAAGGGATCCAAGGAGCACCCACAGCTCCCGGGTCACGGCCTGGCTCCGAGCACTGGCTGTGGACAGGCTGTGACCCTTCCCCTGTTCCATGGGAAAGTTCCTCTGCTCCCAGGGCTGGGGAGCTGTGCCAGAGACATTTGTGACAGCTCTTCTTTCTCCTCAGGGTGACCCCAAGGCTCCTGGGCTCACCCCTCACGACTCCAACTTCACAATTCTGTTTCCAGGGCTCCCCCAGGACACTACTCAGGCCACACAACGTGTTGTCACCTTTCCCACCTCCTCTGCATCCTGCTGAGCCACCACAAAACCTCTTCCCTCCTCCTCCCAAGCAAACACCTCCTGATTTTCACACCCTCTGTGCTGGCAGAACATTTGCTGATGGGAAATAAGGGAGCAGAGCCAGAGGCAGCGTTAGGAGCTCTGGAGTGAGGCTCTCCAGGAGCCTCTCCAGTCACTGCAGAGCCCCTGGATGGACAAAAAAGTCCCTTTGATCCTTGGAACAATGAGGAAAAGGCAATTCCTAAAAGCCTCCTTGTGTATCCCCATCCAGGCAGAGGAACAGCAAGGTGCAGACCCTGAACAAAGCACCCTGGGGGTTTCCAGCCAGTTCCACAAGTTTGTTTTCCCTTTTCAAGTCTGCACAAGAGGTTCAACCCACATCCATAAAAACCTGTGATGGATCTGAACGAGGCACTGGAGGGGCTAGTGGAGCCACCCAGCTGGATGTGCAGGAATATCTGGGGAGGGCAGATGCTCCTGCCTGTCCCTCCAGCACCACAGGCACCACTCATCCCAACCCAGCAGCCACAGGGGATCCTGTGGGAAAGGATGGATTTGCAGTGCCAGGAGAAATCCATGTGTACACAGAGCCATGAAGAAAACAACTGCCTGGATCCACCTCTGGCACAACGAGTGCTCCTGCTGCCACCAGAGACTGGAGGGGGACAGGCAAAGGAACAAATACCAAAGCATTAACTGCTCTCCATTAAATCCGTCTGCATTGCTGGGAGAGCTGCACTCGGAAAAACGAGCAGCCAACGGAGCCTCCTGGGTCAGCTGCCTTAAAACCCACCCAGGGCAAGCAGGGTCCCTGTGTCCCCTCACCCTGATCCAGCTCAGCACCTGCAATTTCACCCAGGATCCTCAAAATGAACACGTTACAATCCAAACTCCTTGGCTAAAACAGCTTTGGGGATGTCCAGGCACACTCCCACCCTGAGGAGCTAAGGCAGTGCTGAGCCTCCATCCCAGTGTCCAACACACAACAGCTTCCAGTCCTTAACACTGGTATTGACCAAACAGCTCCCACCATCCTTAACACTGGTATTGAACAAACAACAGCTCACAACTCCTTAAAGGCCAATCCTCCAGGTCAGAGTTACCAGAACAGGCAATGCAGGTCACTGCCCCACAGATTCTGTATTTTGGGCTGGTGGTTTTTCAGTTTGGTTCTTTGCTTGGTTTGGGGTTCTTAAAAATGCCATTCTTAGAACTCCAGGTGCAAGGCAACGTCTGGCACTGTGAGGTTGAGACATCTGGGTGCTGCTTTCATTTATCAAATCCCTTTTGCTCGAAAACACCCCTTTGGTCTCTTGTCTTTCTCCCTGGGGGTTATTTTGGTAGTTCCCAGTCCACATTTTTTCCCTGCTTTTTTTTTTTTTTTTTTTTGGTGAAGAATCCCACGATTGAGAAATAGGGAGGGAAAACTGACTCCTTCTTCCTTTCCTGCTAGGCTTGGAGCAACCTGGGATAAGGGAAGGTGTCCCTGCCCATGGCAGGGGGTGGAACTGGATGGGTTTTAAATCCCTTCCAACCCAAACTATTCCATGATTCTATGAGAAAAAAAAAAAGCCCAGATTAAACCCAAACCTCCTGCCCAGTCTAAGCTCTGCCTGCTCTGTCCTTGGTTCACCCCGTGCTGCTCTGGCAGATGCAGCTCTGCATCCCTGACACCCAGGGAAGGGAATCAGGGATAAAAATGCTGCTGCCACCAAACAGGTGCTGGAGGCACCACAGACCACGAATTTTACATCAGGAATCAGCCATGGAAAGGGAAAGGGACAATAAATAAAGGGACAATAAATGCAATAAAAATAATTCAATAAAATCAGTGTTAAGTTGTATTTCTCTAAGTCCCAAAGGCCCAATTCCAGGTTTTTAAGCACAGCTGCTGGGTGAGGGATCACAGCAAGGGCTGGAGCTGCATCCCTGCTCCAGCTGCTCAAGGACAGAGAAACACTCCAGAAACTCCAAAGCATCATCCACAGGAAAAAATATATCTGAAACATATCTGTGATATTTTTAAAAATTTTTTGACATCAAAACCTTTCCTGAACTTCTTCACCTGTAAAAAACATGAGGGTGTCCTTAAGAAATACCCCAATTTTTTGACCATTACACATCTCAGTCAGTTTTTAAGGGAAGGTTTTAGGGTGCAGGTATGGAGAGGTCATAACTACAGACCTCTGTGTCACATCCAGGGCAGAAAACATCCCTCAAAACTGCTGTCCAAACCTTGTCCGAGATGCAGTCCCAGATATTCCAGGAATATGGCCAAAAACTACCCAGTTGGGCAGAAAACAAATTGAGAGAGCTGGTAAAATAAGAGAACCAAAACAAGCCTTGTTTTTATAACACTGGTGTGAAAAAAACTCTGATCCTCTCAAAGGTCTTTCTATTATTTATTTCTGTAAGTGAGTTGTTTAAATAAGTTATTTATTATTTAAGTAAGTTTAATTAATTTATTTCTGTTATTTCCAGGCTGTAATCTGGGGGCCATACACAAAGTTTTACACACCAATACCCAAGTCCAGGACTTTTCCAACCACACATCTCCAGCCTCACAAAGGCTTTTAAAAGTTTAATTTTTGTATTAATAAAATAATTTCATCCCAAGCGGGTCAGTTCCACTGAGTCACTTGAAAGTCACTGAGTTCCACTCAGCACTTCAAAGGCTGAGTAGAAAACCAATTTCCAGCCTCCTCCTTTGGAAAAGGCATGGAAGGAGTGATGGGAAACAGCTGCTGACAGGGAAATGCTTTTTCCTGTGGGGCCAAATTGCCACAGAGTCCTTTGTCCTTGAGAGATTCCTGCTCTTCTGCAAATCAGGAAAAGAGTCAAGGAAAGGATAAAAGGAGAAAAAGCCAAGAGCTGAAGGTGGGAGGTCAATGCAGATAGATTTCTGTGAAGGAACAGAAATTTCCACATTTGAGCTAAAAATGTGGTGTTGCTCCTCTGGTCTGTTTATGGATACTGGGAAGACAGACCAGCAGTGGGACAGGAACCAGTAAAACCAGTTCAGTGTCCAGAACATGCTGGGAACACACAACCCCATCCCCCCTGAAACAGCAGCCTCAGCCAAACCAGCTGGGTGCAGATTTCACCCCAAAACCAGCTGCCAGCATGGGTGGATTCACCCAGCTGCTGGTGGGAAGAGTCCTCCTTGTGCAAAAACAAAACCATTGGGATGGGCACAGCAGAACACAAGGGCATGGAAATGTGGCTCTGTGTGTGACAAAGCAGTGTTTTCCCATTGTCACTGAAAATACGAGGTTTTGTGCTTTCCTTGACTAAAAAAAAGAGAAAAAAAAAAAAAAAGAGGATCTTTTGTTGTTTCCCTGCTAAAAGCATGGAATCACCTGGAATGATTGAAAGGAAACTGGAGCAAGGTGCAAACTGCAGGTGGGAGCTGAGGAAGGGACAGGAAAGGAGCTTGCACATTCTTAAGGACTTAGCAGAGAGCCTGGAACTTCCCTAAGGAGATTAAAGAAATCCATGTTGGAGCCCACAGTCCCAGCTGTGGCACAGGGACTCAGACCAGCAGGAATGTGTCACTTGGGACAAGGTGTGAGCCAGGATCTGCTGTGGATCCCAAGGATCCCACTCCGATCCAGCCTGGTTTGAGGGTTGGGCGCTCAGACAGGGAGAAAAGGTCTTTGCCTGCAGGTATTACTGTCCAGGAACTGCTTTTGATCTCCCTGCCAGGTGATTCAGCAGGAAAAGAAATCCCATGGAATTCCCTGCCCTGCAAGATCTGCACAGCCACAAACACCTGAAACTGCAACAAACTTCAAAGGAAGTGAAACAACTCCTGGGACACAGGAGGGGAGGGGGGATTTTTATTGTACACAGGGCAGAAATCCCTTATTGGTTATGGATGGAAGGCAAGGGAAATCTCATGGATTTAGAGCTGAGGAAGCAGGGCAGAAAGTGCCTCAGCCTCCCCAAAAAAGCCAAAAGAACAGCACATTCTGAGGATGCAAACTGAGATTGTATCTGCAAACAAAGCCCAGTTGTAAAGATCTTCATGGTAAAATGTTAACCAACTCCAAGAGATTTATAGTGACTTATCCTTGTCCTCCTGGGAGAGAATCAAAAGGTTCAGCAGAGCAGGCTGGGGAGCTGTGCAGAGGGAGGAGGTGTATTTTGTGATAAGCCTCAAACAATGTCCCTGTTGAGTGTCTGCACTGAGCTGGAAGAAAATAAAACCTCTGACAAAGCAAGAAATTCTGCAAAGACAGCACTGGCTCCCAGGGCTGAGACAGGAATTAGAGACCCACGAGCACACAAGGACAGAATTCCCTGGAGATTTTATCCCCTTTTAGCAAATAAGGACTGGGCTGTTCCCCAAGAAACATTTATTCCCACAAAACTTGCACAAAAAGCCACACTTTGGTTTAACTGTGAGTTAATCAGGTTTGGAACAAACTCAAATGGGTTTGGAACAACCCATCTCCCTGCTTTGAGAGGATTTCATGTGTGCAGGAAGCAACCCAGCAGAATAACCAGAAAATTTGCTTTATCTTCCCATTTTTGTCTCCTTTTCCATGTGCCAGCACCAGCTGAGAGCTCCAATCTCTCTGCTCCTTGTGGGCTCTGCAGCCCTGCCTGACCCAGTGTCCCTGGGTGACCCAAAGCTGGCCTGAGCCCCTCCATACCTGGAACAGGATGAAGGGAAATGTGCAGGGGGAGTTTGTGGAAGGATTAACATGACTGGGAGTGGTCTGCACACGCAGAGAATTCTCTGTGAGCAAAAGGCCACGCGTTACAAAGAGATTTCCCAGTGCAGCAGCACCAACATTTTCACTCCCTGCAATCCCAAAGGGAGAAGCCACAGTCGCTGTGTAAGTGGGAAAGACTTTAAGTGGTTTCAGTAGCACGAAATGAAGCCTGACAGTGATACAAAATATAAAATCCCACAAATAAAATGCAAAACCTCAGCCCTTGGCAAAGCTGGAAACATCCCCCAAGCACTCCAGAGAACAGAGGAAGTTTGCAAAGCTCTGAAACACTTGAGGTTGGACTCCTGGGCTTTGTCCCTCCTCGTGCTGTACCTGCAGAACCCCAAAAGGAGAACAAGGACAGTACTCACCCTTTGCCAGCTGCACGAAGCCCAGGATGATGATGAGAGCCAGCGCCAGCAGCTTGGCCGCAGCGAAGGCGTCCTGCACACGGGTGGCAGCTTTGACACTGTAGCAGTTCACAGCTGTGAGCAGCACTGAGGGGACAGCAGGGACAACGTCAGCACCCAGGGAGACACGGCAGATGCACCAAAAACCACAAGGAATCTTTAGATGGGATATTGGGAAGGAATTCCTCCCTGGGAGGGTAGGAAGGCCCTGGCACAGGGTGCCCAGAGAAGCTGTGGCTGCCTCTGCATCCCTGGAAGTGTCCAAGGCCAGGCTGGATCTGGGATAGTGGAAGGTGTCCCTGCCCATGGCAGGGGTGGAATGAGATGATCTCCGAGGTCCCTTTCAACCCAAACCATTCTGTGATTCCTTTTTGCTAAAACAACCAACGAGAGCCTCTTCCTAGGACAGAAACTCATTGAAAGCTCTGCAGCCTCACACTTCTCAATTCCACCCTTTATTTTGGCAGTAAGTGGTTTGAGTAGTGCCCGTGGTCCTTGGGACATGGCATGGCACTGCTCCATTGGAAAACACTTCTGAGGGCCTGTAAATAAAAGGTCTGACTGCAGCCCC
Source organism: Orthonyx spaldingii (assembly GCA_013397795.1). Classification (NCBI taxonomy): domain Eukaryota; kingdom Metazoa; phylum Chordata; class Aves; order Passeriformes; family Orthonychidae; genus Orthonyx; species Orthonyx spaldingii. The sequence goes on along the minus strand of VZTJ01001767.1, from coordinate 433,413 downwards.
CAGCACCAAAGTGCTTGGCCAGTCCCTGTCCCATCGATGCCATTTAGTGCTGCTGTTGTGTGGAAACACTTCAGGAATTGTCAGGCCCAGCCTCAAGCACTGACCTATGGTTATTTATATAAAATAGCAGCTACTGGGGTTAATTCCTGACCTTTTTTTGCCATATCCCTCCCCCATTCTCCTCTGTACCCCGCTCCTGCCAGTGTGACACTCCTGCCAGGCAGGGCACAGCCTGAATCAGGCCTTGTCCAAAGCCCCGGAGCTGCTCCTGGCCGAGCCTCACCTGCCTCAGAGAAAGTAACGGCAAAGCTCTGCTGCCCTCACAAACCATTGACTATTTTGGTGCCCCGCTCCCTCCCCAGAGCCTCCTGCTCGTTATGGACACAGGCAAATGTCACACTGAGGGTGACAGTGACCACGTGCTGGATGCCCTCCCTCCAGCCCAGTGACCCCTTTGTGTCCCCTGGCTGTCCCCCGGCCAGCCCCAGCCCTGAGCGTTCACAGCAGCTCAGGGAGGAGCAGATCCCTACCCTCCTCCTGGAGTTGGAGGCTTTTTCCTGCAGGATCCTTCCCCCACTGCCCTCATGCAAAGGCTCTTACCCAGAGCCTGCAGCTCCTTTTCACAGGAGCCCAAGGCCTCGCCCAGAGCCAAACAGCTGCTCCCCAAAACATCCCAATCCCACTCTCCCGAGGGTGTGAGCTGGATCTGCACACACAGCTTAGAGCCCAGAGCATCTTATCCCAGAATCCCAGAATGGTTTGGATTGGAAAGACCTTAAAGATCCCGTTCCACCCCTGCCATGGCCAGGGACACCTTCCACTATCCCAGAGTGCTCCAAGTCCTGTCCAAGCTGGCCTGGGACACTTTCAGGTTTGGGGCAGCTGTGCCAGCATCCCAGGATCCCATGGATCCCTTCCCCCACCCTCCCACCTCTAGGATCCAGTGTCATTTCAAAACAAGAGAATCTGAAGTGTGGAGAGGTGAGAGTTGGATGAATAGGAAGGAAAGCACATGATCCAATCCATCCTACAAGAGTGACAGCCACAAGTAAACAAGGATTGGAGATGGATTTTGTATCACACCCTTGAATCCCCTTTGGGAGTGTGGGTGAGATTGAAATGACCCTGAGCTGTTTTTGGGGAAGCAGAGCTGTGCTGGGGTCACAGGACAGCACGAGCTGAGCTCTGGCCAGGAGCAGGGGTGAGTGACTGTGGTGACAGATGTGCCACACACACCACTGTCCCTGTGCCACGCCCCTCCACCCCATGCTGCTCCAGGAGATATGGACAGGGACAGTCCCACCAGGGCTCTCAGCCCCTGCAGCAGCCCAGCACCGCCTGTGGGGTCACAGCTCTGTCACCACACAGGGACACTGGGACACGTCCGATCTGCGGACAGGGCAAAGGGACACGGTCAGAGAGATGGGAGGAGAAGAAACAGCTGAGCCAGGCGATCTCACAGTGTCTGTGCTACAGGGGAGAGCAAAACACAGGGAATGTCACCCAGGAAAACTCACAACTCATCCACTCAATCACCTCCAGCGAATCCTCATGGGCAGGGAGCTTTGGAGCCAGGATTCCCTGTGACCAGCGATTACACTAAAAATAAATCTGCCCTTGTTTACAGAGGGATATTTAAAGGATGAGCTCACCCATCTAAAACCATGCTGCTGCTGCCGTGGTGAGGACAGCCCTGAGAGGTGTGACAGTGACATTCCCTGCCCCATTTAGGCATTCTGTGTCTGACAGCAATTGCTTCACCCCCACTTCAACACTGATTTTTCTGGGCTATTTTCCATGTTCTGGTTCTGTACAGAGTCCCCTGGAGGGTGGTGGTGAAAATAAAAGGCAGAGTTTCCCCCACAGTCCAAATGTCTGTGTTCAGCCCCAAAACCCCATCAGTGCCAGACAAACAGGCTCCCTAAAAATGAGAAAACAGTTTGGGATCAGAGAGTAAACACGGCTGGAAGCTTCTGCCATGGTCGTCAGTCAGAGCCCTTCCAGTCACATTCCCTCTGCTTTGCTTTTCCCACTTTACAATAATATTTGTCTTTCCTAAAGGAGCACGGTGGAGTTGCTCCACTTCAATACTTCCAACACAGCAATGGGCAAAAATCCCCCCAGTCTCACCCATCAGGAAGAATCCTTCATACAACAAATAGGATGAGAGCCTTTTCCATAAAACTCCAGGATAAATTCCAGTGGCTGCCGAGCTTCTCAGAAGGCTGGGATTTGTTAGGGCAGCAAATCTGATTGCTTTGATCCCAGATGCTGCCCTGCCACGCAGGGGCTGCGGGATCCTCCTGGCAGCGCTCCCTCACCTCGGCTGAACCGCTCCAGGAAAAACACGGGAAAGCTGCACAGCTCCACCACAAATCAGGGCAGTGACACAGAGATCAGGCTGTGCTGCCCTAATTCCTGCAGTGTTTTCCTAAGGCTCCAGGCCCTGTCAGACAGACAGAGCTTCAGGGTGACCCATCGGGGCTGCACTCGGAATCGTTCTAGGAACGAGGATTTCAGCATGACCTGACGTGCCACGGCCTGGCCGAGCCAGCAGCCCCTCTCCAAAGCTTTACATAATTGGGATAATAAGTGTTAGAAAGCTGAAGGGATGGCAGATGGAGAGGGGGGGACTTTGCACAGAATCCCAGACTGGTTTGGGTTGGAAGGAACATTAAAGCTCATCTTGTTCCAATGCCATGGGCAGGGACACCTTCCATTGTCCCAGGGTGCTCCAAGCCCCATCCAGCCTGGCCTTGGACACTGCCAGGGATCCAGGGGCAGCCACAGCTTCTCTGGGAACCTGTGCCAGGGCCTCCCCACCCTCACAGTAACAAATGTTTCCCTCACATCTGATCTAGCTCCAGTTATTCATTACTCATCACTCTGGCAGGAGAGATCCTGGTTTTTGCTCTCCAGGTGCTGCTCATCCCTTCACCCTTCCAGGGACTACTCCAGCCCAGCCTCATTCCAAGGCAACTCAAGCCACAAAGAGTAATTTGAGTTTCTAAAGAAATCAGCAGGTCTGGCTTCAGTATTTCCTCTGTCCTGCAGTCCCTGCTGGCTTCAGGCATCTCACTGAACCTGCTTCACTGGCACTCACCTGCACAGCCAGGGAATTCCCCATTCCTGATAGGAACAAGGCCAAACTGATTAATCTAACACCAGACCCAGGACTTTACCCCACAATTCTCATTTTATGGCTGTACCCCTTTGAAGTCGCCTCCCAGGCTCCCTCCCATACACAATTCCTAGATGACAACAGGAAAAAATGCCTGTAAAGCAGCCGGAGAAATGGATCCATCCCACCTAGAACATATCCATGATAAATGCATGGAACAGCAGCTGCTGTGTGCCCAGGGGAAAGGCAGGATGGGGGAGAGCTGAGGTTCTGGGCCAGAGCAAACAGTGGGAATGGAGCTGGGCACAGGAAAACCTGGACCTGCCACTGCTGATGCAACAGCCTTGGCAAGATTCCTGTAAAACAGGCAGGGCTGCAGCTTTCCTGGGATAACGGAGTGGAGATGGAGTAAAGATCCACTTCCAGCCCCATATGGAACTGGCTGGGGGGGACAGGAGCTTGCTCAAGCCAAGATCCTCAGCAGCTGTGCAGGTGAAACGTTTCTGGAATGAGCACAGCAGTTCCTGAGGCACTGGCACAGCTGCACTCGTGCTACCTGTGGGGTCACACACACCTGCACAATGTCCCTTTTGTCCTTAATTTCACCTCCTGCAGGATTCCCTGGGCCTGGCCTGTGTAATTCCACAGACACCTCTGGAACAGGGATAAATGTGTGGAAGTAGCTTCCTTTAAAGGAGTAAATTCATTAACTGGCTCTTAATTCCCCAGGCATTCCTATCTGTGGTATTACAGGACCCAGTGAAAATGCACAACAGCCTGGGAAGTTGTGGAAAACAAAGGCAAAATGAAGGGAAACCCCCTCCATCAACTTCCCTGCCAGGAAAACAAGGAATATGAACTGTTCTATCATGCATGACTGTAACTCACATTTCCAAAGTGCCTGGCCCTTGCCCCTGTAAGATGATGCTCCCATTTACCATCTGCCACGGGGTGATGTTGATTTTCCCTCACAATTACTCCCAGAACAGCTCCAGCTCCTTTCCCCTCCCCATCCCACAGCAGAGGCTGCTCCTTTCCCTCTCACGAAGTGCAGGTGACACACAGGCAGCTTTCTCTCCTACCAGCTGTGGTGAAAGCAGGTTTCAGGCAGAGACAAGACAAGTTGGGCCTGTGGGACCACAGAACAAATCCCAGGCATGGCAGAACACGTGGAACAGGCACAGAACGCTCCATGGCCTTTGAGGAATTGCTGCCTGAGTCCACCAGAGGTTGGAAAACAGAGTTACTCCACAAATGACAAACAAAAAATTAAGTTATACTGACTAGAGTGGATTAAACCTATAGGAGAATCAATTCATCAAGGCAAAAATACCCCACCAATTTTATATTCCAGTGGCTGGAATGCCACAGTGTCTCCCAAAAATCTGTGGTGACTGTTTCCAACTGCCCAGTCCAACACGAGACAGGCAAGGTCACAGGCAGAAAATGCTTCAGGATATTTCAACTTGACAGGCATTGGTTGAAAACTTTTGTGCCCTGCAAGGTGGGGAAGGGAAAGAGCAGAGGGAAAAACTTTGCAGATATTTCTGCAAGGACAAATCCCTGGAGAAACTTAACACCCAGGGCCATCAGTCCGGGAAAGGGAAAGGCCTGGGGGCACACGAGGCTGTTGGACAGCACTTGGCCCCAGAGCAAATGTGTCTATATTAAAATCTACTTATAATAATCAACAGACCTGGCAACGCTTTCCAACTCCCTTTTCACTCCTCCTCCCAAAACAACCATCAGGGAATGGGTGCATCAACAAAGGAGAAGGCAAACTGCCCTAGCAAGGAGTTTAAAACAAGGGATCATCTCCAAATCTACCCTGAGACCAGGAGCCCTGGATGTCCCAACATCCTGAATGTGTCAAGTCTACCAAACAGGAACACCCCTATCCCTGTGGTATCAACATCCCACAATGACAGTGGGACACTCTGACAGAGGAAAACTACAGAGAATTCCTCAGTGTTGGGAGAGGTGGCTCCTACCTAGAGGCAGGAGTTGCTGTTTTGTCTCTTTAGGAAGAAACTTGTGATTTATTGCCAAGGTTTCCAGAGGACATGACACAGCAATTCCACAAACAGGACATTTTACCACAGGAAGACAAACAAAATATAGGGAGAAAACAGATGGAAAACCTCTTTCTCCCTATTTCGTCCAATCCCAGCAAATTACCCATCCCAAGCTAAACTTCTCCTCCACACTCACCTCACAGAAGCATCTTCCCAGCAGTGAGCAACACTTATTGGTATTTTCTGTGCACAGAATTCAGCTCTATGCTGGAAAAACTGGCTTTCCCATCCCTTGGATTGGACCTCCTGGCCACACCTGACCCTGGGACTGTGAGACTCTTGGAATACTCAAAACAAGTGATGCTGCTTTGAATGAGGCTGACCCTGGGGGGGTTTTCCACAAAAACCTTCCCAATTTGTTCATGCCAGAGGTGAAAGGCTCTGAATGATCTCAGTGATAACATAAATCATTTAAATACAGTAAAAGTGAATGGGATAATTGTTGTGAGAGCCAGGAGAGGGGTGCTGGAATTGCAGTGGCTGCTCACTGTGTTTCAAGAGCCCTCCAAGCCCTCACTGATTTCTGGAGAGTCCTGCGAGTGTCAGAGCCTGTTTTCATTAATGCTGCTCTAATTAAACACAGATTAAAAAAGCAACCTCAGCTTTGCAGCCTTTGCCATCCAGCAGGGATTCCACAGACCCCTTCCTTCCACTCCACTCCAACAAGGGCAATTTGCTGATGGAGCTTTAGTGCCCTTAATCCACCTTTCTGGAGGAAGAAAAATAAATCTTCAAAGCTTCACACCCGGCTTGTCCTGGCTGATTAATTAAAAGCAGCAATGCTGCAGAATGAACCCATCTCAGACAGACAGGCCCTGGGTGTGTTTTGTGTTTGCTTTTCACCAGTTAATACCTGATGAGGTGAAAATCCACCTGGACACCTCTGGACAAAGAGCTGAGCTTGGCAGGTTGGAAGCAAAACCTTAATGTCAAATAAAGCCATTCTTGCCTTCCCACATCCGTGATTTCTGAGTGGAATGCTGACACTGGATATTCCCTTCTGGACAACTTGGCAGGTGCTCAGGGCACGTTTCTGTACCCTGGGCTGGATTCCTTCTTCTCCCCTGACTCCCAGGTTCTTCTCAGGAGTGTCAGGCACTTCCACAGGACAAGTGCTCTCAGACCTGACTCAGCTCTGCCCTGGCTGCTGCTCATTCTTTCACTCTTTGGCTGCTAGAAACAAAAGAGACAAATGAGGAATTCATCAGCATTCCCCTGGAATTCCACGCGTTCAGGAGGAGTGCCCAACGTCAGAGTTCAGCAGCAGTGAAGGAAGTTTAGATGAATTTTGAGGAAGATTAAAATTCTCTGGCTTTGGAAGTAGCAGATGTTGCTGTGCTGGGGTTATTAGTGCCAGATTTGCATCTCTAATTAACAAGTGAGACAAGAATTCAGAAGCAAACTGCCAAACTACTGATTTGACACTGAAGAGAGAGAATAAAATTATATAAAACAGAATATCCTGAGCTGGAAGGGATCCACAAGGATTATTGAGTCCAATCCCAGTTTTCCATTGGGGAGCAGATCTTACTGTCAGGAAATCAGGGAATTACAGAACAAGCTGTGTGTGGCACTTGGATGCAAGGATGTGTGGATGAACAGCTCAGGCACTTGTGGAACACCAAGAACCAGCTCAGGGCTGGGAGCAGCTTCATCCCTTGTCTCCCTGATCCACAGGGAATTCATTTACTGGGCCACAACCCAAACACCTGGGAAGTGGCCTCTGTGCAAGCAGGAAATCTGCAAATTAACAGCGGGAAAAGAGGACTATCCATGGTATCTGTAACAGATCAATTATCACTCCCTGTCCCTGAGCCATCTCTGGAACACACACGGTGCATTGGTGATTTTTAAAGATTTTTGTTAGGATTTATCAGTTTGACTTGAAGAAATGTCCACACAAGTGGCAGCAGGATGGGAAAGACAACCTGACCCCCTCACACCTGAGCCAGAGCACAGGATCCACTGTGGTTTCATTCTTTGCCACGTCCAACATTGACACTGTAATGCAGATCATCAAATATGCAAATTCAGGACCTAATAATTGTCCCTTCACCCACTGCAGAAGGAATAAAACTGGTTCAGATGGGATCAAATGTGAGAGAATTCTAATTATTGCTGAGTTTTCACACAAATGCACAAACTCTGCTTCCTGAACTTTCAACTTTTCTGTTCCAAACACTTGGATGGATTTTGTGTTTGTTGTCCTTTGGCATTTGCTGTTCTGATTTATCAGTTTTAAAGCATCAATCATCCGATCCCACAGTTAAACAAGATGCTCCAATTTCTGAATCACCCAAGTAACCTGCAGCCTACAAAGCCTTCAGCCAAATTTTTGGGGAACATGAAACGAGCCAGGGTAAGGATGAACAGCCTGACCCATCCTGCTCCAGGAAGACTTCCCTGTAGTGAATTCCCAGCCTTTATTTGGCAACCACCACAGGCATTCAGGGTGCCCATGAAAGAAGCCCTGCATACCAACCCTGTGCAGATTACAATCTTCAGAGCAGAAAACACCTATTTGTAGTTAAATTCTCCTTACCACCCACCTTGTTTTCCTCAGCACCTTTCAAGGGCACAAAATTCCCTCTTCCAACCGTTTTTTCCTTTCACTCAAGCCTGTGATTTAGATTCTCTTAATGCATTCATTCAGTCTCTGAAGTTCATGGTGGCAAATACTGAACAACACATGATTTATCCAACTGTTCAACAGCAGCAAAGTGGAAACAAATAACTTTTGTTATTTCTCCTCTTACTACAAACTGTGCAGCCAAGTGCATTTCATGTGGAGATACAAACTTTGCAAGGAATAGAGCTGGGACTGTTCTGCAAGGCTGGATTTTGGCTACTGTATTCCAACCCCAGGTCCCAAATTCCTCTGCTGCTTCCCAAGCTGCTCTCCCTGTTTAGAGGTGACTCACTAATGTATGTGCTACAGCCTATGCACAAATAGGTCATTTTTTCTACTCTAGAGCTTTTGAAAGGAATAAAAACTCTCTCCCTGGGCAGTTGGTGTTTGGAACAAAGCTGTTTGTTCGTCCCCACAAGTGTTGTGTGACTCCCTGAGCCCTTGGAGCAGATTTACTTCATTTATTGTTCCTGGGCCACGATGTGGTTTTGGCACCGGGGAGATGAAAAGCTCATTCCAAAAATCAAAGTTCCCAAAATCAAAAGTTCCCGAAAGCTGCCTTGCTGAAGGCGGTGCAGGATGAGCAAACCTCTTGGAGCAAAGGAGACAACCCCACATTTAACACAAAGCATAAACAAAACAAGAGCCAGCGGTGCAGGGGGGAGCAGAGTTTAAAGGAGAAACACATGGAAATGAGGCAGATTTGGAGAACTCCAAGCTCTTCCCTTGGCATTTCAGGATAAAGGTTCAAGAACAAATCCTGCCGCAGGGAAAGTCCTAATTGCTACCAAAGGAAGGCTGGAGACATTTCTTGGAGAAGAATAAACGGGAATGAGACCTGGCTTTGAGGAGTTTCATGCTGCAAATCCCCCATCAGTGAACAGATCCCAACATGGGCAGGTCTGTTGAACCCTGCATTGGGTTTTGATCAATAAAATGGGAACAGAGACCAGTTTTGGGAATGATCCTGCAGATGAAAAGTCACCTCTGGTTAGAAACGCGTCCTCAAAGGCTTTGCCAGCTCCAATCTGTGCTTGCACAGCAAAACTTTGCCATAAGGCAGCAAGAAACCCCTAAATTATGCTCCAATTCCCTGGTTTTTCAGCAAGGAACACGAATGCCATGTGCATCCATGGCCTCTCCTGTGTGTCCCTGAGCAAAGCACAATGCAGACAGGCAGCAAAGTGTGAAAATCAAATTTCCAAAAGGCAAGACACCCATCAGCAGCACTATTCCCTAACCACATTCCAGCTTTCTTAGTTAAAGGACTAAATTTCCCTAAAAAATGCCCTCCGTGCTGTAAAAAACTTGGATGGAGATCCACATGCCTGCCTAGGTACCTTTATATTCCTAAAAATTCAGCTGGGGACTGAGAAGTTTCAGTCTTGCCTGAAGAAAGCACAATCCACTGCCCTGCCTGTTACCAATCCCGTAATTAGCCCTATAATTTACCTCCCAAAGCCTGGGTCAGGCTGGCTATGAAGACCTTTGCAGACAATATATCTTCCCATAACGACCATGTGCTGCAGCTTTGGGATGCCTGAGATCCTCGGAGAGGGAAGGAATCTCACACAATCCTCTGGGAAAGGGCAGCACGAGCGAGCAGCCTCCTCTTCATCACTCAAAATGCAGAAATACAGAGATCACCTGGCTGGGATTTGGTACAGTGAATAAATGCTGTATAAAGCCCTCACCAAAATTATATCCTCTCCCAAAAAACATCTTTATAAAGGCATTAAATTCCAGCGGAGCAGAACAGATTGAATGGGAAATGGGGATGGAAAAGGCAGGACACGGTTCTGTATTTAAAGGATGGGGAATCTGGATGGGGTGACTCTGCAGCCACCAGAGGAATGCAAATTGGATTTGAGTGACTAAACTGCAGACCCCAAAATAACAGAGAGGTGACAAAAACTGCACCAGGGGAGAGATCTGCGTGCCCAGACAGATCTGTGTGCCCTGGCAGAGATCTGTGTGCCCTGGCAGGGCTCGGCGTGCCCAGCTTGGCACCACTGACCCTGAATTCATCCCAGCGAGACTGAATTTCTCTGCAAGGCAACGCCTCAAGAGACAGAATGTTTTATACCAAAAAAATCCCCACAAACCCAGGTTTTGAGCACGGTATCAGTGCACAGACGTCCGGGAAATATCTCCTCTCACAAGTGGTGCTGAAAGCAGCTCAGGGCGCGTTCGGCACCAGTTGCTGGTGACAGATAATTGTTATCCTCACCCAAATCTGCACATCAACGCCCATCCCGGCGCTGAAGAGCCTCGGCACAAGGGGTTTTACCCTGCCCCGGAACAGTCCTATGGAAGAGCACCAGAAATCTGATTCCAGCTCCCAGGAAAAATGCACGCTGCATTTGTCACACGCTGCCGGGAGTCAGAGAGCCTCGCTAGCCCACTGCTGGCATTTGGGGAATTTTTTGCTCAATTTATTACGGATATGGCCACGTTTTCTGCTGTGGCTATTCAAAACAGCAAAAAAAAAAAAAA
>VZTJ01001767.1:393097-418361 GCA_013397795.1 Orthonyx spaldingii | reverse complement strand
AAAAAAAGGGAGACACTGCTGATATTCCTGACAGACAAGGCAGCACAAGAGTGGTCAGGAATACCTGAAGAGTGAAAGTTCTGGAATGTAGGAACAGGGATCAAACATTCCAACACCAGAGGAAGTTGTCCCAACTATGAAGTCACCAAGGGCAAGGAAAGAGCAGCATTTCAGAGAAAGACTGAAAGGCAGCTGGAAGTCAGGGCAGCACAGACACAGCTCTGAGCTCCAAACCTTCCACTCCCTTTTCAGGGAGTTGTCCCAGAATTATTCCTGTAACAGTCTTTAATTCCTGGGACTTGCTGCCCCAGGAATGCCTCCCAGGGCAGTATTTAGTAATAAAGTGACTCTTATGCAAGGAAAATACAAATTTGTGCTTTGACCCTTTCGTGTTGAGCCACCCAAAAGAGCACAAAGATTCCTCTTTAACTTAGTTGTGCAAAATCCTCACAAAAATCAGCTCTAATCCAACAAACAAATCATTTTTTCACACAGAACTGAGAGAATAAGGCACAGGAATTCTATCCCATCTCCTGCTTTAAAAACATGTGCAGGCACACAATTATATTCCTGAAGTTACCATCCACAAGGTCAAGAAAGTCATTGTAACAGAAAAGTTAAAACTGAAAAAAAACCCAAAAAAACCTTTGTGTTCATTTCCAGATTAATTCCAACAATCTGCCCTGCAGCTGAGCTCCTGCCTGCCTTAAAGAGATGCTAAACACTACACATAAATACAGGACTCAAGAAACAGCAAAAAAAATGTAACAAAACTTCTTTTTGTAGCAAGTAGAGTTATTCTTTTATCTACACTAACCCTGTTTCCAGATATTTGAAGTGATCAGTGCTGAAATTGGAATTTATTCATTTTATGTCAGTAAAAGCAGGTGTGATTTGATGTAAATATGGATCCAGCTTAGCTGTACCACTGGATAATTCACTATTCTCTTGCACAGCTTCCGTGGCAATACTTGAACAAAGTCAATCTCTGTGAGAACTTGAAATAAATTCTATGAGAACTTTAAGTGGATCACTGGGAAGGGAATATCCCACAGCCCCTCTGCTGGATGCAGGGTGGTGAGTGTGCTCAAAAGGGATTTACACATCCAGGAAGAAAATCTGATGTGAAAAATCAGAAAATCTGATTGAGTGGAGGAAACTCCGTGGGTGTGAGGCTGCTACAGAGTTACAGAGCAGCTGAAGTTAAACAGTTTCACCCTGGCTGTTCCTGAGAAAATCTGAATTTTGGGATTGCTGGGAAAGCTGCATTAACTGGTGATTCTTCTCAGTGGATCAGAGACATCCAAAAGCTCAGTGGAAATTACAAAAGCAATTAAAAAACGGAGCAATTACAAAAGCTTTTTACAAGATCCATTCATCTATGATAAGGACATTGATGCACCTACAGCCCAGTGCTGCTGAGGCAGCTCTAGTTTTAAATAAAAGGCAACATTAGGATGTCTTTGTATTACAATTTTTGCTATTAATGAGTAGAAAATATCTGGACTGAACCACTGCCATCTTTCTCCAGGGTCCTCCTCAGAAAAGTGCCTGCAAGAACAGCACTGAACAAAAATCTCAAACTTGATGACTAGATTATTGTTATTATATATTCAGGCAAAAAGTAAAATAATTCTTTCTCTGTTGCCAGAAGTGTAGATATTCCCTCCAGGTTTATTCTGGAATAAATCATCCTCCAGCAAAATCATCACTGAGGAGTTTTTGTAGCAAAAGATCTGTGTGATGATGGCAAAGGCTGCAGAGTTCAACTGAGATCATGGAATCATCAAATCATGGAATGGTTTGGGTGGGAAGGGACTTTAAAGCTCATCCAGTCTCACCCCTGCCATATCAGGGACACTTTCCACTCTCCCAGTTTGTTCTAGCCCCATCCAAAGGGAGATGGCACAACCAAGGTGGAAACGTTCCCCCAGGCAGGGAGAAGTGGTGAAACCAGAGAGCTCCACTGCCACACGGAACTCCCTGCAGGAAAAATATCCTCTGCTGGGATAGAAGGAGATTTTCCTCCTTTTACCACAGAGTCACTCCAGTTGAAGCAGCCACATTTCAGGGGACAAAGGCACAGCTGTTGCACTACAACAACAGCCTGAGGTAGAGCTATGAAGGAAGGAAAGGCAGGATCTGGGCACTTCACTGGTTAAACAGGATTATCTCAAACCCTTAAAATCATCAGGGTCACACTAAAAATGTTAAGGTGCTTTCAAACTGAACACTTGGACTTTAAAAAAAACAAAGTACCAATTGGAAAGGTCTGGATTTAGCACTGCCAAGCCAAGTCATGGCTTTATTTGTGGTGAATCTCACCAGGAATCAAAGAGAGGGAGGAAAGACTCCTCAAGAGACTCCTCAAACACAACCCATGGAGATCACACCGGGAGTTGACAGACAGAGCTGCTCCTCAGCAGAAATCTGGTGCATGGATTTCATTTGCTAAACACAGCAGAGCATGAAGAGCCAGAGAGAAAGATGCCTGAGAGAAAACGAGTAGTAGTGGGATGTGAGAGGCAGGAAATGCTTGGGGCAGCTGGACACAGCTCCTGGAAAAGGCTGAGAGCTGGCAGCTCCCACTGCAGCTCTGCTTGGGCCACAAATCAATTCCAACCCCCTGGACCTCGTTACCATAAGGTGCAAGAACAACAAACTGGTCCCCCCTTGTCCTGAAGCTGGGTAAGTCATTTTACAGGAAAACACATCTCAAGGCAAAACTTTGAAGAGAGCACACTGTGAGTTACTGAAATAAAACCCCTTTCTGAGTGCTGTGTTTCGTCCCCACTCTCCTAGCACAGGTTTCAGGAACTGGTTTGGGTTTTTTTCCCCCTAATCCCATTGGGAGGGTCAGATGTGCCTGATCTAATCTTGCTTTCCTTTGATGTGATCAGTTTCCTGGGATCAATTGGATATTTTCACCTAATTTGCTGCTCTTGCCAGTCTTGAGATACTGGTGAATTCTTCTCCCTTCTCCTGATACATTATTAACACTGGAAAGCAAAATCTGCCCAAGCCAAAAGCTTCTACATTAGTTAAAAGGTTTTAGAAAAAGTCTTCTGGCTTCAGGTGTAGTTACAGTGGGCATTCTGTGGCACCCACATCAAACAGGGAATGTGCAGCCAACAGAATGGAAAGAGATCCTGGAAGTCATTTCTGTCCTTCTCTTCCTGCCATCCAAGGAAAAAGGAAGATGCTAAAATGTCTGTGAGACAAGCCAGTTCCCTTCCAGCTCTCTTCCCAGATATCAAATAATTCCCCAAAAGAACCTGATCAGTATTAATATTTTTAATTCTGTCCCACTTCCTCCTTGCTAACAATTTTTAGGCAGGATTGTAAACTCATGCAAGGCACTGAAAGAGCATTTGAAGAGACACAGAACAATCTCCTGTCCTTAGTTTTCCCTGAACTGTCTCAATAATTCCTTATATTGATCCCTGCCTTAGAACAAGCCAATTTGTTAAGAGTTAATATTATTTACTTCCTAAAAAACAGCAAAACCACAAAACCCCCCAGTTTCTCTAGCAGGGTGTGAAAGGGCATGGATACAAACACTGCAGTACTAATATTTTTCATTTCTTCTCACTTCCTCCTTGCTAACAATTTTTAGCCAGGATTATTAATTCATGCAAGACACAGAACAATTCAGGGGATGAGCTCTCCTGTCCTTATTTTTCCTTGAACTGTCTTAGTAATTCCTTATATTGATCCCTGCCTTAGAGCAAGCCAATTTGTTAAGAGTTAATATATTTACTTCTTAAAAAAAAAGCCAAACTAAAAACCCCACAGCGGTGTGAAAGGGCACGGATACAAACGCTGCAGACAAAGGAAAAAAATCACCCAAACTGCTGTGCTGTGCAGCCTGGGCTGAGGCTGCTGGGCCATCTATGGCCTGACCTGGTCAGGGAGGTGCTGGGGCTGGAGCTGGGGGCGGTCCCGGGGGCGGAGCTCGGGGTCCAGCAGGCGGGACGGACGGAAGGACGAGCGCACCGTGCGGTCCATCAGCGGCTGCAGCGGCCGGAAATTGTCCACCATCCTCTTCTCCTCCTCCCCGTCCGACGTGAACAGCAGCATCCGAAACGCCTCCAGCTGGGAAGCACAAATGGTCACTTGAGTCACCTCCTGACAGTTCCACAGGGAGGGGATTCATGGCAAACGACAGCAGGGAGTGAAAATCCAAGGTGCCGCCACATTTGTGTTCTGAGGAATTTTGGCACCTTTGTCACCTGCTGGTGAAGATCATCCCATCATCCATACCAGCATGGAGGAATTACCAGTCATCTGCCATCCTTAGGGGAATTAAATCCCAAATGTGGCACAACTAAGAGAGCTGTTTCCATTCTAATATTTCATCCGACCTTCATTTACACCCTCCCTGGCACCCAGAAAAGAGGGAACCCCAACAATCCCCAAGTTATTCTCACACTGGTTTAGCACTGGGATTAAAATAAATCATGCAGCAGATCAGCTTTTAATGCTCACAAGGCCATTCCAATGGTAAGTCACTGTTATGGCATAAAAGAATGAGAGTAAAGAGCAAAGAGAAGAGAAAAAAAATGAGAAAAATTTCAATTTAAAAGGATGCCACACTGTGCCTGCAGTTCTCTGTTAACAATCTCCATTTCACAAAATCTTCCCTTTTTCCCTACCCTCCACTAAACAGGCTGCATTCATGCTAAGGAGAGCAAAATTATGAGTATTCCAATAAGTTCCTAAAACCTCCCAAGTTTACAAGAGGCAGCTTCCAGAATTGTTTATCATAGATCAAGAAAAAACTCTTGAGAATAGTTGGGAAAGTTGAATAAAGCTGGAAAAACATCTTGGAGAGGTTTTGGGTCTTTCAGTATTAGTGGCTGTTAATGTCAGGATTCCTCCCCAAATCCTGGGTTGAGGCAGTCACAGATCTCTGAGAAAACACAGAGAATTGTTGTGTTTTCACAGAGAATTGCTGGTTCTGTGCATCTTCCCCTCTGTGGCAGCAAGAGGTGTGATGTGGAAGGAAAATTGAGATTTACCTGATCCTCATCCACCTCTATTGGCTTCTTCTTAATGATCCACGTGACTGATTCAGTGAGGGGGGGAGTGGTCAAGGAGCCGGCGTAGGTCCAGTAATCAGGGCAGGAAGGGATCAAACAGGAGGGGTCAAAGACATCAAACTCGATCACAGTGTCCTGAATAGCAGGAAAAAACATTTTTAAGGATAGTGTTTTGAGGAAAAAATGACAGGAAATTAATAAAGATCTTGCCAATGAGATTAAAAACTGTGTTATGTGTGTGCATGGGAAATGAGGTGTTGGGAATATCAATAATGTCATCATTCTAAATCCCACAAACTTGTGTTAAATTGGGTTTGAGCTGCTGAACAGACAAAATTAAAATATTTCTGCTGTCCCCACAAGCCGTTAGGAATTCAGTGCAGGAGAAACAGGGAGTGGGAAGGATCAACACAAGCCTAAGGCTCTGTGGGAGCTGGATGCAATCAGGAAAAAAAGAGGGAATAAGTGGTGGAATAAGTTCAGGTAGCTGTGCCAGATCCTGAAAAGACTGCAAACAAAAATCGTTTTACTTTTCACCACGTGGTTTTAGGCAGCAGGAAGAGGACTAAAGTTTTATTTAAATCAAATATTCCTGTCTCCAGAATGTGCAGTCCCACAGCTGGGGTATCAGACACAATGCAGGAGCTTCAAAACTCAGGATTTCCCACACAAACATTGGTCCTGGGGGATTTTCAGGATATACTGGCAGATCCTGGCTTAGTTTCTTTTAAATTCACATGCTGTAAATAATTATATTGTCATAATAGACGTATATTCACATTTGTGGAGGTCTTCTGGCACTGCACCGACGTGTTTGGTGTTTATCTGGCAGAGCTGTCACTGCTCTGACATAAAAACTTGTTTTAGTTGGATTTTTAAAACTCCTTCCTATGAGAAATAGTGGCACAGCGACTTCAGCTGGATGTGATTAGAAGTTGCAGATGTCGATGTGGTTTTTTTGTGTACTTTCAGAAGGGAACGGGCACGGCGAGGAGGAGGAGTTGCTTCTCAGCACTGTCAGAGACTCAGCACTCCCTCTCCTGGCAGCAGTCTGCCAGGAAAGATCCCATTCCCCCAGCGGAAAATTCAGTGTTTATAAAAAGGCAAATGATCTCTTCAAAGATCAGACAAAACTCAAAAAGCCATAATCCCACAGTAAATAAACGCCCACTTCAAGCATGTGCTTGTAAGGCGAAACAATCTCAAGAGCAGCATTTCTTCAAGAGGTTCGGAAAGGTTAAAGTATCCAACTCCTCCTGAAAAATCAGCTTCCCCTCCCACTTCCAAGGTGTCAATCAGCCCCGCCCCTCCTAAAATTTACGGAAGGAAGCTTTTCTCAGTGTTCAGTTGTTCTCCAAGCGTTCTTTGTGTCGGGTGACAGTGGGTGGCACACTCACAGCACTGACCTTGTGTCTGACTGCTGGCAGGGCATCCACCAGGGTCTGCAGCCCCTCGTGCCGTGCTCCCAGCTGCAGGGACAGGGAGGGGTTGCACAGTCAATAAGCTGATCAATAATCAATCAGTTCTACTCATCCACCTTGGTATTCTTTCATAACAACGATCACAGAATATTTAGGGTTGGGAGGGAGCTCTGGAGATCCCCCAGCCCAAGGCAGGGGCACCTGGAGCAGGGGACACAGGGACACATCCAGGTGGGTTTGGGATGTCTCCAGACCGGGAGGGAGACTCCAGGCCCTCCCTGGGCAGCTGTTCCAGGACTCTGTCACCCTCCACATAAAGTTCTTCATATTCAGGTGAAACTTTTTTTAGTTTCTGGCCATTGCTCCGTCACTGGCACCACTGAACAGAGCCTGGCACCATCCTCTGGCACCCCTTGGAAACATTTGTCTGGATTGATGGGATCCCCTCTCAGCCTTCCCTTAATTGCCCTAAATTGGCTTTCACAGAATGCAAACAGAAAGGCATTTTTACAGCTGGTCACACAGAATGAAATTACCTTTAAGAAGACTCCAATAACAGCCAGGCCATTCCCTTCCATCACAGCTTCCTCAAAACTCGGGTACTCCACAGCATTCCAGTGCACCAAATGCAGCTGAAACAGGAATGGGGGAGAAATCAGCCCCTGCTCAGAGCACAGACACCACACTCGACCTCTGACCTTGGCTGCATTTGCTCCTTGCAGTGTGAGACTGCAGTGAGCTGCCTCAGAAACCACACCCCACAAAAATGAGGCACAAAGTGCTGTTGGAAAAGAATGGTCCTTCCCTTCCTTTTTTTTTTTTTCCCCTCTCCTTAAACAATAGCTAAAGACCCATCCACTGCATTTTCCATACATGAAAAGGATTTAGTCTGTGGGAGTCTGCCTTGAGGAATGCTGCTCAAAGCACAAAGCTCAGAATTCCTGGAGCTAAAGGGCTCTTCCATCGCCTCCCAGGAGGAGCAGGGCACCCTGTCCTCCAGAGGAACATCCTCCTGTGCACAACCACCTTCCTCTGCACTGCTGACAGCCAACACAGGGAAGAGTTTTGGGTGGTAAAGAAATACCCAAGCCCAAAAACTTAGTCACAGTCTCCCTGTTCATGAGGATCTTGCCAAGCTGGCAGCACCACTATGAACACATCAACAGGAGATAAACATCTCCTTAAAAATAACCCATCATCACTTGACAAATTCTCCTCCTTTGGCAAAGAGCTGTGTTCAAAGCTGTCACACTTTCACATTTTCCCCCACTGACTCCATCCTTTTTATTGACGTTTTCTTCCTTAGTAGTTACTTAAGCATCGAAGTTTTGCCATTTTAGTAACTGTTCAAGTGTTGCAAACAGAAAAGTGATTTTTTTTTAGAGTACTTAGTATATGCTTTGTTTCTCTGAAAGATTTAATAACAATAAACAAAGTGATTTTTAACTTTCAGTAACAGGGCCAATGTTCAATTTTCAGCCTGTTCTCCACAAAACACAGGGAATTTTTACAGAATAAAGCAGCAGATGAGCTTCAGTACCCATCAGGTCTGACCCTTAAAAATAAACTGCAGTTCCTCAATTTGGGAGTTTTCACAGACACACCCAAGTATTTGCATTTTTCAGGATTTAATCTCATACCTCTGCTGGGTAAAATTTACTGTCAACGGTGTGCTCTGAGCCCCAGTCGTTTATAGCTCCCCAGTGGAAGTGGAACTGCTTTAGCCTGTACTGGTTTTCCAAGGGCCCTCCAACGATGACTAAAAAACAAAACAAGACACAAATGTTAATAAATATGATTTAGGATTGGCCAGACAAGTAAATCCTTGGAAAAAATTTGCCCAGGAAAAGGTATAAAAGCAACTCAAACAGTGCCCTGCTGCTTCCACACTTTGCTCTGACCAAATTATTCAAACAAACACATTCCTGGTTTTCCCTGCATCAAACTGGAGATGAGCTGAAGTCTCCTCATCCATCTCCCCGCAAGGGAATGTTTTCCCAGTTGACACCAAGTTTGGCACTGTCACAGGGATGAGTTTCACATTCCCACCCCTCTGTCAGAGCAGCAGAGTGAGGCCTGCCTGACCAGGAGACACCTGACAGGTGACACTTTTTTCACACATCTATTAAATGTATTAAATGCCATCCCTGCAAGCCTCAGGATCTGTGAAAAATACTGGCATTTCTCATGACAAGGCTTCAAAAAGCAAATTTTGCCAGACAAATCAGTATATTGAGTCAAATGTTCAACTCTCCTCCAAGTTACAAAAATCCAAACCTCTTATTCTGCTTCAACACAGCTTTCAGACTGCACAACCAAAGGGCAGCCAGAAATCTGTTTGATTGTGCCTACAAGCTGTTCATGAAGTATTTAAACATCCAGTCTGCCTCTGGGCAAGTTTCTGAGTTTCTGGAAGCTTTAATGTCCTTTTTATCACTGATTAAAGGTGAACCTTCAGTCTGCTCTCCCCATTTCAGAAGACCTCCCATCCTTCTGCAAACACATGAATGAAGAAGTCCAAGCCCAGCTTTCTGCTTCCACTCACTCCCTCCTAACTGGACCAAAAACATCCTGCAAAGTCATCTTGCTAATTATTGTATCAGAGCATCTGGTAAATGAGAAACCATAATTACTTCCCAAGGGCTAATAACACTTATGGAAGCAGGGAATCGTTGAGGTTGGAAAAGAACTTTAAGATCCTCGAGTCCAACTGTTCATCCAGCACTAAAGCATCAGCATCTGCTGATTTTTACTGAACTGTAGGACCTGGTGAAGTTTTACAGCAAACCATGGTATAAAGCACCTAATCCCAACACTGCTTTTGAAAATGAGTTAATCACTTTCATGTTAAGGAGAAAACAATGAGAGGCATTAAGAGATTTTCTTGTATTAATTTTTTTTTCTCTGCAAGCCAGCCAGCAAAAGTTTGAAATTCTAACCAGACAGGCCTGGCTGTGATAAAGGAATAAATTAAAACAAGCTGTGCAAAGTGACATTGAATTCATTTCATCCACTGGGCATGAATGCAATACTGACCATCACTGGAAAATCACAATGCCCCACCCCTGGAAGTATCCAAGGCCAGCCTGGATGAGGCTTGGAGCAACCTGGGATAGTGGGAGGTGTATCTGCCCCTGGCAGGGGGTGGGATGGGATGAAATTTAAGGTCCCTTCCCACTGCAACCATCCTGGGATTCTGTGATGGAGGAAGGGTGGGATGAAGATGTGGTTCACACAGCCAGGTCTCTCAGAATTAAAGTTTCTGTGTTCTAACATGGTCCATTCCTGATTATGTGAGGGTGCAAACCCACAAGTGACTAAATTTGTGTTCATAACCACATCCACTTTAATATCCGCCTCACAAGTAACTGCTGGCACAGACACAGATGTGGAGAGACTCAGGTTCCTGTAGGGGACACCAGAGAGTGACAGGAAACAAACAGGAACTTCAGTCCTTTTAGAAGCATTTATTCTCAAATTACAATCTTGATCATTCCAAACAAAATCAAAGTTTAAGGGGCTCCAACAACAAGAATCACATCAGGTGTTTATGGCAGCCCTGGCTCTGTTTCTGATGGCACCACACACAGACAGACCACGTGCTGTACATACCTTCCCCTCACCCTCTTCTTCCTCCTCCTCCTCCTCTCCTCCTGCTCTACCTTCAGCTTTAGCCCAAGTCTTGCAAACCCCAGCTCAGGATTCAGGCACTTTTGTCTATCTTGGGTGTCTTTCTCATCTTCTGTTTCAACTGTGGTGGTGCTTTTGTTTGTTCCCAAGCTTTCTTCTCTGGATTTCTATGAATGTTAGAGAGAAGCTGGCAGAGAGAAAAACCAGAAATCGCAGGAGTAAAGAGAGAAAGGTGGAGGAGAGAGGCACACACCCGAAAACTGGGGGGTTATACAGCACCACCTCACTGTCTCTTGTTTCTCTGTCATTTTGGAACCCTGTCACTGATTGTTTGATGCCATCCTGTCCTTTCATGGACTTTAATTCATTTGAGGAAGATGAGGATGATGAAAAGGCAGCATGGATGCTCACAGGGAAAGGTTTACCTTGAGGAAAGTCTTACAGACAAAGCAAGTAAGATCTTTCAGAGGTGAGCACCTGAGTCGTTGTGATTCCAGCCTACACTGCCCCTGTGCAGTAAAATACTGCAGATTTATGAACCCCCTACAGGCAAGTCCCCTCTGCTACATCAATTCTTGCAGAAAAAAACCAACTTTATTATCCACTAACCACTTTTCAGCATCATATCCTTAACAGATAGTGGGGTGTGGCTTATAAAGCAAAGCCAATCTAAACTTAGTAAATGAAAATCACTGATGAGGCAACAAGTGATATCTCTCCCCTAATCCCAGCTCACTAAAAAAACCCAGCAGTTTGTGCTGGAGAAACAGAAGGGCTTGTTCATGAACTTGGCTTCTTCATGATATCAGTGCTCAAATGGGCCAAGGTAAGAACATTCCCTCTTGGAAATAATGGATATTGAAAGCTAGAAACAGTAAAAACAAAAGAAGCCCCAAACATCACACGAGCTCCCTGCGTTCCACCAGCACCATTTCTGCTGCACTGTCTGATCAGCCTCTTCCCAAACCCCAACCAAAAATCTTGGTATTGTGAAGACAAAGTGTTTGTTTGTGTGCCAGAGGCTCCCTTCCCAAGAGCATTGCTAAATCCCTCAGGAAGCTGTAGGATCTCTCATGGTGAGCAGCCACCAATCCAACAGGTTCAAACTTGCTCAGGGTCCTTCAATTTTCCCCTGCAGGACAAGCTGGGCAATCATGTGCTTCACAACAGCCCTGACCAACTGCTACCAGCTCAGCTGGCCTTGTGAAATAACTTTATATTCTGCAATATCCTTTGGTAAAGGCAGCTTTGAGAAGGAACAATGGACAGAAAAGCTGGAATCTGGGAGCAATACCTTGATTTTAAGTTAATTTTTTTCACTCTATTGAGCACTTAAAAAGGTTGAGCTGCTCAGGTCAGAGGCTTGTTCACATGAAATTGCTGGAATGCATGATTGGATTTTCCATGCACTCCTGCTTCCCCTAAAACAACAGGGACACACACACACACACACACCTGCTCCCTAGGGCAGAGCTCAGTGTTATTTCATTCCCCAAAACCCCATGGAGATAAGCATGTGTGCTTTCCAACTGCACCTCATTGGGCTGCTGATTATTTCAAGTGCATGAAATATCTCTATTAACACCACAAAAGATAAGTGGCAGATTACTTCAATAAAGCAGCAGTGATGGAATCAGGTTTCAAATTGAGTAGGTACACATATAAATGACTGAAGATTGACTCACGTGGGCAAAGCTTGTTACAAAACCTAAAAGACAGGACACTGAGGCTTGTGAAATGAGTTTCAACATACAGCAGGGGATTTGTGCACAATGTCCATGGTAATAAAAACACTGTAAATGTGAAGTCTGTGTAGAATTTCTTCATTATGACTCCCACTGCTGTAAACCCACATTTAGCTCCAGCATTTTTTTTACTGTACATTCATTTTCAACGTGAGCTCTTACATCACACAAGCATTTCTCCTCTCTGAGCATTAATGAGACATCAAACAGATTTTTTTTCCCCCTGAGTTTTGCTTACTTGATCTGTCAGTAGAATCATCAAACTCCACCAGGAAGGAGTAGCCATTGTTCCAGATGTGAAGACAGGTGGTCGGGTCGTAGCTGATTGTCAGAGGCTTCAGGAAGGGATCATAAACACTGTCCCTCCACTGGATGTTGATGGGAGACTGGCGGGTGCCTCCAGGAATTGTCAGCGGGCTCTGCCACAGCGGATGCACTGCAAGATGAGGAGGAGAGTCAGGCTCTGATGCAGGATACAGAACTTTCTGGCAAAGGAACATGCTGTGTCACCAAAGGCTAATTCGAGTCAGCTGGTGCCCAGGAAAAGTAAAAGAAAAATAAAACATTCCAGTTGCATGACTCAAAGCCACACAGGGAAGCGCAGTAATTTGACTTAGAACCATATCAGTACCTTTCTGCCTTTGCAAAATGCTCTGCAAAGAAATTGTCCCCCTATTTCCCAGATAAAGAGAATGTTTTCCTATTATTGCCATCACTTGTTGCCTCATCAGTGATTTTAAGGCGGCTTTATTTTACAGCTTTTTAACACACCAGTACCATCAGCTGAGCTGGAAGTGCTCCAGACATGGGATAATTCCCACTGGGAAGCAAAATATTCTCTTGAAGGCAACACGAGCGCAGGGCTACCCCACAAAGGAGGGTTCAGAGCTCCTGCAGCAGCCACAGCAATCCTGACCAAAACTGCTTCGTGCAGATGGGTCCTGATGATCCCACACCTGTAAAACCCAAACCCCCAGTTCTGGGGGCAGCCTGGGCACCTTAAAACTGGCACAAGCAGGGTAGGTACATGAACAGTTTCCACAGGACTTTATTCCGTCTAAAACCAGAACTGACACCTGTGTGGACTTGTTCACCGGGTGACCCTCACACAGGTTTCGGTGCCCTGTCCCTCTGCTGAACCCCAAACTGCGATGCTTCGAGCATCACTTTATAGGCTACTTCACTACATACGACTGCTCACGGTCTTTTACGACGACGAATTAAAAATAAATTAAACCTTCAAACCACTCCGATGAGGGGCGCCTGAACAACTTCCCCCCTGCTTTCCCCTCAGCGAGGAGCAAACTTTACGGAGCTCCATAAGGTCAACTCAGGCAAAGGCGGCGCAAAACATTCCCTATATTCAAAACAAACACTCGCTATATTCAAAACACTGCCCCTTCCTGGTGTTTCAGCCGAGGACAAAGCCCGGCTGAGCGCGGCGTCCCTGCGGCTCCTACGCGGAGTGTGGCAGCGCGGGGGGCTGGAAGCGATGGCGGGACAGGGGCAGGGCGGGACCCGCCGGGGCTGAGGGACAGCGGCACTCACGGGCGTCTCGCAGGCGGTAGGAGCAGCAGGCGCCGAGGCTGCAGCGGCGGCTGCCCTGCCGTGAGGAGGACGACGAGGAAGAGGAGGAGGCGGCCGCCCAAGCGCGGCGGAGCAGCGGCAGCAGCATCGCAGCAGAGATCGCGGAGCCGCCGCCCAGCNCGGGCTGCCCTCAGCGGCTCCTCAGCCTGCGACAACCGCGGAGCAGCGGCTGCAGCCCCATGCCGGGGGCCGTTTGCCATTTCCCGTGCTCAGGGTGGTCCCCGCGCCCCTGTCAATAGTGCGGCCCCTCACACCGAAAGTGATTCGTGCGCAGCGAGTACATCCCTTCAAAAGAGCATCGCCTCACCCAAAAAAGCGTCCCCTCACACCAAAATATTATTTATTCCCTTGCACCGAAAGTGATTTCCTTCGCACCGAGTACGTCCCCTCAAAAGAGCATCGCCTCACCCAAAAAGAGTGTCCCCTCACACCAAACTAGTATTTATTCCCTCACACCAAAGTGTTTCTCCTCATACCAAGTGCATCCCCTAAAGCAAGAAAAATATTTCTTCCATCACATCCACAGTGATTCCTTCGCATCAAGTACATCCTCTCACAACAAATGAGCATTGTCTCACCCAAAAAGCATCCCCTCACATCAAAAGTGCATCCCCTCACAGCAAAATAGTATTTATTCCGTCACACCAAAGTGTTTCTCCTCACACCAAGTGCATCCCCTAACGCCTAAAAAACATTTATTCTCTCACACCAAACGTGATTCCTTTGCATTGAATACATCCTCTGACACCAAAAGGGTATTGCCTCACCCCAAAAAGTGTCCCCTCACACCAAAAGCATATCTTCACACCAAAACTGATCCCTTTGCACCAAAAAAATGCACAGCGATGGGTGGCCCTGGTACAGCAGGGTCCCTGCTCCAAGCCACATTTGGAAAAGTTATGAAAAGTTAATATTATATTCACTTCTCTTGGCTGTCACAAAAGCTGGAGGCCAAAATAGTTCCACCGTGGATGGTAAAAGGGTCAGCTCAACTCAACTGAATTTAGTATTCACCTGACACTGCTTGAGACAGCAAAACCTTGATGCAACTGGTTAAAACCTTGGTCACTCCTCCTGTTCCAGCTGCCAGTAAGGAACACACAGCAAAAAATAATAATAAAAAAAAATAAATAAAAGGAAAGCCTATAGAAAGCTGAAAGCATCAGTGAAAGCACAGAGATAAAGCAAGAGTTCTAATATTTTCCAGGTCTCTTGGGCAGCCAGGAACAGACCGCCACCCTCAGCTCCTGGCCTTCGTCTTGCTGTGTGATCACATTTTTAGTTACTCCCTTATAATAATTTTTCAAATCTGCATTTATCTTTTGGGGATTTAAAAAATCTTGTTAGGATGAGTATTTTTGAACTTTCACAAGGAACCTGATGTAACACTGAGAATGTGTTACTGAAACTGAGACAGAACCAGATACTCAACCAGCGTCAACCAAGAAGTGTTTGCTCTGTTTTACCAACATTGTGTAAGAAGTTTCCATTGCATTCACAGTATAACGTGCTTAAAGTACTCCCGAGTTGAGTAAGAGCAGGTTGAAATCTGGCAAACGATTTGCTTTGCGTGGCTACATGATCACAAACAGATCATCAGGAGATGTACAAACCTCCCCAACAGACACAGTGATGCTCCATTTCATTTTATAGTATTTGGGGGCTTCTTACGTTTGCACTGTGGATTTTTCCTGCTTTTCCCAGATATATAGAGCCATCCAAATAGTCCCAATCTTTGGAATTATTTTCTATAATTAATTGCAGCTTTTGAAGTAATTCTTTAGAAGTCCATTTAGCATTGACACATGTATCAAAATCTTCAGGGTGGGAGTCAAGCTCCAGATGAAAATACAGGTTTTAATCTTTCAAAAGAAAAAGATCTGTTGAATCAGGTGCTTTGAGTTCTTTACACAGGGCCTTTCGAAGGAGATAAACCAGGGCAGACAGTGTGGTGGAAAGAACTGAGAAACCCCACCCAGGGGAAGGAAATCAGGCCCTGTTTGCCATAGCAACACATTGCAAATGAGAAAATACAATATACGTATTGCTGAAAGTCAGTAAAGAGCCATTCTAAACTTTAAAGGACTACAGCTCTGCTTCAGCCACTGAATATTGAATATTGCAGAGGAAATCCTAGATAGGTTGATTTCCTTGAAGCATTTTTTTTTTGTCTGAATCAAGATTTTGGAGGATAACAGTGCTGGGTTGGCTCAGGCCCATCGTGACAAGGTGCTGAAAGTTCTGCTGAATTGATGTCAGATGGGGACTGTGATTTAGGCCAGTTTATTGATAAACAGCCCAGTGCTTTTTATCAAATAGATGTAGCTGACAGGGTGCTCCCAGCTCGACAGGGGAGCAGCAGCAGATTGTGCAATGCTGAGCTTTTCTCTGCCTCCACAGTGTTTGGCTGAGATAGGAGCCTGGCTGAGGAGGCAGTGGCTGAGCCCAGATAAGGGGGAGGTAATTCCAGCTGGCAAGGTAAAGCAAACAGAGGCTTTATCTTCCGTATAAAAACATTTGCTGAAATTATGCATGCAGGCTTAGGAACTCAGCATGGAAAGGGCTTGGAAGAGAACTCATGGACAATTTGGGGAGGCACTGCAGTTGTATGTGCAGGCCTGGAGATGGCACACCTGGATTGTGTGGCACTGCAGGACTTGCACAATTCTTTGGGAAAAAAAGAAAACCAAAATTCCAAGGATTCTGCTTTTCTTGTAACTACTTCTAAAAGGGCAAGAAAGGAAAAAGACACTCAAGTCTGCTCTGGTAATAATTACTGGGGGGAATATGTACTCCATAGGCTTAAAGTCCCCAGGGACAGCATTTCCAGCAATTGTTCTAAAAAAATAATGTCTGAAACCTCCACATGTTGTCACAAAATACCTCAGAGTTTGGCACAGACACCTCCTGGGCCTCCACACCACTGGGAATTTTGACATCCATGCCAAAATTCTCACCAATGTTTCTACAATGCTTTCCCAGCAAAGTGCAGGAAAACACTTTTGTCCTTGCAGGGTCACAAAGGGAATCCAAAAAAAGCTCTCAAAATTGTCAGCCTTTGAGTTGTTTAACCCTGGTCTGAGTGCAACCCGGAGCCTGCCTCACTCAGAGCTCCTGTCGACTCCCTGCCTGCCAAAAACAGCCATTCCAAAGATAGGGTTTTCCTAAATCAGTTTGCTTTGGCATTTCCTGCAGGAATGGCACAGAAAAGACAAAGATTTAAGGAATAAATAGTATCTGTCTTAAATTAAAAAGAGGAATGTGAATAAAAATAGATACCAATTGTAGCTCAATTTAATCAGCAGTGGTCCTTGGATGGAACAACCTGGTCTGATCTCTTCATGGAATGGGATCCCCTCTTAGCCTGGATGACCATAAAATAATTCCTGTCTCCATCCCCTGTGGAAATCTAGAGCTCAGCCCTCCTCCAGTTTAACTTCTCACTCCACTGAACAACTTCAAATCATTTTCCCAGAGTGACACCTCCCCTGATAAAACAGAAATGGAGCACTTAATTCCAACACACTCTAGTCCAGAAGTTTCTCGTTCGGTGGGCCATAAATTTTGGTGGTGTATGAACATTGAACAAGCAGAAAAATTGGGACTGCATGGAAGGATTCTGTGCTGCTGTTCCCTGGATTTCATTACTTTTTAAGAACTTGGATTGTGGCTTCCAAATTGGAAGTTGTTGGACTCACCATAAATATTCCCTTGCAGTCTCGGTTGGTGTCTACAGATGTAAAAATAATGACTAAAAATACAGACTAATGACAGAGGTTTTTAGCCACAATTCCAGTGGATTCTCTGGATTTCCCCTTGGAAGCAGCAGCTCCTGTCAGTGCTCACCATGAGCAGCTGGTGCGAGCCCAGCACTGCTCTCTGGCACAGGGGTGGGGTTTAGCTGTTCAACCTCTCCTGAATTGCAAAAGTTTGCTGATAAAATGGAGAAAAAGCAGTGATTTAGACAGTGCCTGGGAATAAATTCTCTCATGCACCCACCCATCTGTGGAGTGGGTATACACACAGTTGGACAGACTAATTAACATGTCTAATTAACTGAATTCACTAGGAAAGCTACTATTACATGCACTTAATTCATGCTAATTTACTAGAAAGGCTATTATTTTATAAGGTTGAATCATTGTTTTTCTAAATGTTACAGCAGTGCTTTTCTTTGAATAACAAGGTAATTTTCCTTGTTTTAATGGGAAAAACGAAGTTTCTGAGAATGCCTGTAGAGGAAAATCTGGGAGTTAATGAACTTTTCTTGGAGTTTCAATATAAAAGCCTTGTGCTCGTTTCCACTCTGCCTTGGTTTACATCACAAAATGATCTGGTTTTCATAATTAAGTAAATACAAAATTTGGCATTTGCTAATTTAAATGGAACGGAATCACACCTCACTATTCAAGGAGGAACCTGGCTCCATTCTTTGGAAGAAGTTATTACACTGAATAAATTTACAGAGGAAAAAAAATAGGAAACAAAAGGTTTTTCCAGCTATAAAAAATTACTCTTTACTATTCTCCAGCTGACATTATCTGCACAGCAGTGAGTAGACACAATCTCTGGCTGGCCCCATCTTATCGGGAAGTAAGTTAATCAGTATTTTAAATAACTAAATCTTTAACATCTTCCAGGAGTGTCTTGTACCTCAAAGTGATTTATTGGAGGGCTGTACAGCACATTTGGAGGGGTTTGTGGCTTGTACCAGGCCTCATTTTCCAAGTCAAACATTGCCATGGCTATGAAATTCCGAGTCACAACCGATTTGTGCTAAATGTGTTTTGAATTATGCTCATAAATACAGTTTTCATTCAAAGCAGTCAAGCCTCCCAAGTAATCATTGCATTGGTTGGAGGCACAAACAGCTCGGTGCCACTGACACTGCAGAAATAAAGAACAAGGCTTGAACCCTGCAATTTCCATTTCTTTCATTCTATCCACTCTTTTTCTTCAATTTTCAGCCACGTTCTCAAACTCCCATATTTAATTCGCTAATAAATAAGAACAACACTCAATCACACCGGCTGCCTTCCCACCTCAGCACCTCCCTCAGGCAGGTATCCCATTTTTCACCTCTTTGGATGAAATGAATGCACTTACAGGCAGCATTCCTGTTTTTTTTCAGGGAGCAGGCAGCCAGGCTGCAGGGCCGTGCTGGCACAGCCGGGCTCCGGAGGCTTTTCAGCTGCTTGGAGAGACGCCCCAGGGCTTTTACCTTCACACCATTCATCGCTGCCACCCGGGCACTCCAAATCTTCACTGCCTCCCTCACAAGAGCCTTCCACAGCCTAACAACCCATCAGCAGAACAGAAAATAAAAAATCCTGTGGCTATAGAGCTCCACGGGAACTCAGGGGTCGCCAGACTTATTCATAAATAATTTTGAGAGCACCCTTTGCCGGTTAAGAGGTGGAGCCAGCCCAGGAGTTAATTTTCAACTTGTCCCTGCACTGTCTTCTTCGTTGGCTCTCCATTCTCTCCGAGGGGCTGAGTGGTTGATAATTATTCCACATGTGCTTTCCAGGGGTTTTTTCCCCTCCTCATCTGGCTCTAAGAACACCAGAAAACTCCTCTTTGGTATGCAAGGAGAGGGTTCTTATCACTCCTTGGTGCATACACGCTTTGAATTTGAAGAGTTGTGTGTTTGAATCCTGATAGCCGAGGGGTGCTATCAGGAACAGCTGGAATGCCCCGAGCTGAGGCTCAAACTGAGGAATTCCCAGAAATCCAGAAGCTATCCAGGGCTTGGCCCAGGGGAACAGGGTGGGAAGCATTTTATCTCTGAGCAGTTACTACAGCAGCATTGCAGCCCCCCGGTGAGGAACTGCACAACAAGGGATGCCAACAACAAATTTTGGTACAAAAACATCCCCTAATTTTGTATGGTAACACAAGGGCCCATAATTACTTCTCTGCTCACGTTTGGACACAGCTGAAGTTTTTGTTTGGGAGAGAACAAATGGAGATGTTTTCCTGACCCACATTTCTCAGATATGAAAGCAAGAATGTTTCTCTTACTGTTTCCAGGGGCACCTCAAATAACTCTGTTACCTTATGTGAAAATCCTGTATGCAAATCCCACACTTCAACTTTCTTTGGGATGTTTGCTCTTCCTCAAGGGGCCAAAAATCCATGTGAATGGCACAGACACATCCAAGTCAGAGCTGCAGTTCCTCAGGCCGAGCATAGAAACACAGGCAAGGAATTATTCCTATAAAGATCTCCAAATATCAGATTACTACAGGCTAAGTGGGAATGAAGACAGGGAGCCTGTAAAGATGGAATTGTCCTTTCTAAGGATGAAGGAGCACAGCAGTAACTGAACCAAAGGGTCCCCTGGCAATCCCAGCCCCTGGGAGTGACAAAGGGACAAACCAGGTCCAAGGTCCAACCAGGAGCACAGGAAGGAGCAAAAGGAGACAGGGCCAAAACCAAGCAGCAAAAAGGGTCCTAAGTCCTTCCCAGAAACAGGGACAAAGGCAAACCCAAAGCCAAGAGCCCCAGCCCTAGAGCTGAGGCTTAAATGGGCTCCTGGCCCATCGTGGTGGTGGAGGCTGCAGGTGAGGATTATCGGGGTCATTAAAACTTAATTAAAAAATTCCTCAGGCTCATGACTAAATGGAAGTATTCACAAAACTCACGTCATTTTTTTTTCTCCATTAAATACATAAGTCGGTATATTTTGAAAACTACAGAATTCATCAATTACAGAGCAAGAAGTGATAAATTATAAGATTATTAACAGTCTACCATGTAAAAATTGCCATTAAACCCATCTTTTTTTCTTAGTTCATAAATTACCTTTGAAATATTTTTCAATAGTTTTGATAGTTTTGATTCGTGGGGTTTTTTTTGTTTGTTTGTTTGTTTGTTTTTTAATTTTTAACAAACTGGTGTTTTGAATTAGAAGCTTCTTGGTGATGTTTTGGTTAAACATCTGCCTGTTTGTCATCTCTTATCACACAGGGAGTCAGTGTAGGGCTCAGGCTCAGGGAATCCTCTTTGGTATCCTAAAGTGGCCAGCTTAGCTGTGCTATTTATTATTCCAACCCCTTCTGTTTAGCAGAGTCTTCCTTCCTGCTTGTCATTCATCCCCTGAGCTGTCAGCTCTGGAGTAAGAGCAGTGTCAGCTCTGAGTTCTGCCCAAAGAACTGAAACATCAACTGCTGTTCATAACTGGGTAATCTGGGTGAGGAGTGTGACTGTACACAATGAACATGGGCTTATTTGTCTTCACAGAAATGAAACAAGTGAAAATCTAGAATTTTCTTGCTGTCACCCATCTGACTTTTGCTGTCAGTGCCTCCAGACTGGGCAGAGAGGATCAAAAATTGTTTGTTTTTGTTTAATAGAGCATTGCCAGTACTTACTTGTTTTTATATGACCATTGTTCATATTAATTCTGTTACTTGCAGAGAGAAAATCACCTCCTCACTGCAGTGTGTCCGAGGAATCTGATTCCTAGGCATCCTGCTTGGAAGGGTGTTCCTGCCCTAGTGGTGCCTCAGTTGTAAGTCAAACCCAATAATTCAGCAAAAAATACAGTATTACAGTTTGACTGTAATTAGGTATCATGAAAGCGATTTAATAATGAACATTTTCCATTTTCCAATTCGCCTAATTATGGTCTAATTGGCAGGACAATCACTCAAGTCCTGGGAAGCTGCCTGGGATTTTTGCTGCTGAGGAGTGGAAACCTCAATGGAGTGGCTAAAAATGTCACTTAGGGCAGGTTCCCCACAGGAGTCAGGTCATTCCTGGGTGGCTTTGCCCCTCATTTCCCATGAAATGGAGACCGAATCACACTTCCCATGGGAAGCTGTTTTTTGATGCCCCCGTTTTGCTGGGACACTTCATCCAGCTGAGCTCAGCAGCCTGGGAACCACCTCTGCTTTTTCATTCTCTCTCTTGCATCAGGGTCCCCGAACAGGACAGGACATTCCAGCTGTGTCCCCGTGAGTGCTGGGTAGAGGGAATAGTCCTGCGATCTGCTGGAAAGTTCTGCCTGACACAGCCCATGGACCTTCACCCCTGCGAGGGTGCACTCCAGGATCCACTGGAGAACATCTGGAATGGGACAAAAGCTCTGTCTCCAGACCTTTCCAGTCCCCAGGTTGTAGGGAAATGCAGGATTGCACCATCCCAGGAGCAGGGGTTGGAATTTGCCTCTGTTCCCTGGCCGAGGTTCCGGCTGACCTGGGCTGCCCCGAGTGCCCCGAAGGGCAGCCCTGCCCTCCTGCCCCTGCCACGTGGAAACTGCTCAGGGGACATTCTGTCACCCTGGCCACAGCTGGACAGCTACACCCAGTTCATTTTACCTCTCTCAGCTGAAACATTTGAGTTACGTGACAAATAATTTTGGACATGTCTAAATGGATAGAGGCGCAGAATTAGGAGATGGTCAAATTCTGTTTAGAATCATAGAAGGATAAAATCCTCTAAAATCTGTAGGTGGAATGAGTTCCCCTTCCTTTGGGGGGGATAATCCCCCCAAAAATACTCAGATGATAATGGTACCTGACCATGTAAACGTGGTCTGGGGCAAACCTGACCAGAGCTGGGCAAACTGGACAAATGTCAGCCGTGTAGGGGAGGTAAAAGGGCAGAGAAGCAGTTCTGAGTGGTCCTGGGGAGATCCCAGCCAGGCAAAGTGTGAACACAGGGCTTGTGACAGGGGCAGATTTCCCACAAGGGAAAGAGCCCCCCATCATTTATTTTTGCCATGATGTACACAGGGAAATGGAAGAGTCTGTAAATAAATAAGAGAACATTGGGATCATGCCTGACCCTTCTCACTCCATTTCTCAGACTGGCAGAAATGACCCCACAGGACCGTGGACTTTGGCCAGACAGATGGCAGAACGTGTAACAATGTTTTCCTCTCTGCTGAGGGGATTCAAGGCCTTTTCTTCCATCCCTGTCCATGAAAATTAGGAGTATTCTCATTGAATAAAATGGAGTTTGCTTAGCATGAACCAGAATGAGATCAGAGTAATGATACAGAGGTAGCTAAAGTAGGTCCAGGAGCAAAACCCACTTGATCCTGCCGTGTTTTCTGTTACAAATCACAGAACAATTCTGAGGGGATTGAAAATGGACGTGGTGTCTGGAAAAATAAATGATGAGCTTCTCCTCATATGCTGCTACAGCACATTTACAAATAATATTAATATTATCTTGGTTAAAGATGTATTTTATGTAACTTTTCCTTAAGCATCACTGTCACAATATAGGATATGCTGTAATCATAAGGCTGGGTTTGTTTCCATCTTGAGGTACAAGAGATATTATAGAGAAAATCAATAAACTGAAACAGAAACTGAATATACAGGGCACCTTCAAGTACTCTTTACTTGGATGTGATTGAGGATTTTATCCTTAGCAACCAAAATTATTTTTCCAGACTTCTTCCAGCAAAA
The DNA here is from genome assembly GCA_013397795.1 of Orthonyx spaldingii. Taxonomy (NCBI): domain Eukaryota; kingdom Metazoa; phylum Chordata; class Aves; order Passeriformes; family Orthonychidae; genus Orthonyx; species Orthonyx spaldingii. The sequence continues at coordinate 395,511 of VZTJ01001767.1, read as the reverse complement.
ACTCTGGACATGCTCAGCAGTGAGGATAATTATGAATGTCTGTCACTTGTTTAAACAAAAGCTTTGTTTGGCAACCTTTATTTTCCTGCTCCTGCTGCTGCAGCTGCAAAATTATGTGCACAGTGTGTTAATTTTTACCTTTGATGCTTTGGGAAGGTTTTTTTCCCCTGACAAAAAAAGGGAGGAAACCAATGAATGAGATATCAGTCTCTCCTGATCCACACAAAACATGTGAAAGCAGCAACTTCCTTAGAAAACAATGGTAAATGAATGCTGATACCAGGGTAGAATAAGTTGGATACTTCCTGGAAGCAAATGATTTCTCATAGCATGGCAAAGCACAGACACAAAATGCAAGAGTGAAACTGAAAAAAAGAGTGTGGAAAAGGTGAGGAACTAAAACAACAAAGAAATCCTTTGTTTTGTTTGGGACAACAGACTAACAGGGCAACACGGGTTATTTTCTTCTATAGAATTAAGAAAATAAACTGATATATTGGCACTCTGAAGTTCTCAGTCAATTTTATATGGGGGCAGGAAATTAAGAATGGATTTGATGTAGACACTTGAGCACTGGCAGGAGGAGGTGCTGCAGCCTCCCTCAGGGATAAATTGTTTTATTTGTTTATTCTGCTGTTATCTCTGATCAGAGTTGCAGACAACAGTTGGATCCCGCCAGTATTTCCTGCCGTTAATTTGAGCTAAATTAACTTTGGGTAAATACTGTAACTGGTTTATGACTATGACAGTTTTGTGTTTGTGTTGTGAAATGATTCATGGCTCTCCAGAGGAGCAGGACCTCACACCTCCAGCAGACAGGAGTTAATAATCTTTATTATGAAATTATGAGAAATCAGGGCAGCTTTTACACTGGGTTTAGGATGGCGAAGACTTTTACCAGCAGCTCCCCACAGCACGCGGAACACGGATATTTGTATCCCTATTTTTCCAGCTGGGACCTGCAATTGCTTGAGCCCAGCAGAAACTCTTCAGCAAAACTGTTGCAGGGCAAATCCGTGCAGCAAAGCGTGAAATAATCTGGTGTGAAAAGTCAGTTTCTAAGTAGTTTAACCTTTGAACTGCCTAATCTGCTTGTGAAGGGGGGGAACGCAGTAAATAAATCAACAGACTGGGCTGAGCACTTACAAACCTGGATGAGGGGGAAATTTCCTGACACACCAGGTTTGCAGGTGTCAGGACAACCAGTTACAGCTGAACCAGAGTGGGCTCAGCTGTGTGAGATGACACTGGAGAACCTAATAAAGCATATTAATTAAGGAATAGTTTAATGCAGAAGTCTGAAGGTCGCTGCTGGCTATGCTGAAGCTGAAAAATGAAGTGTGGTTGGTCTTTATCGGGCAACACTGTGCTATATAAAGACATAAAATCGTCTAATCTTTGTCCTCTTTCAGAGCCATTTGCATACACTTCCTCCGTGCTTCTTTTTTTGGGCTTTTGCCTATTTTTATCATCCCCAGAAGGTTCACGGAGCGTTCCCCACCTTCGCCCAGCCCTCCTGTTGTCACACCACACGCAGGAGCGCAAGTGACAGAAGAGTGAGGCTGACGGGCTCATTTAGCAAATTCCCACCTGCTGCCTGCTCCTCAGCTGTGCTCCGGGCACCGCCGCATTTCTCTCCTTAACGCGACAGCTGACAGCCAGCTCAGGGCTCGGGAGATGACGGAAGGGGAGGAATCTGATGGAAGGAGCAGAGAAAGGGGTAGTGGATGGGAAAGGTGTGAATGACTGCGGAGGTGCAGATCCACGTTTAATCTGCCACCTGACAGCTCTGCTGGCCGAGCACTGTGGACATTGAGGGGCTGGAGCGTGTCCAGGGAAGGCAACGGAGCTGGAAGGGGCTGGAGAACTCCTGAGGGAGCTGGGAAAGGAGCTCAGCTGGAGAAAAGTAGCTCAGGGGGCCCTTCTGGCTCTGCACAACTCCCTGACAGAACGGGGCAGCCGGGGAGGATTTGGGCTCTTATCCCAGGGAACAGGGACAGGAGAAGAGGGAACGGCCTCAGGCTGGGTCAGGGGAGGCTCAGGTTGGACATCAGCAGGAATTTCTGCATGGAAAGGGTGGTCAGGCCTTGGCAGGGGCTGCCCAGGGAGGTTGGGAGTCCCCATCCCTGGAGGTGCCCAAGGAGTTCCTGGAGGTGGCCCTCGGTGCTCTGGGCTGGGGACGAGGCGGGGATCGGTCCCAGGTGGGGCTCGGCGATCACGGATCTCTTTTCCACCCTCCACGATCCCGCGCTCCTGCGATCCCCTGACTACACTTCCCGGCACGCCCCGCGCCACCCGCGCGTACTACAGGTCCCGGCGTGCTCCCGCGGGGGCGCGCGCGCTGCCCTCTGGGAGCCGTAGTCCGGTCCCCGCTGCGGCGCCTCGGCGGGGCAGGGCGGGGGCGCCGGGCGCGC
>VZTJ01001767.1:274580-392045 GCA_013397795.1 Orthonyx spaldingii | reverse complement strand
TTTTTTTTTTTTTTTCTTTCGTTTTTCTTGTTTTATTTTTAAATCCATCCACAGTGGCAAGTTGTGTACTTAACCAAATATAGTCATTTTATCCTGCTATGGCACAGATAGTTTATGGATCAGTTTATTTTTGGAGCTCTCCAGGGAAGACTTTTTGAAGTAAACAAGGGTTATTAGCAACTGAGAGATTGTTTTGGTGGAAGCAGCTTTAAAATGATATTTTGGAGTGTTTTTTGGTTCTTTTTTGCCTTCTGTGTGAGGTTACCTGAGGTGTGGTGCCCTGTCGATGCCAAGATCTCAAGAAGCAAACCTGAAATTTGTATAACTGAATATTCAAACCAAGATTTTAAAATATCAAACAAAAAAGTGCGTTTGAATTTCATAGCAGTGACTCTTGAAACAGAGGGTTTTTCTCTGTTAGGAAGTATTTATATATGTATTTATGTATATTTTAGGTAATTTATAGTAATGCACCAGAATAGCAGGACTTTGATTCTGAAACCCTGAGCCCCTTTTTCCATCATTAAATGACACCTTGCCAGTAGTTCCATTTTCAGCAATAGATGTTAGGAAGGAAGAGCAGTTAATTTATTGAGAGCCTAAAGATATGGAGGTTGGATTTGGGAAACATTCCATCTCCTCCAGAGGATGAAAACATTTTCTAACTTTGTTTTTTTTAGTTTATCATCTCTTTTACAACACTTGTCTTTTCTGTCTGAATCACCCAGCCGTGTGAAAGTTGTGTGGTTCCAGAGTAGGTGTTAATTAAGGTTATTTTAAAGGACTAATTGATTAATAACACCCAGAGTAATGAACAAAACCATTAAGGGTGTGGTGCTGATTAGCAATGCTCGCAGCTGCACGGCTTCCAGCAGCACCTGCTCCAATAAATAAGTTTGGAAAGGCTCCTTTCCTGCTTGGGCTGGTTTTAACATCCTTTTTCTGGAATTTCGGGTGATCAGGTGAGGAAGAATGAGCTTTTAGTCACAGCTCAGTGTCACCAGAGCTGCTGATTATGGATCTGCCTTGGCTTTGGAAGGAGTTGTGCTGTCCCATGGCCATCACACCCAAGGACTTGAGTTTGTCTCTGGTTTTTCACTTGAGCTTTCTCCATAACTTGTAAAGCTTTGTAGCTGCAGGAACAACACGTGGCTTTATTTTGTCGGAATTCCAGGGTTTTCATCTCATTCCTTGAAGGAGCCCTGGAATTGGAATTGCTGGGATTGAGCCACTTGTAGGAGGAGACAGAGCAAAACCTGTGGTTGGAATTAGACCACAAAATCTCTTTGTATGCAGAACTTTGCCAATAAAATTTTGGGCACAGGTTGATTTCCTTTAGGTTGGAACTCGATATTTAATCATTAACAGTTGAAGTAATCTTATTTTCTGTTTTATCCATCCTCATTGAAGGGCTAATCATCATTTTTTCCCCCCCAGGTAAAATAAAAAATAAAATGTCTTCACAGTCATATAAACCACTTGTTTCCTTGCAGGTTTAGGTTTTTACAGCTGGTGTTAAATGCTGAATTTTGCAACCAGTTAGACTGAAAAACACACAAAAGGTTTAACTTTGTCATGCCCTTGGCATTAATAATAATAATAAAATAATTTGTGATGTTGTCTGTTGAACAGAATCATTTTATGTTGTTTCCTGATTGTAACCCCTGACTTACAGCACTTGAGAGAAAAATATATTCAGTTCAAACCTCTGCAAATCAGAGTTTTGTCATGGAGAAGAGTGGAGGGAGTTGATGGCAGCTGGGAAGTGACCCTTTCCATCCCTCAGGTATAAATGGACCAAACTGATCCTCTCCAACACCCTCTGAATTTATGGCTTGGGGAGTTGAGAGCTGAGGTTAGTTGGGATTTTAATTAGAGGGAGGGGAACTGACAAGCCAGGATCAGGTGGTATAAATGAAAATTGAAAATTTGGAGGCAAGATGGGGATTGGTCTTTTTTCTCAGGGAGCTGCCTCAGGCTCAGGTTGGACATAAAGAGGAATTTCCCCATGGAAAGGGTGGTCAGGAATTGGAACTGCCCAGGAGGTTTGGAGTCCCCATCCCTGGAGGTGTCCAAGAAAGGCCTGGAGGTGGCACTCGGTGCTCTGGCTGGGGACAAGGTGGGGTTTGGGCACAGCTTGGACTCTGATCCCAAAGCTCTTTCCCACCCTGAATAATCCTATGAAAATAATTCCGAATTTGAAGAACTACTCACTTAATGTTTCCCTACTGAAATGTTGCTCTTCAGTTTATTTTCTATTCATATTTTTGGCAAGAATTTGAAAACCCTCCTATCTCTGTGTTATAAAGCAGTGCTGAGGTCTGGTTTGGCAGCTGGAATGGTTCCTTTTCCCTGATGGCTACGGCAGGAACATCCATTAGAAGGCTTTGGAGTGAGCTTTTGTGTTTGGTGTTGGCTTTTCCTTCTTTTTAGTAGTAGCAGCCTGTGCCAACACTGGGGGCTGCCCTTGTCTCCTTTGGAATTGCTGGATGAGAAATTTATTCCAGTGTATGGAAGTTTAGCAGCATATATGTTAGGAAAAATATTAAATGAGAAAAAAGCTATAAATTATTATTATTATTATTACTACTCTCTTGTTGCTAAAGGTAAGCTGACAGGCTGAGAGGGAATGGGTTTAAGCTGAAGGAGGGCAGGGATAAGTGGGGTATTGGGAACGAATTCCTGGCTGTGAGGATGGGGAGGCCCTGGAATGGATTTACCAGAGAAGCTGTGGCTGCCCCTGGATCCCTGGCAGTGTCCAAGGCCAGGCTGGACTTTGGGCCTTGGAGCAGCCTGGGACAGTGGAAGGTGTATGAAACTAATTCTGCAAGTTTGTTCTTTGAATTTCCTGGAATAATGGAATACCCTGAGCTGGGTGGGACCCACAGGGATGATCCAGTCCAGCTGCTGGCCCTGCACAGGCCATTCCCAAAATCCCACCCTGAGCATTGTCCAAACGCCCCTGGAGCTCGGGGGCCGTGCCCATCCCCTGGGGAGCCTGGGCAGTGCCCAGCACCCTCTGGGGGAAGAACCTTTCCCTAAATCCAACCTGGAGGTACTTGCAGGGTTTTTGGAGCTGTTCCCAATAAAAACCCTCCATCTAGTGGATGAAAACGAGAAAACACCGTGACAGAATTTGCTGTCCCGGCAGGTCTGGTCTCACATTTGCTGCTTTTCAGCAAACTGTACAAGTTGTGCCTGGTGTGAGTGATCCCTGTCCGGAATAATCCCACCAGGATACAGAATCCAGCCTCTGCCTCAAGGCCTGGAGTCTGCAACCACTTATTGCCCTCCCTGGGGTTCGGCTGCTGGAGTTCAATGGGATTAAATGTCTGTAAATTGAATTCAGGCCTCTCTGTGTGTCCAGGCACCTGAAAATGGAGCTGTGACACGTGTGAACATATCCTGCCCTGCTCTCTCGGGAATAATTCCATCCAGGCTCTGCCAGAGGGGGGCTGGCACATGGCAGCAGTGTTTGTGCCAGATCCACAGGGAATTTCTGCTGGAATTCCTGGTGGTGTGACCACCCACTGCCATTCCCTGTGCCAGAGCGTGCTCAGCGCCTGCGAGGACACTGGGAAGCAGGGAAGGCATTCCTGGATTATTTGTTGGGTGTTGTGTTAGGATTGGTGCCAGGCTTAGAAGAGTTGGGAGGAGACATCCAAGCAAAACAACGCCTTGTACCAGGTGGAATGAACAAAAAAAACCCTCAAAGGGCAAATATTTCTGAAAGCAAAACAATAAAGCAGCAATAATAACGGGAGCTTTCGTGGTAATACTTGAGAATTTGTGCTTCCCTGGGAGGTTTTGTTCTCCAGAAAGTTGCCAGTTCCTCTATTCCTGGAGCAACCATTTAGTTTTTTTGGTTGTTACTGAATTTTACCACTTGCACTGGAATCCATCACCATAATGTCACTGTGAGGGATTTCTATTTGACATATCCACCTCCAGAATGTTGTGGCTGTTGTCCTGGTTTTCCCAGATAGGGAATATTTCTGTCATTTTTTCTTTTTGGGAGAATAGACACTTTTCCTGATCTTTGGCTGAATCAAAGCTGCTTGTCTATTATCACACCCATTTTTAAACTGTTAAATGAAATGTTTGTGTGGTTTTACTGTGAAATTTAATTGAAACACAATGCTTTCCTTGCCTTTTAAGGTGGATTGAGAATAAGGGTGCAAGCCAAACAGATGCTAAGAAAAATTATTCTCCTTTGTAGTTTCGGGTAGTAAGAAAGAATTGGAACTCTGATCTCTTCCCCCACAAAACGAGTTTTAGCCTCACATTGTGATGGGCTGCAGAGAGCTGGGATTTGCAGTGCACTGAGCCCTGCATGCTCTCAAATTGTTGCTTTTTATTCTGTTACATTTGCCCTGGTGTGGCTTTTTTGGGAATTGGGAATTAGTGCAGGAAGGCTCCGTTCCAGCTGCCAACCAAAGTGATTTTATCAGGGATGAAAAGCCAGGCTCGGGGTTATAAAATTGTTACAAGTCACAGAGCGAGACTGAAAAGAGAATTGTTGTGTCCTGAGCTTTGTAACTCCCAGGAATAAATTCATGTATCCAATTATTCCAACATTCCCAGGGGTGTCCCTGGAGCTGCTCCTGGAGAGGTCAGAGCTGTGCCAGGTCCGCCGGGCTTGGAGCCTCCAGAGGGGGATTCTTTTCTTCCTAAAGGACAATTCTGTCCTGTTCTTGGGGTGCCCCTTTGCTGGGATTCCACAGTTTGCTTCCCAAGTGGATTTAAGTGTGGATTATTCATTTCCCAGAGACAGCTCAGTGCCCCTCTGGGCTGTTTCACTGTAGGTTTTTTAAATAAAAACCAAATTAATGAGTGTTTTGTCCTCTGCATCTTCCCTGGAGAGGGTGGGTGATGTTTATCCCATAATCCCTGTACAGCTTGAGGTCATTTCTCTCCTCATGAAGATCAACACTGGATATAATCCAGTTGGATATATTCCTATCCCTGGGCTGGGCTTTGTGTCCACCTGCTTTGGAAAACCCTTAGAAGTGTCACTAAAGCAGAGTTTTTGCAGGATAAGGACCTTTGGCTCAGAAAAATGGGCTGCTGGGCTCAGGGAATGGTTTTCCATGGCCAGGGGAAGATGGGATATTGGGAAGGAATGAGGATTGGGAGGGATGGGATGATCTTCAAGGTCCTTTCCCACCCAAAGAATTCCATGATTCCAAAGGTAGTTGTATAAAGATCTTTGTAACAGAAATTCCATATTTGAGAATTGCCTTTAATGGATTTAAAGGAAAAGTGGAATGAAGAAGAGGAAAGAGCATTTGGGGCTCTTGTGTTGGGCAGAGGGGAATGGAATTTTCCAGTTTTTCCCACACAATCAGCAGGCAATATTTGCCACAGTTGGGATCTGAGGGAAGTTTTTTCATTTATCAATAGCACTGGGAAATGCCCAAGAGAGAGCTCAGCTGCTCCAACCAGAGCAGTGCAATTCCACACTCCGAGCAGAGCTTTGGAATATGTTTTTATTTTTTTAAAGATAATGTTTACCCTCGCTAATTAATATGAGAGAGAAGATTTATGTTTTGTGCATTTTTTTTTATGTTAACAAGGCATTGGATGGGTTTGATTATCCACTTTGGAATGCTGCCCTGTGACTGGGTAAAGCCATCAGATATTTCAGTAAATAGCTTTGTTTACAAGGGACTGCTCAGAAGAATTATTCGGAATTAATGTTTTAAAATAGATTAATTAAATTACATTAAACTTGTGTGTGGAAAAGCTAATCTGGAATTCAGGTGAATTTAATTTAGTTGCTTACAAATATTAATTTACTTAATTAAACAAAGGCTGATTGAATTCTGTGTTAAGTGTATCAATTCTGAGTAAGAGTATTGGCAGAGATATTTAATGTAATTTATCTAATCAGCTTTAAATTTATATCCTTAGTTGTCTGTGATGAGTTTTTTTGAGTGTTCCAGTACTGGAGCCACTTCCAGGAGAGTGCTTATAGGGATGCTCAAGGCTTTTTGGTCCCATTTTTGAGGGAAAATGAGAGAATTTTTAGTTGTAGTTTTATTTCTCCAGCAGGAACAGGAGTCTGGTGGGATTATTGGATGAGGGGACTAAAGTGGAGTCTGGCCTGGAGTGGGGAAAGGGGGAACAGTGGAAGAGCTGCCCTGGGGGTGGCTGCAAGAGCTCTGAGGGGTTAGAAATGTTTGGGGGAACTGGGATTTCACAGAATTGATCGTTGAGGGTGGAAAAGAGCTCCGGGATCATCACTGTGCCCCATCCCAACCTTGTTCCCAGCCCAGAGCCCTGAGGGCCACCTCCAGGAATTCCTGGGACACCAGGATTCCAGGGATGGGGACTCCAAACCTCCCTGGGCAGCCCCTGCCAAGGCCTGACCACCCTTTCCATGCAGAAATTCCTGCTGATGTCCAACCTGAGCCTCCCCTGGCCCAGCCTGAGGCCGTTCCCTCTCCTCCCGTCCCTGTTCCCTGGGAGCAGAGCCTGACCTTCCCTGAGTCCCCTACTGTCAGGGAGTTGTGCAGAGCCAGAAGGGCCCCCTGAGCTACTTTTCTCCAGCTGAGCCCCTTTCCCAGCTCTGTTCCCTCCCCTGGACACACTCCAGCCCCTCAGTGTTTGTCTTGGATGGGCCCAAACCTGACCCAGAGTTCCAGGAGTGGCCTCAGCAGTGCCAGCTCAGGGGACAATCCCTGCCCTGGGCCTGTGGCCGTGCCAGGGCTGGTACCAGCCAGGTGCCAGTGGCCTCTTGCCCACCTGGGCACAGCTGGGCTCCTGTTCAGCCACTGTCCCCAGCATCCCCAGGGCTTTCCCAGCTTTTCAGCCCCTATTCCAGCCTGTGGCTCTAGGGATCGTTGTGACCCAAGATCCCTGTGGAACCTCACGAGTCCAGCCAGGGCTGGATTGGGACTGGAGGGGGAGGATATCCCTCCAGGACACACCAGAACCTGTTCCTTAGTGTAAGAGTTGAAGGAGGCACTTCCAGCCCCTGAAATTCTCCGGGAGAATCCATAAGTGCAGCACAGATCCACCAAAAGCGCCGGGCAGGGATTGGTGTGAGCTTGGGTGGCCAGGACCTCTTTAAGGGAATATTTTCCATTGCCTGGCAGAACCTTTCTCCCCATCCCCTCCCCAGACAGTGGCAAACTGACCAGAAAATATTCCTGTGTTGATCCAACTTCCACGTGCTGCCTGGGGGAGGAGAAGCGGGCACGTTCCCTGGCCCTGCTGTGGTTTATCCTCAGCTTCCCGCCTTTCTGTTAATATTTCTTCTTTATAACTTAATATTTGTTCCTGGGAATAGTTCAGCACTGGTGGCTCAATGCCAATGTACATACACTTCATTTAGATTTAATGGGGACTAGGGTTTCAGCCAGGAGACGGAAATTAGGGAAAAAAAGGGAGAATATAGAGCAAATTTCAAGAAAAAGAGTGTTTTACGTGAGGAGATGCTGGTAAATACTTCACCGAGTAAAGTACGTGGAAACTATAATGGCGGAGTTATTCTGAATTTGTTGACTGGAATGTTTTGAAGCTGATAAACTCCTCTAACTCTCCTCCTGTTAAATTTTATCAGGCTTTTCCCCTTGGTGCTGAAAGCAAGGTCAGCCCACCGGTAAAATTTACTGTTAGAAATTGAAATGGTGAATTTGGAAGAGGGACACTTTCTTCAGGGTGTGATAACTGCAGTGGCTGCAGCTTCCTTGGATGTTGCTTTCCTAATCCCCACAGCCAGGGTTGATAACAAATTTATTTGTTTTCCCCTCATGTTTTGATAGGGGATCTGCTGCAGCTGCTGGCAGCAGAAGGGAATTTTGTTCTGGCTTTGAGAAGGCAGAATTGTGGCTGATTTCTTCCACGCTGTGTCTGACTTGGTGAAATTGGAATAAAATTAGTTTAAATGGAAATAAATAATGATGTCATGAAGACACATTGCTGTGTGTGTGCTGTGGCTGCTGTACCAGTTGTAGGTTGGTGGTTGTGCCCTTGTTGCAAGGCTCTGGGACAGAATATTTGGGTATTCCTGAGGTGAAGCAGAACACTTTCAGCCTATGGCCTGCAAGAGGTGGAGAACAGGTGTTGGAAACATGAAAGTGTGTTGTGTTTGTGTTGAAGAAAATTGAATTTAATGATTTTTTTTTATATTTAATTTTGAAGGCACGTGGTGGGATCATTGGGTTGTCTGTGCAGGAGTTGGATGCTCCATGTGGGTCCCTTCAAACTCAGGATTTTCTGTGCTAAATATGTGAGATTTTGAAGTGGATTTATACAAAATCATTGCAATTCCTTCAGATTGCTTTAAAAATACTGAGAAATTTGTAGCTATGATGAGTTTTAATCTAACACGTGCAGTGTCAGTGAATCCTGTAAATCACAAAGAGAATTCCAGTAAATCCTGTAAACAATAAGGTTTTTTAACAGTTGGGTTTTGTTCTAATTTGGCCTTTTTTAGTGCCTGGAGTGGCGGATGTCTCCCCTGAAGCTGAGGGCAGGGCTCTCACTCTTCCAGGCCATGTGTGACGCGATGGAACAGCGAGTGCAGCGCAGCTGCTTTGTTCTGCTCGGCCTGGCTGGGCACCAGCAGTTCTCAGAAATGGCAAATTTCATTTGCCAAAATGGCATCCACACTCATGGAAGGACTGCCAGGTTTTTTGGGCCTGCTGCCACAGTCTGTGCTGGCCCAAAAGTCTTTCACCATGAGCAGAATTTCAAGTGACTCAGTGCTGGCAGTGCTGGTATTTTGAGTAAACAGTTCGGAGATGTGGAGAGGCCTCCTGGATGGGCTTGCTCAGAATCCTTCTCTAACTTGTGTTGCTCTCCTAAAAATTTATCCTCTCCCTGTCTGGCTTAATGGGTTTCTTGGGCTCAAGTGGAAGAGGAAAATCATTATGCATAGTTGGACTTGATTCCATGTCAGTGTTAATGGATGAATTCTCATTTCCATTGGTAAATCTTGATTTATCTCTCCAGCGTTTTTTACTCCAGCTTAAAATGAAAAAAAATTCCACTGATCTCTTGCTATTCCTTGTTCAGCCCTTTGTAAACTGGAAGAAGGCACAGCTAGGAGAGATTGCAGTGACTTTATTTCAATTTTACAGGTTGAAGGTTTCTCTTAAAACACTAATAAATAACCTGGACTGAGACTTCCAGGGGACAAAGGCTGAGAAATATTTTGACGTTAAAATCAGAGCTATAGCCTGGAAATGGTTTCATCAGAGCTGAGCTGTAGAAAAACCAGCCAAGTTCATCCTGAAGAAAAAAGTCAATTTTTGCTTTAGTTGTAATTAGATGTGGGGAAGCTCCTCATTCTCACTGAGTTCAGGAGGATTTTAGGGACCTGTTAAGATTCAGAGATGAATTTGCAGATATTACAAATCTGGTGTGGCTTGGAGCTTCATGAGCTTTGTGAGTCTGCTCCCTTCCATCTCTGAACCTGAATATTCTCCTTGTCCACTGGGAATGTGCAAGGGAAAGCAAGGAAAGCTTCAGCTCCTGTCTCAGGCCTGGGGCAGAAGGATATACCTGTGGAGGTGCTGCAGGGCTTGAGGTGGCCAGGGAAGGAGCTGTGGATGCCACTGGGTAATCCCTTTGTGGGTTGCTCATTTCTCTTGGAACTGAATCTTTTCATGGAAGGAGAATGAAAAATGAAAGGCACTGTTGCTGTATGAAATGTTTCACAAACATTAACTCTGTCCTTTTGCTGTTTTCCAGGAGTGCATGACTTGGCCAGCCCCTGCCCTGGGGAGCTGCAGAGGTGTGTGAGGGCTTTTGCTGCCTGGTCCTGAATGATGTCAGAGCAGGATTTGGCAGATGTGGTTCAGATTGCTGTCGAGGACCTGACTCCAGATAATCCAGGTGGGAGGAGCATTGACAGCAGTGCCCATTAACAAGCTGGAAATCACTGCTGAGCTTTCCTTTAAAATACAAACCAGTTTTTTATTGCAAAAGGTGCTTTTGAAACTGTATCCCAAGTTTTCCATAGCCACCCTTGTGTATCTCCAAACCCTTTAGATCAGATTATTTTATTTATTTCACTTTTCTTTTGAAGGCTTTATTGCGTGTTTGTTTTTTGTGCAGGGATAAACCAACCCCAAAAACTGAATGAAATATTCCTGCAGTCTTGTTTCTCTCTAGACCAAACAAATTGTTTAGGCTCCAATGGGAACTGTCACCCATCCATTAGGAATTGTTGTTTTATGTGTAAAATAGTTTGTCTCATCCATTATTAAAATTCTTTGGATAGTAAAATTGAAAAACACTTCTGAAAGTAAATACTCCTCAGAACCTGACCTCCTAAGGGAAAATCTGTTGATCCTCTGTGGCCATTGCAAGTTAATGACTGAAAGAACAGTAATGGAAATGAGAGACTCAGACCAAAACACTGCTTTGCTGATACAAAATGAAAAAGTTACTTCAGAAATGTTCCCAAAGAGTTGGAGAAGAAGCTGGGACCTGCCTGTCCTTCAAAAGTCTTTTCTCAGCTTGGTAGAGAAACTCAAACCTGGTCCCATCACCACTGTCAGATATTTGAGAGAAACCCCAAGGAGGTGTCAAAGAACACATTAAATATCTTAATTAAATACATTTTGCCTGCTTTTGTTTTCTCCATTTAACATGTTTTTAATTTTAGCTTTGTTCTCTTGGCTTCTAAACTCTGGCAATGCTTTTTGTTTTTCCTTTGCAGTTGTGTTGGAGAACCATGAGGTGGCAGATGATGATGTGGAACCTGCCCTGAAACGTCAGAGGATAGAAATCAACTGCCAGGATCCCTCTATTAAGGTTATTTAATGCCCTTTCCTGGTTTTATTTCTAATGCCAATTAAATTAGGGAAAGTTATTACAAGAATGTAAAATAAACTGTTCATACCTCACACTGGAATTATTCTTGTAAATGCTTGTGCATTTTTAGGCATAAATTTAAAAATCTGGATAATTCCAGTATAGAATTAGTAGCAAAAATTTCATGTGCAATATAAAATATTGTCAGAATTAACTCCACTGACTCAAAACATCAGTACTGGTACAATTTTTGATAAAGTGAATGAAGTTGACCACAAAGGTAAACTTGAGGATGTATTTGTGTTACAATTTGTAGCTACTTCCATCATGTTTTAAGTTATTATTTGAAGCTAGCAACATTCTCCTGAGAGATAATTCATATTTAATTCAGGCTCAGGAGCTCAGAACTTGCCCTGCTGTTCTGTGATTTAGGGCTGGTTTTTGCCCTGCAGTGTGAGTACCTGCTGAGTATTTTACTGCCACAGACACTGCCGTGTGTAATTCTGTGTTTTTGGGATGATCCCAGGAGCTGGAGCTCTGTGGAAGGAGGGATTTGGGGAGTTCAGTGATTGCAGGGCCACAAGATGGCACAGCTGCTGTTTGCAAAGCACACAGAGTGGAGCTCTTCCCTTTAATGGCCTGTTTTCCCAGGAGAACCCAAGTGGAACATGTTTTCTTTTGAAAAAGATTGCTTAGCAAAACAGATTTTATTTATTTGCTTTCCTTGATTTGCTGTTCAGCAGGAAACTGAAGTGAGCAGCATTAATTGTCTCTGAGGTTTTTTGTGTTGATACAATTTTCACTGCAATTTATCTGTTTGGACAGGAAAAAAAACTTTCTAAACTTTATCCAGGAGGATGCATTCACAGATTTATAATCCTTTTGTTTTCACATGTGGAGTGGAAGGCTTTGGCAAGTCATTAGAAATGATTTTGTGGTGGATGAAATCATCCTGACAAAGTGCTTAGGTGAAAATGGCTTTGGCTGGGCCGCTTTTGGCTCCCAAATAAAGATCTGGAAGAATCTGAGCCTGCTGAAACGCTCCTGGATGTCATCAGGGTTGAATTTTGTCACCAGACAAGGCTGCAAGTTCCTTTGGGGTTGGTTCCCAGTCACGTTTATCCCGAGCTTCCTGGGGAGCGAGGGCGAGCGGGACGAACGCGGGAGTTTGATCCGGGCTCTTTCCCTTCGCAGTCCTTCCTCTACTCCATCAACCAGACCATATGCCTGAGGCTGGACAGCATCGAGGCCAAGCTGCTGGCCCTGGAGGCCACCTGCAAATCCCTGGAGGAGAAGCTGGACCTTGTCATGAACAAGCAGCACAGCCCCATCCAGGTGCCCATGGTGGCTGGGTCCCCACTGGGCGCCACCCAGACCTGCAATAAAGTCAGATGGTAAGGACACAGCACCCTCCACTGCTCTACAAACCCCTTCAATCCATGTTTGGGGCATTTCCTTCTCTCTGCACAGCTGTTGGTCGAGCTACAATTCATTTATCACATTAATAATTGTTGTAGCAGTTTCACGATGTTGTTTAGAACCAGACACTGGGCCAAGGACAGTTTGCAGCTATTCCCACATTTCATCCTGACTTAAACCAGACTCGTTCATCCATCCCCTGGAAAAGCCTCAGCAGCTCTTTCAGACAGGTTTTTGAGACTTGCTCTGCTTTTATTTATAGCTGGTTTGACTTAATGAGTTCATCATCATCATTCTAATTGCTTCTCATTTTACTTTTCTTCACCAGAAATACAATGGAGTGTGTTTTATGAGCTTGTTTGCTAAAGAATCCTGCTAGAAAAATATCTCTGCTTATTTTGGAGTTAGAAGCTGGAGATGGAAAATCTGTTGAATAATCTAATGCACTTTGCTGAAAGAGCAGGCTTGACCTGCAGTCCTTTTGTGTCTCACTTCCCTAATGTGGTTTTAACTACCTAAATCTTGATGTGTCTGTCATCTTATCATCGAGGTGATCCCAGCCAGGGAAAGCTGCTTAACAAAAGACTCTTTTCTCTAACACTTCTTCCTCCTTTTTCATATTTTTAAAGCTGGAAAACACTTTATTCTCCTCTAAATAACTATTCTTTATTCTCCATTACAAAGGTGTGCAGGCATTTAATTTTTCTTTAAAGTAGGTGCTGTGACTACTTTTACCTTTGCTTTTGAAGGCTTCATACATTGAAAAGATTAATTATGGCTGAGTTCTATAATAACAGAAATAAAGCACATGGAATAAGTACCCAGATCATAGAGGAGGTAACCAGAGTTTTACACCAGGATTTTGCTAAATACTCTTTTATCAATAATTGTTTCTTAAAGAATCTTCTTTAAATCTGTGCTGAATTTTTTTTTTTTTTTTCGGATCGTTAGAGATCTTCAAGTTCTTGTGCACGAGCTGAACTTTTTACTGTGGTTTGTGCACAAAAGGCTTCAGAAACCTTTTCAGGAACCCATGGCCCCTTTGGGACCCTATTAATTCATGCTCAGTGAATGCTTTCCTCTGTAAATTGTACTATTTTGAGTTTCTTAAGGGATTTGTCAGACCTGAGCTGCTTGTTTTGTTTTGGTTTGCTTTGAAATCTCTGCAACCGTCAGAAATCTGTCCTGCCTGTTAATGGTGCTTCATCTTTTGGTTTGGGTTACAAGTTTTTTGCTGACAGCTTCTCAGCCAGCCTGAACATTGTTTAGAGAGAAGTCTTGAAGACAGCAAGAATCTGTGCCCCCAATATTTGTTGGTGTTGGTCTGAAGGTGCACATTGTCAAACGTGTGGTGCCAGGAGAGCACTGAGGGCTTTTTGTTCTGGAGCAGACTGTGGCCTGTGGGACTCGAGAGAAAATAGGGCTGGATGTGTTTAATTTGGCACTGGGGGCACTCCAGTGGCACAGGGACAGAACGTTTCCCTGAATTCCCTGTCTCACATCCACAAACCCCTTTATCACTTGTTGATTGTTTCCAGTTAAAGGCTGTTCCATGGTACCAGCCCTGTGTCCTTCCCTCTTCCCCATCCAGCACAGAAGGCAGAGCTTCCCATAAATTTGGGATAGGGATTTTCAGATTCTCCATAGGAATGCAATTCTCCAGCCTTCCTCTCCTCCTCCTGCCACCAAACTCGTGCTGGGTTTGCTGCTCTAACACAGAGTTGTGGTTATTAAAGTCAGGGAAGATGGTGCTGCACTGCCAGGAGAGCAACTGTTGGAAAAGAAGGGCAGGAAATCCAGGAAATACCTTGGGATCCTGGCTGAGAGCTGGGAATCTCAGGAGTTGGGGGTGCTGCTGGGTGGGAGGCTGGATGTGATTCTGCCCCCTCAGGTGAGACCCCACCTGCAGAGCTGCCCCAGCACAGGGAGAAGCTGGAGCTGCTGGGGAGAGCCTGGAGAAGGCACCAGGATGAGCAGAGGGACGGAGCAGCTCTGCTGGGAGAGCTGGGATTGCTCAGCCTGGAAAAGAGAAGCTTTGGGGTGATCTTATTGCAGCCTTCCAGGGCCTGAAGGGGCCAACAAGAAAGATGGAGAGGGACTTTGGACAAGGGATGGAGGAACAGGACACAGGGAATGGCTTCCACTGCCAGAGGGCAGGGACAGATGGGATATTGGGAAGGAATTGTTCCCTGGGAGGGTGGGGAGGCCCTGGAATGGATTTCCCAGAGGAGCTGTGGCTGCCCCTGGATCCCTGGCAGTGTCCAAAGCCAGACTGGAGGTGATCAGAGGTAAATGGAGAAAATCCAGAGGTAAGTGGAGCTCAGGTATTTCCCTTGACCCATTTATGCAATAAAATTGAAATACAGACCACAAACATCTGGTTCTGTACCATATGCATTTGTGGCTAATTGATAACAAGTATAGAGATAAAAATGTTTATATTTTTGTCTTTAATGAGAATGGGACAGTTAAATTAAATTGTAGATTCATTTCACTCAATTAATGAGCTAAAATCCATCCTGGTGTCCTTGAACAAAACTTGTTGGGGGTTGAACATTGGCTTGTCAACATGGAGTTACTCAGATGCAGTTTTGTACCAGCTGGGATGTTTGAATTTGCTGTATTTTTGTAAGTGTGGATCATGAAAATGTTTATTTTACCATTAAATTTAATCACCAGAAGAATTTAATTTAATTTGGAGAACCAGACTTGTCCACCCACTTTGCAATGTGCCATTTGGCAAAACCTCCTGGCTCCAGATCCCCCGAATTCCAGAGCTGTGTTTCTGCTGTGGGATTGTTTCCTTGTTTACAAGTGGCTTTGGGGTCAAATAATGCAAAACTGAGAGCTGAGATGATTTTAAATGAAGTTGTAAAGCAGGGAATGTGGTGTGGAATTAATTGTAGGGGGCCTTTTCTAGATTTAGCAAAAATACTGTTGCTCCTGCATAAAACCTTTAGGAAAACAAACAAACCTGAGAAATATAATCAAGATATTGGTGTATAAAACCTAAGAGAGGCAGAATTCTATTGTTTAAATTTATATATATATATCTATATATTTATTTGTTCTGTGAGTTACAAACCCCTTGGCCAACCTAATTACATTTTTATCAGGAGGATTTTTACAGATTATCATAAACTATCCCACTATGCTAATCCAGACTTTTAGAAGGAATGATAATTCCTCAGCCCTTATCAGTGAGCAGTGGCTGCTGAGTCTCTTCCCTGTGTTCACTGCAGTTGATATTATAACTCATTAGGGGATGTAAACCACTTTCTTTCCTTTTATTTCACTCAGTGATAAATAAATTAACATTGTGAAACCTTCAGGATTTCTGCTGTTTTTAACTTAATTCAAGAGCTAATTGTCCCTTCTTGCAATTGCTTCTGAAGACCCTGAATTTGCAGGAAGATTTGAATTGATTTGTCTGAAGCTTGGATTGAGGAACAGAGGATCCTGCAGGCTGGAGGGTGAAGGGTTTATTTTTGAGGTGCAGGTCCATGAATCAGCCTGAGCTCACACATTGAATTCCAGGCCTGGAAAAACATTTCCCTGGAAGCAGATCCAGCCCTGGAGGCAGCTCAGCAGCTCTGGGATGTGTTTGGGGTGAGAGGGAGTCAGGTAACAGAGTCGGCAGCTCGGCGTGAGTTGGCAAAGTTTGGTTTGGAGCTTTGGAGTTCCCCAGGGTTTCAGGAATTCTGTCACTCCACAGCAATCCTGGTTTATTTATCCTTGGGTGTCTCAGGTCTGAGCCCTTCCTGGGGCTCACCCAGCAGCAAATGTGCAAACAGGGGATTCTGGACACAGCCACAGCTGGACTTTTGTCCTTGCGTTGGATGGACCCTCTGGGATCGATAAATCCCCAACCTCTCCCTCTCTGCGAGCAGCCACTGGCACCAGGAGAAAACATTTATTTCAAATTCCCAGCTCCAGGTTCACGGATTCTGGGGATTCTCCCAGGTGGAGTTCTGGGCTGTTTTCCTGAAGGCTTGAGGAGGAAGGGGCTGCAGGAAAATGGCACAATTGGCTGGGATCTGTTTGTTCATTTTGGTTGCACTCCCAGCTGGGGGACAGAGTCAATATTGACACAGTGATCATTGTTAACTCTTTATGAATTTAAATATCCTCTTTAGAATCACCAGATTTTTAAAGAGCACAGAAGAAGTAGAAGCAAAATTCAGATATTTTTGGGGAAAATAATTTGGTAAAGTGGAATTTCAGTTAAGGGAGTGAGAATTTGAATGGCTGATCATAACTGCATGGATTGGGTCTCAAAATTGTTGCTTTTTAAGCCTTTTGGGGCTCCTGTTTTCTGTTCTGATGAAGAGATCAGGGGTTTTTACCCATAATGTGTGTATCAACACACTCTGTTTTCAAGTTGAATTTGTGAATTATGTTTGGCTTGGTTTTTTACATGAAGGAAGTCAGTGACTGTCACCTTAATGCCAGCACCGAGCAGTGTTTCAGCCTGGAGGAATTGTTGTTCCTTGGAATATGTGATGAAAACCCCAAATTCCTTCTTGAGGTGCAGCAGAGAAGTTTCTCTGAAAATTACACTTCTGTCCTGCACTCAAAAATTGAGTTTATAAACAGAACTAGTGAAATAAAGGCATTATTAGATTATCTGTCAGCTCCTCTTTCTTTATCCAGGGTTCTGTTATTTCTTTGGCTGTGGGATGAAAAAAAAACCAAACAAACCTCCCAAAACTTGACATCTTCAATTCCTTGGAAAACCTGACAGTGCTTTTCAAAGTCTCCTAATTTGTCACAAAACTTGTCAGCCTCAACCTCTGGAGATTCCCAGAGTTTTGTTTTGCCTTCCTGGACACGTGGATTTCATGTGGAAGGCCCTGGATTTCTGGGATGCATTCTATTTATGAGCAGTACAAGTTGATACTGAAAATAGTGATTTTTATTAATTCCAAATTCCCCCAGGATGAGGAGGAAGTGGCATCTTGCATTTAACAGCTCCCGCAGCAGAGTTCCTGTGGAATTTCACATTCCATGAGCGTTGCACTCAGATATTGGGGAGTCAAGCGTCCAGGAATTTGTTGGTGGGATTTGATAAATTGGGAAGCAATGTCTGACTTCCAGACAGCGTTTAGGGGAGAGGGAGAGGTCACTTATGGAATTAAAGCAGCAATTTAACATCAGCATTTCAGCTGTGTTTTGGAGAGTTCGATAATTCCTGCATGGATGGGGTGGAATTAATCCATAAAACTTTTCAAACTGACCAAGATTTGAACTGTGGATTCCTTCTCCCCACTGCAGTTTCTCTAAAGTTAATGGTTTCTGATGAAATGTCATTTATGAGAGTCCAATAATTCAAGTGAGAGTTGAGCAAGTAGCAGCTGATGATTAAGGGCTGAGAAATGGATGGAAAAAGTGTGGCTTGGATCTTTTTAGTTGTGGTGGTGCTGTTTCAAATGTGCCTGTCAGGCTTAAAACACTCAGGTGAACTTGTAGAAAGATGTAAATTGAATTCTTAAAGAGAATTTACACTGAAAATCAAAATTTAGGTAATAAAGTTCCTTCGAGTTTTAGACAAAGGTTTCAGATAGGTTACAAGGTTTGATTTTTTTTGTCTAGGAGATTGTCCATTTTCCCTGTGAACTTAGCCCAGGATAAATGTGAAATCCTTTCATTTGGGAGGTTTGCAGGATTCCTGTTCCCTCTGAACCACATGTGGGTAATCAATTTATTTATTCCCACTTAGCTGAAACACTTGCTTTGGGTCAGAGGCCTCAGGGAATTCCTTTTGTTCCATTTAGAATCAACATCCTTTAATTGTAAGGGTTTTTGGAAAGGGAAAAAAAAGAGGAACACGTGGAATCAAACAGGATTTGAGTTTAGACACAGATTAGGGGACATTTACTGGTCTAATTAGTGTGTAAGAACACTTAAAATCAATTATAGCCGTGTTAAAATGTGGGTTAACCTCCTCCCTTGCCAAATCCCATAGAGGAGATGAATTCCAGGGAAAGCAGAACATTTAATTCCATGGCTCCATGAGCACAGCCAGCTCCTGCATTCCAGGAATAAATGCAAAGGTGCACGACTTGGAATTTGGTTCAGGGCAATGCCTTCATAGGGCTCACGCTTTGCTTTCTGCCTAAAAAAACAATTAAAAAATGATAGTATTTAATAAAAGTGGACAGCTTTTACCTCATGGATGTTGGAAAATGGGATAACAGTTTAATAAAACTAAAAATCTCCATGAAGCAAGCACTGGGTTGTGAAAGCCTGTGTTACATACAATATATTTAAAGTAATTTATCGAGCACACAATAAACAGAAGGGGGCAGAAAAGTCTTATTTATCCTTTAGGCTTCCAGCCCTGCAGATTTTAAATATTTTGGATGTTGCAGTCACTGGGAGTTTAAAAATCCAGCAGTAAAAGCAGTCCCTGGAAACTTTTCCTGTAGGTGGGGGAGTTAATTCTGCCAGTGCAAGAAAATGAATGGAGAGGAGAGCAGGTAATCAATTAGTGATTAAAGGGACAAGGTTTGGAAATGACCCAGATTTAGGTGTCCCAGAATAATTTGCATACCAGTTTAGAGCAGATTAAAGTACCAGCCATTCTTTTTATAAATTGCAAACACCACCAGTCTTGCTTTTGGAAAATAACATCATAATTGAAATTTAGAGTCATTTAAAACACTGTAGTTTGAAACAGAAATAATTTACAGTGGATTTGGAGAGGCCCAGTTTTACCTGAAGCAGGATGGAATGGAGCAGTAGAGGGATTCAGAGCTTCCCAAGGATGAAGCAGTTGAAAACGTTGAAATTGCTGCCCCTGAAGGGCTTTTCCAGCCTTTGTGGCTCTGTGACATCTCCCAGCTCTCGCTGAGGTTGGAGCCCTGTCCCATCTGCTTTCCTTGGCAGCAGCTGCCACTTCACTGCTGCATTTCCAACCCTAAAACCCCTCTCTTTGCACTTGGAATGCCTTTCCAAACAGCATTTCCCCTTTTTTTTGGGAACTGTACATTTTTGCATATCTTGAGCTCCATCTCTTTGTTCCATAAGCGCAGGGCGGGGCGTGAGGCAGGAAATCTGCTCCCAATCACTCCTGAAATTGTGTTTTTCATAGCAAGGGAAGAGTGGGATTTCTTTAACGTGCCCTCAGGGGATCTGGGGATTAGGGATTCAATCCCAGCTCTCCAAGAGCAGCATCCTTGGCCTGGCTGGAAAATGTCTGTGGTGGTGGCAAGGGCACAGAGCTGGGAAAAGCAGGGAAAGCAGGAGAAGCAGGAAAAGCAGAACTACCTGGTGGAAATGATTTACAAACCCCTCAGAAAGAGCTCAGTGGTGTTTGCAGGAACCTGATATTGTATTTATTTGATATCTGGTGATCAGTGAGGCTTCCCTTCCTGTAATTACTTACTGTAATTAATATCTTGAAAGCCAATTTACAGCATTGTCTCCTCCATCCTCAAGATTTTAGTGCTTAAACCAGACTTATACTGATGCCAGAATTTGTCAGGAAATCAGGAAATTCATCTCAAAGTAACTCATTGTGTAACGAGGGATTCCAGGTCTTTACTCCTGTTTCAAACTGTGTTTTCTAAACATCCAGAATTTCTGGTTTAGTCAATAATTTCACTCCTGGAACGTGCTCAGGATCAGTGCAGCCTCCCTCATTTCACACTGAGCACAATCTCCAGTTGCTGCTCCTTATCTGGCTCAGGAAGTTAAGGCTCAAAGAAGGGTAATAACTGTAAATTTCTTTCCAGACTGTCTGAAAACAAGATATCTTTGCTGTTGTATTTTTATGAGTACATTCATCTTCCAAAAGGGTGGTATTGACCTGGTACTTATGGCATGACCTGGCCTTTTCTTGGACATAATCAAAAGTAGAAGACTGATAATTAATGTAATTTCTAGCAATTTTCAATCCTGGTTGTGTCACACGTGGCCTGGATGGGGTTTTTTGCTCTTTTTTTTGCTATTTTTGCTGGTTTTGTGCATTTTTGGTAAAGGCAAAACGTTCCTTGGACTCTGTGTCACCACACTTAATTTTTACAGTTTCAGTTGTGTTCAAAGTGAGAGATTTTAAACATTTTGTTGTATTTTTTTGAAAAACAGGATCTAGAATTGTTTGTGTACCTGTAGAGGTGGTGTAAAATCCCTGAGGAACAAGCCTGGCCTGGGAAGAGGAAGGTTTGGAGTTTTTGGGGAGTTGGTGAAATGGGTGTTGTCATTTTGGAACGACTCCACTTGGTTCTCCAGGTGGATTTAGCTTTTCTCAGAGCACAACAATCCACAAGAGAGTTTAACAACTTTTAGAATTGGTGGATAAAATTAACCTTAAAGCTGTTAATTGATGTCCTTCTGACTCCATCCAGCCAGAGGCTCCTCTGTAGGTAAGGATGGATTTTGTAATTTGGAAAATCTCTGGTTTGTGCTTACTTGAGTTGAAAATTCCATGCTGACTGTTCTTAAATTGTTTGGATAAAACCTCATTTGCTTTATCTTTATTATGAATTGATCACAGCCCTCTCAGCTCCGTGGATTTTTCCAGCCATGGCTGCTGTACTTTGGCTTGTCTTGTTGCAGGGCCTCTCCTCGGGGCTGTGTCTGCAGTGTCTGCTCTGGGATGTTCCACATGCACACAGTCCAAAGAGAATTTTTAATGCCTGAACTCTCACTGAAAATGATGGATGACACTGCTGCTTTTTTGGCAATTGCCTGTGTCTGGACCATGAATTTGGGAGTTTAAACGTTAATTGTTGAGGTGTCTGCAGCCTTGTCTTCCCACCTGCTCGGTGAGCTCTGGTTGTTGACAGGTTTGTTCTCTGGAGGAGCTGCATTAATTTTTGGGCCATAAATCCAATGTAATTTCATGTATTCTTTGCCAATTTGTGGTTTTGTTTCAGTGTGAGATCCTGAGTGGGTTTTCTCACTCCTTTTTGGACAGGGATCCTTAACTGTGTGAGCAGCAGGCAAAGGAAGCAGGTGGCCATCAGGAGGAAGGAGCATTTTGACATTATCTTCCTAAATAATGATGAAAAGATGCAAAGAGGGGCTGTTGTTAGGGATGAACACGAGTGTGAGTGAAAGATAAACTAGAAAAAAAATAAGGAAAATGCCACATTGTAAAACAACTTTTGTTAAATTTAGATTTTCTCCCTGGTAGGGATAATTGTGATATTCCTCCACACATGAGCTGTACATTTAAACCTTCATCCCCAGCAGCAAACTGGGAAATAGCAGAGTTCAAATTCTCTTTCCCAGACTTGCTTTCCTTAAGGCTGGAGAGTTTGCCAGCAGCAATTCCAGCCCCTCTTGCCATTAATGCTTCTCCATGAACTGATCCAGGGGGGTGAGGACAGAGGGAACAACCTGGCTGGAAATCTCACTCCGAGTTATTCTCATCCATTTGGAGAAAAACTTTTGATCTCGTACCTCGTGGAGGAGAGAAATGTCAGTTCCTTCCTTTTGCCTGGTTTTTCTCTCTCTCCACATGGAAAGCTCAGCTGGGAAGAGCACGAGAGGATGGTCCTGGCATTGCCAGAAGTTCTCTTCTGTCACTGGCTGTGCTCTGGGTGATTGGCAGGTTATTGGCAGTGGAACCCCAACGGTTAAGATGGATGATCATATCTGACTCACACATTTTCCACACTGAAAATGACCTTTGGCAGTAATTTTCTTTTGTAAAATATAGACTGGCCTTTTGTATTTTAAAAAAAAGTAAAAATCAGAGGCTAAATATGCAACCATTAGTTGGTCTGTTTATTTTTTAGGAACATTTTCACCTGTAATTTGACTGATTATTCAGTAAACTGTATTTTAAAAAATCCAAAATATCCTAATATCTGCAGGTTGCATGCATTTGCATTTTTTTAGAGAGTTGTGTCCAAGAATAGGCAAATTGCTGCTCCAGTCTCTCCAAGTCTCACTGCTTGTGGGGAGAGGAAGATGTGAGCACAACTGGAAAGTTCTGAGGGCTGTGCAGACACTCTGGGTTTGTGAAACTCCCTCTGACCCCCACAATATTTTCTTTCCATCTCCCCCCCGATTACTGGCAGCACTCAGAAGCTTCCCTTCGGATCTGAGGGAATATCCAAAGCTTTCCTCCTCCTCCTTTGTGTTTTCTGTGTTTCAGTACAGGAGGAATGGTTAAAGTTGTTTCATGTTCAGAAAGAGATGGAAAGGTTGAAGAAAGAAATTGGAATAATCCTGTGTGAGGATGCACTTGCTGGAAAGAGTTTTAATGGATTTTTGTCAGGTTGGCCCAATGTTTTGATTTTACATAGAATTCCACGTTTAATTTCGTGTCTTTCAGCAGATTTCTAAATGAATCTGAGAACAGGGACTAGATTATCTCACAGGGAAGTCAATGGGAAGCAAATTCCTTTATCACCCTCCACAATCCCTGCCAGGAGGGTGCAGCCAGGTGGGAATTGGGCTCTGCTTCCAGGGAAGGGGGGCAGGATGAGAGGGAACAGCCTCAGGGAGGTTCACGTTGGACATCAAGAGGAATTTCAAGCAAGTCCATAAAAATGAACATTCTTAAAACAAAGCAACCTCCCCCAATTCCTTATTTTATGCCAATTTTTAGTGCTAAGGCTTTTTTTTTTTTTTTCAAATATAAACTTAATAAGAGCAAAATGCTAAGGACTTTCTAAATGTAATTTTATTGCATTTATCTCTACAGTTGAAATTAATTATTCAGAGTCTTCATTAAAAATAAGCTTTGGTAAGTGACATTTTAAACAGGCCTTCAGAAGTGATTGCAAGGGAGATGGTGATAAAGAACAGTGTCTAAAAGGAAGTGTGAAATACTTGAACGTTTTAAAGTGGGATGTGAAATCTTCCAGGGGAGCTGTGTGGACATTTTGGGAAATGTAATGAGCACACACACGATGCTGCTGGACTGGGGGCTGCCAGCACTGCCACATCTCACTGTTTTCTCAAGTGTTTGGTGGGGTTTTTAAATGTTTGGTGCAGAGACGAGAGATAGAAGTTGTCTTTTTTTGAAAATAAAAATGTGTGGGTTTGAACAGGTGGCTGTGGAAGTGGCCTAAATCCTGATTCTCCAGAGAATATCCTGGAAAACAACAGAACCCCCCCATTTATTGCTTTCTTTCTAAAATCTGAGCTCCACGTGCACGTGAGGAGCTCTGGCAGAGCCTGCACTTGCCTGGGATGAGCCAAACATCTTCCAGAGCCTCCCCAGGTCTGCACTGCAGTGATCCTTGGGCTCCATGAGCAATCCCATCTGTTGCAAGCAGCACGTGCAGTCCCTGTCAGTGGGAGGCAGGGCATTGGAGCCTGGGGGTTTTGGAGCCAAAAAATCTGGGGTCAAGCATTTTGTTTGTGCCAAAATTGGGGTCCAGTCATTGTCAGCTCCGTGACAGGGCCTTATCTTTCCTTCATGATGGATAATTTGGCACTTTGGTCTTACACAGACATGTGAATGTTCAAGGGTGTGCTCTGGTACAGCTGAAGGAAACACACCAGATTGGCTTAATTAGTGTTTCAGCAATTAGCCAAGGGAAAATAAATGACCACCAGTCACGTTTGGGATGTTGGACCAGTGAAAACAAGAGTGAGCTGCTTACTGAGGGGAGTAAAGGGGAACACAACCACAAATTCTCTCCTTAAGTTCTCCCTGAGCACAGCAGGAAGTCTATCAATTCCACACCTGGGAATACCGAGTGCTGGTGTGGCAATAATGTCAATAATCTCTGCAAACAGATCAAGTGCTCATCTGCATGTGGAGACACTTGTTTACTTCGGATTTACTTTTGCAGTCCAGTGTAAACTTAGCAAGTCTCGAGTTACTTCCTTCTCCATTGTCATCAGGAGTGATAAGAGAAGGTTTTTCTGGTTTCTCACACACTCTGTGCTTTTTGGTGTTTGGTTTTAGGGTTTTTAATGTGTGAAATGCACACAAGAAGTAGTTTAGTTTTGTTTTTATTTAAAGTTACAGTCTGGCCCTGTTTGCTCTGATGCCCCTCGTGCTGCTCATCTCCCCACCCTGGAGGACAACACATGCTCTTTAACCAAGCTCATCACCCACTTTTGCAACAAATCCTTTCAAATTCTTTTTTCCTAGGAATTATCCTACTGAAACTGGTGCATTACCCTGTAAATTGGCCACAGTACCTCTGCAAATGCTCAGACTCTCGCAGAAAGAATTTCGTGGAGCTGTGATTTACAGATCTCCCCCTGTGTGTCCTGAATTGATGAATTCCTTATTGCTTCCCCAGGGGTCGTGGACTTTTATATAATTCCATTGGAGCCATCCATCCTCTGGAAACATTGGAGTGCTTGAGGTGGTGCAGGTGTCAGACTCGATGGATTGCCGGCGGCAGCGCCCGATCCGCGCCCGCGATGTCGGAGAGGGACGAGGCCTGGAGGCCCTCCCTGGATTACTGAAACCAGAACCCTCTTCATGTATTATTTATAAGCTTTGCTCCTTTACATTCCCATCCCCTCTGTGATTTTTTTTTTTTGCAGTGTTGTCCCTCAGACCACAGTGATCCTCAACAACGACCGGCAGAATTCCATCGTGGCCAAGATGGTGGGGCAGGAGGAGCCGCTGAGCAGAGCAGCAGATTCCCTGGAGAACATCCTCAGCAAGTTAGTAGCATTCCCTGGAATCCTGCCTTCATTCCCTCCTTGGGCAGGCCCAGTTTCAAAGGCAATTTGAAGGGAAAAACGAGGAATGCTTGAGGTAACAGCGGGGGAAAGATTGAACCTGGGCTTGGATAGTTTCTCTTGCTTCCATTTTGATGGGAGGGAACATCCTGGAGGAGCTGGGATTAGCTCAGTGTTAATTGACAGCTGACAGTTAAAGAAGGATTTCCCATATCTGTGGATTTTTACATGGATGCACAACCCCTTGGGAACACGCCAAAATCCTGTATTTAACCAGCTGAAGGAGGAATACTCAGTCCAAGGAAAACTTGGACTATCTAAAGCAAATTTTAGACAAGTGGAACAGGGAGTTCTGGGTAAAAAATGGCCTTAATGAAAATGGTTTTATAACCATTAAACGCTGGGCCTAGACTTTTCCATTGAGGCAGATGTAGAAAGTGTCTATCTAAGATTTTTTACTCCTTCTGCTGTTTTTATTCTGCTGGATAGCTCCGAATTATACCCATGAACAGAATGGTTTAAAGCAGCCAAACATCTTCCAGAGCCATTTATTTTGTCGATTAGCGGTTTTAATTCCCTCACGACGACGTTCAGGGCCATGAGTTGAGCTCACTAAGCCTGGAGGTTGGCTGTGCCCTGCCTGAGGGGCTGTTCCCCGAGGTGACCCCGTTCCCTGCCCGCAGCGCGGTGCCGGGGCGCCGGCAGAACACCATCGTGGTGAAGGTGCCCGGCCACGACGACAGCCACAACGAGGACGGCGAGAGCGGCTCCGAGGCCAGCGACTCCGTGTCCAACAGCGGCCAGGGCGGCAGCCAGAGCATCGGCAACAACGTCACCCTCATCACCCTCAACTCCGAAGGTACGCTCAGCCCCCGCCGCGGCCAGAACGGGACCCGAGGGCACTCCCCAGCTCCTGGCATTGGGTCTCACCTGGAATTTTTAGGCACTGGTCAGACAGGAGTGAGTATTTCTGAATCCTTTGCTGGCTTTGCCTCCTGAAAATATTTTTGAAGGTGTCTGAACTCGGGATTCTTCAATTTTTGTAGATGTTCGTACAAGGTACGAGTTATTATAGAGAGATTTTGGGTTCTGTCCTGTTTCTTTGGGGTTTTTTCTAACGGTATTTATTTCTTTTACAGCAGACTGAGAGTGTGAAATTAAATATCAAATGTACTTTTTGCAGAGTCTGTTAATGTTTCTGTATCAGAAATAGTGTGGCCAGCAGGACCAGGGAGGGAGTTGTCCCCTGTGCTGGCACTGCTGAGGCCACTCCTGGAATTCTGGATCAGGTTTGGGCCCATCCAAGACAGACCCTGAGGGGCTGGAGCGTGTCCAGGGAAGGGAACGGAGCTGGGAAGGGGCTGGAGAACTCCTGAGGGAGCTGGGAAAGGGGCTCAGCTGGAGAAAAGGAGGCTCAGGAGGGACCTTCTGGCTCTGCACAACTCCCTGACAGGAGGAGACAGCCGGGAGGGTCGGGCTCTGCTCTCAGGGAACAGGGACGGGAGGAGAGGGAACGGCCTCAGGCTGGGCCAGGGGAGGCTCAGGTTGGACATCAGCAGGAATTTCTGCATGGAAAGGGTGGTCAGGCCTTGGCAGGGGCTGCCCAGGGAGGTTTGGAGTCCCCATCCCTGGAATCTTGGTGTCCCAGGAATTCCTGGAGGTGGCCCTCAGGGCTCTGGGCTGGGAACAAGGTGGAGATTGGGCACAGGTGGGACTCTGATCCTGGAGCTCTTTTCCAGCCTCAGTGATTCTGGAATTTTTATTGCTCTGTCAGCTATGCCAGGAGCAAAGCTGCCAACATCAGGAGGATGTTTGCTGTATAATTCCCTTTCTGCCTTGGTCTGGCACAGATTTGCACAGACAAATGTGATGTTTTACCCATTGCTGTGCATGTAAATTCTGAAGAAACACCTAATCCATTAATGTCTCCAGATCTGATTTCCCTCAGACCTTTGGAACACTCATCCATTAAAAATCTGTGAGATTGATGAAAGCTTTGAGGATCAGATCAGCGATCCCCCCTCCACCTGCCCTTGCACGGGAGGGAATTGCTAAGTGACTTCACCTGCAGGGTGGCACAAATTCAATTATTAATAAAGGCAGAGATGGAGAATAACAGGGAGAGGCAAAGTCACAGCAGCCCTTGGCTTTCATCAGCTGGGACAGAATTCCAGGGGACTCTGAGGTTCAAAGGTAAAATCTGAGGGGCTGAAGATGGAGAACCCAGGACTGAGACCAGACCCCAGGTGCTCAGCACAGCTCCAGTCTGTCACCCTGGCTCTGGAAAGCAAAACTAAGTTGTGTTTAGAGTTGGGTTTATCTGACTTTGTGGCACTGAGCTGTGAATACTGTCAGGATTTAGGGCATGGATTTCTCTAAAGGCAGTTGATCTCTGCTGTTTGCTTTCATGTCATCGTGATAATTTAAAAATTAGTGTTATTGGAAGTGATACAGAAATGGTCACATCCATTGATTTGGGATTTGGTTCAGGGAACTTTGCACTCCATGCACTGATAGGAAATGTTTGGCACCACGTGTGGTAGCTTTGTGTCACATCTGCTTTCACTGCATTTTATCCAAGAACATGGAATCCTGGAATGGTTTGGGTTGGAAGGGACCTTAAAGCTCATCCAGTTCCAACCCTGACACCTTCCACTATCCTGGGCTGCTCCAAGCCCCAATGTCCAACCTGGCCTTGGACACTTCCAGGGATCCAGGGACAGCCACAGCTTCTCTGGGCACACCCTGTGCCAGGGCCTCACCACCCTCCCAGCCAGGAATTCCTTCCCAATATCCCATCCAACTGTGCCCTCTGGCACTTTGAAACCATTCCTTGTCCTGTCCCTGCAGTTTCTGGTGCAGAGAATCTCAAGCTGGAAGTGTAAACACGTATTTTTGGAGCAGGTAAGGGGAGGCTGCCCTGCACTGTGTGTTAGTTAAAGGATGACCGATATTTTTTCCAGAGAAAACTCCTCAGTCACATTTTGTCTCTTCAACTTGGCAAATGAAGCAGTCATTTGATAATGGCAGCATTAAACAGTGCTCAGGATTTGCTTTCCAAGTGGGAATCCAAGCAGCTCTTTGTACGTGGCCCAGACTTATCTGTGCACAGGATTTTCCAGTTCAGGATCAGATCTCACTTTTGGGATGAGCACTTGGAGCACTTTCCTGCCAAGATCCTTAGGACAGGCACAGAGAGAATGAGCTGGGTCAGAGCAGGAGTGAACCTTTTGTACCCCAAAGCAAAATGATGTGGAGCTGATGTGAAGACACTGATGAGGCTTCGTTAAAGCCAAAGAAAATGATAGAAATTGAATTGCTTTGGGTTTTCTTTTCAATTATTTGGAGCCAGCAGATGAACAAGAGTTTCTTGCAGGTGTCTGCCACAGTGATATTTGGGGTTAACACTGGCCCACCTCCACCCAAATATAACAAAAAGGCTTTAAACAAGAAAAAAAAGGGCAAAATCCAAATTAGAAATCTGATTTTCTGACATGAAACACATTTTCCAAGGTTTTAAAAAGCCCTCTTGAGTGCATGGATTTTAATTTTCTGAATTTTATTTGGATCTTTTTTTATCTGAACTTTTTATCTGATCACATCGTTCCATGAGTCATAAAGTAAGGGAATCTCTTGGATTTCACCAAAACTGAGGCTAATTCTTAACAAACAAGTGAGCTCACTGAAGTTGTGCTGAGACTGAAGAACCCGTGAGTGCAGGGGCTGTTTCCAGAATATCCCTTGGGCCTGGATCCACAGGGGCTTGGGAGGGATCTGGGGCTGTGTCTCCTTCAGCCTCAGCTTTTGTGTGCTGTGGAATATTCACCTGGAGCACCAGATCCTTCTGGATTTAAAGTGAAATAGGGCAGGGTTAGGTGGGATATTGGGAAGGAATTCCTGGCTGTGAGGGTGGGGAGACCCTGGAATGGATTTCCCAGAGAAGCTGTGGCTGCCCCTGGATCCCTGGAAGTGTCCAAGGCCAGGTTGGACATTGGGGCTTGGAGCAGCCTGGGACAGTGGAAGGTGTCGGGGTTGGAACTGGATAATCTTCAATGCCCCTTCCAACCCAAACCACTCCATGATTCTGTGATTTTTCTTTGATATTCACAAGGAAATGAAACCTTTCTTTGCCCCCTCACAAGAACAGCCAAGTGAAAAACCCCAGGTCTGTGTCCAGGCCGTGTGTGTTGTTCCTTATCCAGAATTCCTGGTGTCTGGACTGCATTTTGTGGTGGGAGGAGGTTTTGGTGAATGTGACTTTAAAGCTCTTTAACCTTTCTTTTAGCACAGTTTTCAATCCCACTGCTGGATCTGGAGGTGAATTTACAGCTGGTTGTTCCTCCCTTCCACAGATTTAATGATTTTTAATTAATAAAGTCAGTGCTCTGGAGTTTCTGCCAATTAATCATTGCCCCTGTGAACTCCTGCTAATTGACAGGAGCTCATTTAAAAGCTCACAGACTCATGGAATGGTTTGGCTTGGAAGGGACTTTGAAGCTCATCTCGTTCCAACCCCCATCTGATGCTGATGTTGAATCTTCTATACATCAGCCAAAACATTATTTGATTTCTTTAGAAATGGAGGTTTATTTTTGTAGCTTAGGATTTGTTTTTTTGGGGTTTATTTTAATTTTTTAAAGATTAATTCATCTTTCTGCCTCTCTGCACCTACCAGTCTGCTGCTGCCACTGCCAACTCTGCACCCAGGCTTGAGAGTAAAATAAACACAACTTCTTGGAGTGATGGAACATGTTAATTCAAGTGTTTCTGTGGGCAGGTGTTTCCTTTTGTTTTCCCTGGTTTTGAAGGAATGACTGACAGCTCCTAGGGAGAGAGCAGAGCCTGGCTTTGCTTTCAGGCTCCCGTGTCAAGCCAGGGGAGCGTGGATGGAAAAACGTGAGGAACAGCTCAGTGTCTGTCACTTCCCTGGGTGGGAGAGCACGTCCAGAGTGAGCCTGAAAGCCTCAGCAGACCCTGTCTGGTTTCTGTTCTCTTGACAGAGCTTTTCTTGCTGCTGACCCCAAACTGGCTCCTCCTGTTCCCAGAGAAATCCTTGTTTGCCTGGCAGCCCCCGGCACGTCCCCAGACAGGGGGATGGATGGTCAGCTGTGCTGGGAGATAAAAGAAATGCACTTAATGCAGTGAAAAAGAGTCAAAACCAGCACTGAGAAGCAAACTGGGTTCAGTAGAATGGAGATAAAGGCAAATTTTGTGCTGTTGAAAAAAAGAACATTCAAGAGGAACTAGAAATTAGTGTGTGATGGAAATGAGGCTCTGAGGGCACAGAGCGAATCTCATAAAGCTGGCAGGACTTTGCACTGGAAGTAGAAATGATCAGGAGCCCTTCTGTCAGGATCCAATATGTGGTATAAAAAAAGGCAAGGAAGCACCTTTTCCCCTCAAAGTGCAGCAGGGCCCTCAGGAAAATTCACAGAATCACGGAAGGGTTGGGGTTGGAAGGAGCTCTGGAGATCATCCAGCCCAAGGCAGGGCACTTGGAGCAGGTGGCACAGGGACACACCCAGGTGGGATTGGAATATCTTCAGACAGGGAGACTCCAAGCCTTCCCTGGGCAGCTGTGCCAGGGCTCTGCCACCCTCCAGGGAATGAAGTTCTTGCTTAATTAATTAAAGAAAGAAAAATAGGGCAAAATGAGGAAGGCACGTGATGAACTGGGCTCCAGACCAGTGTGTGCATTTGTGCTTCACAGATTTTAAGGGAAGTGTGTTCTCTGACTCTGCTCGTCCTCCCCAGCTCACATTTACTGATTTTTTGGAAGTCTTTAAGGAATAGCAGCAGCTGGCTATGGCAGTGCAGTGCTGGTGGGGTTGGAGTCTGGCTCTTAGAGTGGATGAACTAAATAACCCACCTCCCCCAGATTCCATCCAGATACCACCTCTAAAGCCTGATAATGCACCTAAAGAACTATTCCAAATGCATTAAAGGGTGTTTGAGTGCTGGGAGCTTCTGATGATCCAGATATAGTAAAAAATGTTTCTGTATTTAATTGTTCTGGGAGAATTTCCACCCAATTCCCAACCTGTTTTCTCTTTCCTTATTCATTTGCTCTTCTCCACACCACACCAGAGCTCAGAGTGTTTCTGTCTCACTCAGAACTGGCCCTGGATTTTCTCTTTCCACCAGATGTTTGGGTGCCAATCTTGTGTTTGCTCCCTGCAAAACGCCAGATGTGCTGGCAGCCTGGCAGGAATGATTTTGATATAAAATAAGGAATAATTCAGCTTTTATGTCCTCACAGAGCTGCAGTGAGGCAGTGGATTCATGGTTAACTTCAGTCATGCTTAATGCAGAATGGTTATAAAATAAATTCCCTTTCTGTTGAAACTTTGAAAGCAGGAGGAAAATGCAAGAGATAATTTAGTGGGGGGATTGTGGTCATAGGTCAGAATAACAAGATAATGTCTTTTTTTCCAGGCTGGGAGCAATAAAAGAACAGTTGCATGTGGTAAAAACAGTATGTCCTGGACTCTGTGCCAGCAGAAAAAAAAGAGAGGATTTTGCAAATTGAACAAAACCTTTGGTTCATGTGGGTTAACAACGTTTGTTAAAAAAGTCTGCAGGCAAAAGGTGATCCATAAGGAATAAAAAAATCCTATATCCAACAGCAGTCCTGTGAGATGTAAGGCAGTAAGGCTGTGATAGGCTGGAGGATAATTTATTCAGGCTTCCTAGAATTTCTTTGAAAAACGTACACATTGATTCAGAGGTGTTTTTGCTTTGCCAGATCTGCCCAAATTTTTCTAACCCAGTCCATTTATCTTGAGGAACAGCCTGTTGTTTTCCCTGATAATGGTAACCAGACTTGTGGTGAGGCCAGACACAGTGGCATGCAAAACAAGGCACAGTTCATCCAAACCACTTTATTTTTCAGATGGCACCTGGTACTGGGAGCAGAAAGCAGCCAATGTGACCTATCCTGGCTCAGGATGAAAAGGAAAGGATCAAATAAAAAAAAAAATTAAACTATTTGCAAGTGTATAAAAATATATTCAGGACAGGGCATGAAGTTCTGATTTCAGCAGAAAAAATGTTTGAGGGATGAGTTGCTACATACACCAACAATAAATGTTTTTCCTTGCAAGTTACTGAATATAAGGAAGGAATTCTTCCCTGGGAGGGTGGTGAGGTGCCCAGAGAAGCTGTGGCTGCCCCTGGATCCCTGGAAGTGTCCAAGGCCAGGTTGGACGGAGCTCTAAACAACCTGGGATAGTGGAAGGTGTCCCTGCTCATGGATGGGGTGGAAGGAGATGATCTTTAATGTCCCTTCCAGCCCCAACCATTCCCTGCTCCCGTGGCTGTGTTGCAGCTGATAATCTGCTGTCTGCAGTGATAAATCAGGGTTGCACAATCCAACGTTGGCCTCATCCTGTCGTTACTCATCGCTATAAACTCGCCCCTGACATGCGGGGTGACTCAACCCAAAGGTCAGGGTGGAAAAGCAGTTTGGAGTGCTTTGAGTCGCTTTTATGTTATATTTTATTTAGTACTTCTGGCTTGTAGTCTGATAAACCCCAGTGCAGGATTGGGAAATCCAGATGCTGCTTGCTCTGGGTCCTGCTCAGTGTGAAAAGGAGACGCTGTTTGACCTGAACTCTGTCACCTTCTTTGGGGACTGGAAGGGTTGTGGAAACCAGGAGTTGGTGACTTTGTCTATACCACAAAACTCTCCTTTAAGGTCATTTAATGGAAGGAAAGTCATGCAATTGGATGTTGTTCACAATAAATTACTGTAGAGCTCTCTGTGGATGGGCTGAGTGACCCCTCAGTCAGCAAACCTTGTTTTACTCCACAAAGCTGAGCAAATGCGGAAATCAAATGCAAATGGTCCATATCAGTGGACACTGAAATATTGCTGGAGTGTTTTCTACCCAGTTCCTATGAGCGCTGTCAGGAATTCTGGAAGTTTGGTTTATGTCTGGAATGGGAGTCTCATCCTCGGTCCTGTGTTCCCTTCTCCACTCGAGTGGGGATTGGTCCTGAGCTCTGTTCCAGTTTCTGGTTAGTCTTGAATCCACCAACTTTTGGCAATGTCTGCACAGGTTAATTTAAGTGAGGGCCTAGTATTCCTGTGAATTTAATTTATTTATTTAATTAAATCCCTAGTATTCCTCTGTTTTTTTCCTGATAATCTGAGAAACCGAAAGAAATAAAAAAGCTTCTTAATACATAGAGTGTGTGCTTAGGTGGGTATAGCTGTGCTACTGATGGTCTTATATTTGAATAAGAGGGGAGATGATTAGTGATTGATTAATTACATTTCTGTTGGGCCTGTTCCTTGGTAAAGTGTTATTTAGAAAATAATGCAGCCAGTAAATATGAGAAAAAACCCAAATTTTTATTGGGATCTCTGGCTGCATCCTAAATGATTATCATTATTTGATGTACTCCTTTTACATGATTGAACAAGTTCAGTCATTACTGTTCACCATTGATTATCATTTCTTAAATTTATAATCTTGCTTAGCCTTGTTTTAATCTGGTTTTGGGGAAAAATGTGGTTCAAAGCTGTTGGCTGCTTGAAATTAGCTGTGCTTTGAGAATATCCCGGAGTTGCAGTAACCTTCATTTTTAGGGGATGAGAGCACTGGGACTGGAGTGGTTTCTCAATAAAAGAGATCTCTGAGGGTGAGTTGAGCATCTGGACTGGCTGCACCAGTTCTTGTGTAGGCCACAACATGAATAACAATAATTTTTGGTCACTGTTGGTGTGAATTTGGGTTTTTTCCTCTCAGTAACTGATGTTGCGATCCCGCTGTGCTCAGCTGAGGGAATCTCACGGACACCGGGAAGCAAACTGGAGGAGATCACGCAAACTTAAGAACTGCTGGCTGTGTGTTTGAGGCTGAAGCCACACTCAGGTTGTCCCCACTGTGTGTTTCAGAGGATTACCCCAACGGGACGTGGCTGGGCGACGAGAACAACCCCGAGATGCGGGTGCGCTGCCCCATCACGCCCGCGGACATGCTGCACATCAGCACCAACTGCCGCACGGCCGAGAAGATGGCCCTGACCCTGCTGGATTACCTCTTCCACAGGGAGATCCAGGCCATCTCCAACCTCTCGGGCCAAGGGAAGCACGGCAAGAAGCAGCTGGATCCTCTCATGATCTACGGGATTCGCTGTGAGTGGAACTCGGGAGTGTGCGGATAAGGCGGGAACCGACGCGTAAAATGATGTTTTAAGAATTGTTTGCTGTGTGTTGAGATGTTCTGGTGGCTTTTGTTTATGAAGAATGTTTAGGATTTTAAGGAAGAAATCCTAATGGGCTGGTTTACTTCAGTCTGTGGGTATTCACCAGAAATTCCCTAATCTTTTATTTTGAATTCTGAGTTCTTTGCGACCACCAGCTGTGAGTGTCATAAATATTGTAGAAATAATAAGTAACACAAATTTCAATACTGTTCAATGTTCAAGCCAGCATGGTCCTGAACCTTAGTTTTTGACTTCCTATTTGCATCTCTTTTTTCAAAAAACTTGCTGAGATTGTGATAGAAAAAGTTGGCAATCTCAGGATCATAAAATCTGTGGATTCACAGCAGGAATGTGCACGATGCTGATGGATTTCTGTCTGCTCCGTGTGCACGAGTCTTTGGATTACTTAAGCTGTTATGGAGCTATGAACTGATATTACTTGTGTTAAAGGCACAATATTTGTCAATTTAAAAGGAATCAAATGTGGTTTCATGTAGAACAAAGGCACAGCCACTGGTTTGAAATGAAAAGAGGATTCTGGACGTGTGCAGCGTGTTCTGGTGTGGTGACTTCTAGTGAACACATTGAGGACAGCCAACTCTGTTCCCTGGGCTTTATTTCCAGGAAATTAGGATATCCAGGATATTGGGAGAAGGTTCTTCTGCCAGGTGGTGGTTGAGCACTGGAACCAGGGAATGGTCCCGGCCCCAATGCTGCCAGAGTTCCAGGAGCTCCCAGGGACAGGCTGGGATTGTTGGGGTGTCTGGGCAGGGCTAGGAGTGACTGTTGAACTGAATTTTCATAAACCAGGGGGTCTTGTGGTTAAAAGATTCTTTACAGTCACATTTTGTGTAGGTCTCCAGTGGACCTGGAGTGGGAATAATTTGTGCTGCTGGTGAGTTTTGTATGGAGTTGGCAATTTGAAATGCCAGGTAAGGCTTAAGAACATGGTAGCAAGAGATTATTTGGGGTGGTGTTTGAAGAACTGTGTGGCCGTTACAGGAAAGGGAATGTGAATGGTGTTTGAGGATGGCAGGAAACACATTCCTGTTGATCTGCTGTTGTTTCCAATGGTTTTCAGGCTGTTTTGGGGAAATGGAAAACCAAAACAAACCCACTCAAGTGGCTGCCTTAGAGCAATTTTTGCTTCATTTATTTACCTGAAGCAGAAGACTTCAGTCTTCTTCTACAAATATATTAAATATGTATTTTTAAGAGACATGGTACTTCAAATTAATGCTGATCTCCAAACCCTTTTTGTCTGTTCATCTCATCAGTGTCAATGATGTTGCTCCCATGTGTTTTTAAAACATGGAATTTTATTGGGAGCTTTTAGAAACACTAAGAAATGAATCTTGCTCCAGTGTTAAAGCAATTCCCAGGCAGTTCTTTTCCCATCCCTTAAATCTGAGAGCACAAATCACATGGGTCAGTTTGTAACTGGTGCTGGAGGAAGAGGAGACGTTTGCCAATGTGAGCATGGGGAAGGAATGTGTCCATGTGACCAAGTGCTCAAACTGGGGATTATGTCATTTGTGTGAGGCATTCTGGCCATGAAGAAACTGGATTATGGAAGTGATCCCTGCAGCTGGAGAGGGTCTGGAATGGCACAGATGTGGGAGCAGAGGATCATGAGCAGCAGTGCTCTCAATCTGTGACTGACTTTGTTGCCATGAGCACGGTTTGGGATCCAGGTATCTGAAACAACTTCATTCCTTCCTGATGTTGGCTGCTGTGTTGCTTTCTTTTGGGAGCCAGGCCATAAAAAACGAGGGATTTCTGGAAAAAGTTGACCCTGTGTGGATCTAGCCAGAGATGACTGGGTTTGGGCAGTGAAATGTTGATGCTTCTTGAGATTTGCTACCAGCAAGGACAAAGAATCCTGTGGCAACCAGAGAAGAAAACACACGAAAACTTGATGAAGCAGCAAATTGTGAGAACAGTGGTCCAGAAATGATGATTTCACTTAATAACCTCAGATGTCATCACTGGGAGTAATTAAGTGGGAGTGGAATTGGATTCCAGTAGCCTGGTGAGGAATGTGGAGGACTCAGCTCTCGAGGATGGGACTGTGCCCATGCTCAGTTCAGTGGCAAAACTGCTGAGTTCATGAGTGCCATGATTTCATCCCTGTATTCCCTGACTGGGGAGAGCCCTGCCTCCCCATATCCCCTTTCCCAGTCCACACACATCTGGTTTTGATCCATGAAGTGTTGTCCCAGAAAATCGACCCAAACCCGAGTTTCCCTGGCATGGGAGCCCCCTCAGAGCTGGTCCCAACAGTGGGATTTGCTTCTGCTCTGGAGCAGTCCTCCTTTGATGCCTTAATTCAAACAGAAATTAAAAATCCAATGGCATCAGCCTGGCCTGTGCCAATCACAGCCAGAGGAGCCCAAGGAAATAGAAAGGATTTTATTTTGCCTTTCATTTCAAGTTTCTTGCAGTTTCTCAGTGGAAAGATATTCCATCCTTTTTTTTTCTTCTATAAGAAAAACACCAAGCAAATCTGTATTTAATAGAGAAAGTATTTTGTGTAATATGCAGAAAGTATAGAAAATGAAGAGATGTGTGTTATTAAAAATTCTTGATGCTCTGCGGAAGGTTTGCCACAAGAAGAGGGGAAAGTTTATCTTTGCAAGTCTAAATTTTCACTTGGGGTAGGAATTTGCTTGTGGGGTGGCAGTGGTATGAAGGAGAGCTTTTGGGCAAGAAACCAGAATGACTTGAACACAACCTCTGTCATTAAATAGCTCATTACCTCAGCCCTACTAAAAATGGAGACATTTGCTGGTGAAATACGATCCAAGAACATCCTCAGTTGTAATTTTCTCTGCCTAACAGAAAATACAGGTTTAGCTCTTTGGAGATTTTACAGCAATTTCCACGAGTGAATTGGAAAAACCAGATTTCTGAATTCAGAATTTTGCAGTTACAAGAAATGGTACCATAGAAAAGATGATTTTATATGGTGTGCTGGAAAAAATGGAGAGGGGATTTCTGAAATTCAGAAAAGAAAATTTATCAGTAGCCCTTATTCTTCAAAATAATCTGAGTAATTAAATGAAAATAAAATAACATTAGTTACTTATATATATAATATATATACACACATATTTTATATATATAACATATCTTTTTATATATGTTGTGTGTAACTTTGTGTATCATTTCTCTGCAAGCCTCTTGGTCTGCACATGGGTTTTTGCAGACTCTCACCAATCATTTCTCCACTTATTTGTCTGTTCTGGTTAATTATTCCAAGAGGATGGAAGATCAGAACTTCCAAATTTAATGCAGGATTTGTGGTTGGGTGGGGGAAGGAGATCCAAAACCATGAATTACATTAAGGGGAACCTGTGTCCTTGTGTTATTGAACCCCAAAATTCCTGTTTTGGCTCCAGACAGCATCTGTTGCTCAGGGAATTGTTTATCCACATGGAAATAACTCTCATGTTAGGGACAGGATTGTTGCTGAAAAAAAAAAGGCAACTCAAAAACATAAATCCCCCACCCAAACCCTCCAGTGCTCACAGAGGGGAGGAAACTGGTAAAAAATTTTGGTGAATTTTCCCATCTGCTTCCAAGACTTTCATAGAGTGAATTTTCCCATTTTCCTTTCAATTTCTTCCAGAATACATCCCAGAATACTTCCAGACAAATATATTTATGTCTTTTAAATACCATAAACCAAAATGTTAGCTGAGAGTACCTAATGATAAAATCTGATTTTTAACTCTGAATGATGCATTTTCTGCTTCAAATGCCATAGAGCTTCACTTTTTAAGACACAAAAACGTAGCACAGAAAGAAATCCCCAATCAAAGCTCCTGTTCTGTAAAACATTGCTTCCAGTAGGGATGGGAGCACTTTTCCTACTGCAGGAGTTGAAAGAGATGTTAATACACTCTGAAAGGAGCTGTGTCCTCAGCAGAGGCCAAATGGAATTAAACACTGGCTCTGCTTCCCAAAAATCCACACACCAGCGCTGGGGCTGCAGCCCACACACGGCTGCTTAATGGGAAACACATTTGGCTGTGGAATTGATGGCAGTGAGATGAGTTTATGTATGGATACAGAAATATAAATATATATATTTGTGCACACAGCCCAAGGCCCGGGCGGGCTGGGCCGCTTGGAGCTGTCACTGGTGGCGTGGAAAACATGTGGGGAGCTCGGCACTGCTGCTCCAGCCTTCCATGAAGGGTTTGATCTCAATAACAACACAGGATAAACAGCAAATAGGTCACATTTCTGTC
This sequence comes from Orthonyx spaldingii, assembly GCA_013397795.1. Lineage (NCBI taxonomy): Eukaryota > Metazoa > Chordata > Aves > Passeriformes > Orthonychidae > Orthonyx > Orthonyx spaldingii. The sequence goes on along the minus strand of VZTJ01001767.1, from coordinate 353,778 downwards.
CTTTTTGAGGTTTATCCTGCCTGGAAATACTGGAGGAAGGGCAGGAAGTTCTCATGGATGAGCTCGGATGTTTCTCACCAGAGGAGGTTTTGTGAGACACTCCAGGCTGGTGCTGTTTTATGGGATGTTTATCATGGAATCCTGGAGTGGTTTGGGTTGGAAGGACCTTAAAGATCCAGTGACACCGCCTGCCGTGGGCAGGGACACCTCCCACTGTCCCAGGGTGCTCCAGCCCCATCCAGCCTGGCCTTGGACACTGCCAGGGATCCAGGGGCAGCCACAGCTTCTCTGGGCACCCTGTGCCAGGGCCTCCCCACCCTCACAGGGAACAATTCCTTCCCAATATCCCACCTAACCCTGCCCCTGGCAGTGGAAGCCATTCCCCTTGGCCTGGCACTCCAGACCCTTGTAAATAATTTCTCTGCATCTTCTGTCTCCCTTCAGGTGCTCTAGATAAACATTGAAAATACAGAATGTCATCAATATTTTCTATTCTTTTACTTTTCTACTTCCAAAAGCCTTTTTTATTACTGCATTTTTATTAATTTTACCAGTTTTTTCCTTTTTCCTCATTTCCTTCCTAATATTTGTACACTTTTTTTTTTTTGCATTTTTTTCTTTGTCTTCCTTTCATTTCCTGTTTATAATTTTGGGCTTTTCATTTCTCATTTCTGAATATGCCACAAGTCACTGGCTGTTAGAGTATTTAATAACATCCTGTGGTTTAAAAGTGTGACACCTACATGCTGCAGTCCTGAACATGAGCAGTTGTAGATGTGCACCCAGACCTTGGATTCCATCTGGAGACTGCTGGAGAGCCTCAAGAAAAATGATCCAAATTAGCATTTTGTCCTGTGTCTTTAACATTTCATCAGCACCAGAAATTGATGGCTTTCTGTGATTTGGATATTGGTAATTGTTGTTTCAATCCTTGCCCTCGACAGCTCCCTCAGGAATCAGTCATGGATCCTGTGGAGGTTTGGGGGAGGAGGAATGGGACAGTGGCAGTGCTCAAAGCAGGAATTTCCTGAGCATCCTGAGCTGTTGAGCCCATCTGCTGTTTCCTCCTGATACAGGATAACAACTCCTCTTCCAGGCTATGGTAGCCTGAACAGGAGTCCTGTGGTTTGTGTCTGATGGATGAGCTAAGCTTGTGGTCCCTGGAAATACTTCTTGCCAACATTTTCTTCTCTCAGTGATAAATACCACGGGCTGTAGTTGTTGGGAAATGAAGACTGACTTCAGCCTGTTCCTGTGGTGTTATCGCAGAACCTTGGAATTGTTTGCTTTGGAAGGGACTGAAATCGGTCCTTTCCAGCCCCCTGCATGGGCAGGGACACTTTGCACTGGACCAGGTTGCTCAGGTCAGATGCTGTGGGACATTTCTCCTCTTCTGGATGGTTCAGGGGGAGGACAGGTTTCATTTTAGGCTGAAAGGTTTAGTAAAAGCAGAGGAGAATTTGCCCAATTTACAGCATTGTGACCATGGCAGGTGAGGGGAGTTGAGGCAGGTCCTGCTGAGCTTTGTGCTGGTCAGAACCCGGGCTCTGAGCCTTGCCCAGGGCTCTGCTCCCCGGCAGTGTCGGGCTTGGGTGGGAAGGCCACGAGCGGTGACTTGTTAGAGACAGAGCTGGGGGAGAGAGCAGGGAGAGGCTGCAGAGCTCTCTCCCACTCAGGAGCACAGTCTGACAGTTCAATGCATCTTTAAAAAGCAGGAAGGGAAAGGAATAATTTCTGTTGGGCTTTTCTCCTCCCTGAAGAGCTTTAATTTCTGTTGGTCCGGCCCCCTCGGGAAGGGCCTGGTGCTGCTGCTGCTCTCACACGTTGTCTCCCTCGGAGCTGCACGAGTCTGGCTGCAGTTCCAGAGAGCTGCTGCTTTGTGAATCAATTAAATGCTGCCACATGCAGGGCACTGATAACCTCTTTTGAGGCCAGGCAAGAAGATAATGGGAGAACCCATTGAGTTTATCTCAGCACCACAGTTCTCATCCATGGCATCAATGTTGGCACTTGCTTGCAGCTGGAACTTGGTGCTGCCTGGAGTTTGCTTCTTTCCTGGGCACTTCTCTTGATTTCAATTATTTTCCTGGCCAGTCCCTGTTAATAAACTGAAAAAAGGGCAGCAATTTTGGGGAAAGAAAATAAATTGTGTGTTTTCTCTCTCCTCCTCACACTTCTCTTGTTGTTCTTGCATTATACCAGTGAGGAATTAAATTTTCCATTCTTAGAAAAGCAGCAGTGGAGTCTGTCAGTCCCCACTGATGTGTGTAACTTGATTGTGTGTGATGTGCTGTCAGGCACTTGTGAGTCCTGAATTCTCCACAAAATGAATGTATGAGGTCACTTGGACCATCCCTTTCCACACTCCTTCCACCCCTCAGTGCTTTTCCCTTTTGGCCAGACTCAGTTCAAGTACGTGCTGCAGTGTGCAGGTCTTCCCTGCTGGAGAGGCAGCTAAAAACAGGCACGTGGGGCTGGGAATGTAAAAGCAGCTTTTTCAGGGGCTTTGAGTGTTGCTTCAGGAGTGTATAAAGAAAAAAGGACAAGTTGGGCAATCTGAAGATGTGCTTTTTGGGAAAGTTTCTGCTGCAGCTGTTGTAACTCAGTTCAGTGCTGGTTTTTGTGATGACAGTCCAGGCAGTTTGCATGGATTTCAGAGGTCATTAGAGATTAGATTATTATTGGATTAGATATTCCTGCGTTACCAAGCCCTGACATCAGCAAGAGGCGCTGGGCTGTTCACAACTCACGTCTTGGGTGTGATGTGCAAGGCTCACCTTTATCAGCACTGAAGATCCATCCCAGCTCTGGAGTCCCAAGTGGAACAGAGGCTTCTTTGTCTCACTGTTGTACCCAGGCTGTTTTCCTTGGGCTGGTTCCTCCCCACATGGAGCTTCTCCAGTGTTTTGACTGTCAGCAGTGGAGCCACTCCAGCCCTGCTGTCCCTCCAGAGCTGCTTCAGGGGGAGTGCAGGGTGTGCTCTGCTCTCCCCACGAGCAGAGGAGGCTGCTGGGCCCCCACTGTCACTCAGGCAGAAATAAAACCTCCCACTGAACTTCCAGTGGGCTCCAAACAAGAAATATTTACTATTGAAGCCTATAAATGGCAAAAATTGAACTTTTATGGGATGGTTTAGGAAGACACGAAGAGTCCAAGGAAGTATTTGATGCCTGACATTTGGAGAGAGGAAAAGCAGCTCAGCCTGGGCATGGGTTGATCAGCCCAAAACTTACGGACATCCATGTGGAAAAGGCACTGCTGCCTGCAGGGAGAGCTGGCAGCTCTGGAGCTCAGTTCCAGAAAGCTGCAGAGCTTTGCCTTCCCTGCCTTTCCTTTCCTACTCTGCCTTTCCCAAGGGTTGAAACAGGGATCGAGGAGCCGGCTGCGAGTGGAATGGAAATAAATCCCCCCAGCACAGAATTGTGCTGTGCCAGCCCTTTCCAAAGGCTTGGGAAGGGGAGCAGGGGGTGTGTGGATCCAGCAGGGAGCTTTTCTTGGTGGCACGTGCCGGGTGTTTGCCATCCCGGCGGGCTCATCCTTATGGGCTCCTGAGCTCCACGGACAGCTCAGGAAGGGGTGCTTGAAGCAACACCTCTCCTTTTCCATAGGATCAGCTCTTTAATCCACTTCTCCCTAAAATTCTGCCCGTGGAAACCAACCCCGTGTGGTTGCCAGCAGCGGCTCCGTGAAATCCGAAACGTTTCTTCCAGTCCGGTGCTGCTGCTTCAGTTTGGGGAATTCCATTTGTCTGAGTTGCAGCTGGAAGCTGATCCTCTGGCAATAAACACATCCCAGAGCGAGGTGTGTCCATGGCAAGGCACAGCGACATCCCAGAAACTTTGTGGGATTGTTTGTCCCGGGAAGAAGAAATAACAAAGTCTTCTCTTGCCCACTCTTGGGACATTTGAAATGTGCAAAACTGAAAGGTGAATTTAGCTGAAGGCTTAAAAGTTTGGTGTCCTGTGAGGGCATTTTGATGATGGAAAAGGAAGGTGGTGCTTGTCACGAGCTCATTCCGCGTTTTCTTTGGGAAGGAGGTTGTTAATGGCCCAGTCAGTGATACAAGGATTGGAGTTTTAATCCCGACCTTCAGGAAAAGCCCTCTTGGATGGAAATCCTTGTGCAGCCTCCAGGGAATGCTGCCCCTGCCATTTTCAGCTGTACATGTGGAATATGCAACCCTGCTTTCCTGCTGGGACCCAAATGTTTCACGGGAAGGAAACCTGGATCTTCTCTTTCCAAACCTGGATTTTCTTTGCCGTGTCCTTGATTTTTTTGCAAGATGATTTTAAACCAAGCAGTTTCTTCTCTTTTAAAAATGGGGGACAAAATAGGAGTAAATGTAGGATTTTTTTTTTTTAATGATGGAAAAAAATAGAAGCAAATGTCATTTGTCCAGTGCCATCACACTGGAGTAACTCTGGTGTAATTTAGGACCTGGAGCAAGGTTGGAGTAGAGAACAGGAAGACTTTTTTCAGATTATAAACCCTCTGTTTGGTCCAGAATTATTTGCTTGTGGGGTTGATTGATTAATTTCTAATAATTATACTCAGGTTATTAAACAGCTGTGGATGTTCTGTCACCATCAGGAAAGGGATCGAAGGATCCCTGTGGGAATTCTGCGTGGCCACTGCTGTAAAACATGGAATTCCAGGAATGTGTGCACCAGGAACATCACAGATACTCTGTTCCTGCAGGGATTAATTAATTCACTTGCCCCTGTGTCCCAGCCCCTCTCTGCTCCTGCAGCTCCATAATCTTTGGGAGCCCTCGCTGTGTCCTGTGAGGAGTTGGGATGGGGCAAGCCCAGGAATGGATAAAAATCCATTTTTTCCTGCCAGACTGGGAATTTGACACCCCACTAGATGGCAATATTTGAATGCTGATGGCTCCTTCCATAAATCAGAATAAAATAGGTTCTGATCATTGTAAAATAGGTAAAAATAGGCTGGCTGCTGTTCCAGAGAGGTGCTGAGGTGTGACTGAGTGTAGGAGCTCTCCTTGGTGGAATTTGGAGATTCTAGATCCTAATTAACTTTCATTTTTTATTTTTGAAACTTCTGGTAGAGTTCTTTTAAGTTGAAGAACAAAGGCATTTAAAATAATTTAAATTTTCATGTCTCCTGTGAATCTGTGATTTGTTAAAGATGAAATATTCAGACAAATATTCTAAATAAATATTAATGAACAGGGTGATGACTTGGTAGCTGAGTTTGCCTTCCCTTCTCCTTCTCTCCAAGCTCCCAACAGCTCCTCCATCTCTTTTTGGACGTTGTGGATGAGAACAATGTCATGGAAAGGAATTTTTTGGTGACAGGGTGCATGTTCCAGGTGTGTGACAATGGAGGAACCACCAAGGCTCTGCCATCCCTCCCCTCCTGCATCCCAAACCCGAACATCCCGAATTTTGGAGTGGGAAGTGCCTCCCAGCTGTGGAGATCATCCCCCCGCAGCTGTCAAACAAGTAAACAATTCCTCCTTTCCAACGATTTCAATATGGGCAGGGCAAGCCCTGAGTGAGGTTTGGACAATCAAAGCCTGAAGGCTCAAGAAGGAATTCCAGAGGTGCTTCAGTTTTTCCTCTGCTCCCCCAGTGTTTAGAGCAGCAGATTTTGCTGTCATGTGCTCTTAGTTTAATCAAAAGGACTCCAAATGTATGACCCTGCTGAGAAAAAATGCATTTTGGGAGCCAAAGCCCCCAAAAATCAGCTTTAGAGTTCTCCTCTCGGAGCAGGCAGGGGCTGAAGCCTTTGTTTCTTGTAGTATCCATCATAGTTCTGTCAATTTAAAAAGGGTTCTGTCCATCACTTTAAGCATTTAAATGATGAATTCCCCATCCTGTTGCTTTTCTTTAGATTTTAAGAATTAGAGGGAATTGGAAAATGAAGGAGCAGTGATCCAAATCTGCTTGGATTCTGTATTTAATATAAATCTTCATTTTATACATGTGGCTGTTGGAGTCTGTGCTGCACTTTCCCAAATCTTTCCAAATGCACCAAAACCAGCTGGAATTTCTGTGCCACCTCTCCCTCACTCTGCCAAGTTCCTGAAAATAATGATTTACCTTTTAATTTTTTAAGGAAATCTGGGATTTGTGGAGATTGGGAAGCAGCAAACTCAGAGTGTGCAAATGAAACTCCTGACATGGAGTTTGTTTCTTAGGAGCTGGTTCTGAATGCAGGATCAGGATGGGACATTTCATGTCTGGTTTGGATCTCACAAATGTCTTCTCTTCCTCCCCAGTTTGTTGTTAATTAGATTTCTTTACAGTTTCATGTTTTGTGGGGATTGTTTCGGCTGCTCACTCCCTTCTGACCCTTAAGAAAGAGAGGCTCCCTTCCTCAGGGACATGGTTTTCCTGGGATTCTCTTAGTTCATAATTAGTCTTGGTTTTTAGAAAACCCCAACCATTTCTCTCCTTATTTTGTGCATCAGATGCTCCAAAAATCTGGGGGCGTTGAACCCTTTCAGACACAATCTCTGTGTTTGTAGCAAATCAAATCTTTTTTTCCTTTGCATTTCCAAGTGTTTTGTTCCCTTTAAGAACCACAGGAAGATTTGTTTCAGAACTTGTTGTGTTGCTCTTTTTACTTTTGTAGGAACTCCCCCAAAGCTCTCCCTTTGTCTCTGATCCAGGAAGGCAAAATTCAGCGTGATGCACCTGTTGGCTTTACAGCTGACTTGAATTTTCCTGATTTTTGCCTTCTTCCTGAGCTTTTCCTTGCTGAGATTGGAATGCTGATCCTTGATTTCCCCTCTCCCCCTGCCCTGTGTCTTCCTGAATTTTCTTTGCAGCCCTTTTGGTCTCCCAGGCTGCAGCCAGGATCTCTCTGCGCTGTAGGAATCACCCAAACTCCTGCAATTTATTAAATCACTGAGTTATTTGTAAGTCTCTGGTGTGTTTTTCATTGAAAGCTTCGTTCAGAAAGTGAGGTTCCCCTCCCCAAAAATGCAAACTTTGGGCTGTTATTGTTTAGAAACAAGGACACCTTTTTTTTTTTTGAGACTCTATCCATGAAAAGATCACTAAAAACACACTCAGCCAGTCTTAAATCATCTAAATCCTGTCCTTTATTCCTCTTTTATGGCCATCCGTCTTCCAAAATATTGTCTTTTTGTCCAAGTGCTGATTTATATTCCTGAATGGATTTTTTATGTGTTGTTCTGTGGCCCATGGATGCTCTGCTGTGTAAAATGTCAGCGTTTGATGCAGCTTTTGAGAGTAAATGGTCCAAAAAAAGTCAAATCCCTTCTCCCTGAAGCATTCCTGTCTTTTCTTCTGTGGCCTTCCCCAAGTGAAAGGTCTGCTTTCCAATATCCTGCTTTTCTGCCTGTGTTTGGTGTTTGGGAATGAGGCAGCTGGGAGCTCTCCTGATGGGATCATTTATGGGTAGGGAACAGAGTCAGCACGCCTCAGTTCTCTGGAATTGTGTGCACATGTTTTGGGGATTTCTCTCTCTCTTTTCTGCAGGTAAATCATATTTTTAATGGTACTGTGGACTTTTTATCTGCTTAAACACTCCTCCACTGCCATTAGGTTGAGATTTTTTCCTGGTAGGAAATGTCTTGCTAAATGTTGCAAACCAGTATTTTAGCTCGTGGTACCAACTGCAGAGATGTTACATCTGAAATGAATTTAACTTTTCTGTCAATTATCTTTGTGCTTTGGGGTTAATTTTTCATGCCAGACTTGCACATGGCTGGGTCTGCAGTTGTGGTAAAAATCTCTGCAAACAGCTCTGCTTGTCTAGACCAGTTTGAAACCTCTGACCACTGTACAAGTGGGAATTTGATGAATTAAGGGAAAGAAAGAAGGATGCCTGGCTTGGAAAATCTGTGCCTGATGTTTTAGGGCTCTGCAGCCTAAAATCTCCATGTCTGACCTGGCCCTGGTTTGGTTGTTGTCTGTTTTCCATGGTTTCCTCTGGAGCTGTGTTCTCTCCATGGAGGTGGTGCCAGCATTTTCTGGCCATTCCTTATCACACTGATGAAATTATCAGTTTGATCAGGAGGGAGGATCATGGAATGGGTTGGGATGAAGGGATTTAAAATTTATCCAATCCCACTTTCCACTATCCCAGGTTATTCCAACCTGGCCTTGGACACTTCCAGAGATTCTGGGACAGCCACAGCTTCTCTGGGAATCTGTTCCAGGGCCTCCTCACTCTCCCAGCCAGGAATTCCTTCCCAATATCCCATCTAAACCTCCCCTCTGTCAGTTTGCAGAAGAGCTTTTCCTGCCTCCCCTTAATAAAGCAGTTTTGGGGATGTTTTCAGTCCCAGCTCTGCCTGTTCCTCCCACTGCACTTGAGACTCCTGAAGAATTGGTATCACTTTTATTTCTCTTTGAATCAAGTGGCATCCTGGAATATCCCATGGATTACACTGGAATAGTTAAAATTCCCAGCCAGGCAGCTTTCCCCTGCAGTTCAGCCACCAACCAGGGCAGCACACACCAGGAGAGGCATTAAAATGCACATATGAGTGAAATATGGGCTTTTTTTCTCCAACTGTTCTCTGTGGGACTCCCAAGTGCCTTTGTACCCCCCGAGGGTGGGGAAGGAGGTGAAACACAACTGTTTGTGTTGGCCACCCCTGCAAAGTGAGCATTTCTCTGGGAGTGCAGCTCGGGAATGGCTGGGGCTGAGCACTGTGGGCTCAGGGGTCCAGTCCACAGTGAGCTCTCCTTTTGCTGACACCTGTGGAAAGGGAACTTCTGCACAGCAGCACATGGGAATTTCAGCCCATTTTCCTCCTTTCCCGTTTTTGGAGACACCACCCAGGGTTATAAAGTTCTCTGAGTTCTTGCTGTCACTTAAAAGTGAGAAATCTTGAAGTCTTTAAAGCACTTTTGGATTATATTTTGGATTCCAGTGTTTTCCTCTGGTGTGTTCTCTTCTTTATTAAAAAAAAAAATAAAAATTAAAGCATTGAAAAAATACATTTTATTTTAAAAAATGATGCCATAAGAGATCCAGTTCTCCACTTGGCTCTGTTAGAGCCTGCAGATTTCAGGGTTTGAGGACTCCGGGCTCATTTGTAATGCAGAGGAAACTGCAGAGCTTTTAGTTTGTGCAAACCTGGAATTTTGTGGCTCCAGGCTTGAAATCATTTGTCTTGCAGGAGCAGCCCATATCCTGTTCTTTAGATTCTATATACAACAGCTTAAGCAAGTCCTTCACAGGATTAGGAGCCCATCTGACAGTAAGATGGAAAGCCCAGTAAGTGGAAAAGATTATTTTATTTCGCAGGGTAGGGAAAGGAAAATGAGAATTTTAGAGGTGCTTTAAGCTTTGTCATGTAGAGTAAGAGCATCCATGGCAGCCTTGGCTTGTTCAGCTGCAGGGATTTTCAGGTACTGGAGGTTTAGAGTCTGTTAAATGTTCAGAGAGTTCTCTTTGAATTTAGGGGGTTTGAACCAGAGAATCCTCGGGTGGTTTGGGTGGGAAGGATTTTAAAGTTCATTTAATTCCACCCCTGCCATGGCAGGGACACCTTCCCTATCCCGGGGTGCTGCAGCCTGGCCTTGGGCACTTCCAGGGATCCAGGGGCAGCCACAGCTGCTCTGGGAATCTGTGTCAGGGCCTCCCCACCCTCATAGGGAATCGTTCCTTCCCAAAATCTCATCTGACCCATCCTCTGGCAGTTTAAAGCCATTCCCCCTTGTCCTGTCCATATAAAAGGTCCCTCCTCCCTCTTTTTAGATGGGCAAATAATGTCAGGATTTTCCAGGGTTTTTTTTTTATTTTGCAGCCGTGGGGGTTATGAATTTATTGCTCTCAAGTGTTGGTGCTTTAGGTAAATCCAAACCCCTCAGAAGCTCACAATGAAATGGTGAAAATGTGGAATAATTCCAGGACCTCGAAGCAGCTGACAGTGCACAACATTCCCAGTTAAATTCCCAGTTTTAAAGCCAGTCCTCGCCATGTTTATGGAACTCTTTGGCAACTTAGCACCAAGGGCTGCAAAGTGCATCCTGTGACTCTTAAAATGCCTCAGTTCTGGGAGTAACTTTGCAGAAGATCCTCATTTTGTGTTGTGTTTTTACTGGATTCGGATCAATTTCGAACGGAGCTTTAAAAGAGTCGATTTTTTTTTTTCTTTATAGGGAGTTTTATCCAGTTTCCTACTTCAGTAGGAGGCAGTTTTGTACTTCCTACAATCAGATTGATTGTGGGACACTATCAGTGAGGAATAATCCTTGATCCAGCTTTGGCTGTGCCGTGCTGGATCCTTCTCTTGGTTTGGCACAGCTTGGCTGTAACAGTGCAGCTTCTACACGTGCAGGTGATGAAATTCCAGGGACTGCTGGCATTTTTTACATCCAGAACTGTGCAGATGAACAGTCACTGAGTTTTAGGAATAAATTTTGTTGAATTCATGTCACTGCACAGGTACAGAGCCTGGTCTGCCAGGTTCAGAGCTGCTGTGTGGGACTGGGCGTGTCCTCTCCGTGTTTTCTGGAAAATACAGGTTTGTGCTGATTTTTATCCCTTTTTTTTCATCATTCCAGGCCACCTGTTTTACAAGTTTGGCATCACAGAGTCGGACTGGTACCGCATCAAGCAGAGCATCGACTCCAAGTGCAGGACAGCGTGGAGGAGGAAGCAGCGAGGGCAGAGCCTGGCTGTGAAAAGCTTCTCCAGGAGAACTCCTTCATCCTCCTCCTACAGTGGCTCAGGTGAAAACCAAACCTTCCCCCCCCAAAATAAATCCCAGTTGCTTTTCAAGGTGCCTGAATGTGAATTTGGATGCCTGGCTTTGCTGAGGTGCTGGGAATGTGGAATCCTGGACTGGTTTGGGTGGGAAGGGGCCTTAAAGTTTGTCTGATTCCAGCCTCTGCCACGGGCAGGGACTCCTTCCACTGTCCCAGGCTGCTCCAAGCCCCATCCAGTCTGGCCTTGGGCACTTCCAGGGATTCAGGGGCAGCCACAGCTTCCCTGGGCACCTGTGCCGAGGCCTCAGCACCCTCCCAGCCAAGAATTCCTTCCCAAAATCCCCCCCGGCCCTACTTTCTGCCCGCCCCCATGGATTCAGCTCCTGCAGCTTTGTGCTCTCCCATGTTGGATTTTAACCATGCTCCGTTCTTGGAGTAGAAACTCCAAATATCCCTGCAGTTGTTGTTCCTAAGAGGAATCAAGTGACTGAGTCCTTCCCAGTGTGTTCACACCATTCAGTGGGACGTGCTAAATGTTGTTCCTGAAGTGTTTTCCTCTGCAGACATGAAATGTGCTGTAGGTGATTCCATATTTCCATCTAGGTATGGAGGGCTGAGCAGCAACAACAAATGAAAAATCCTGACCTCAGGAGTGTTCTCTGAGGACATTTCTGGCTCATGCTTTTAATATAAAGCAGTGTTCTGGGACATTTGTACATTATATATTAAAAACAGGGCTTTGGAAGGCAGCCCAAAGAAAAGGAAGTCAGTTTATTTGCCTGCATAAAATTTTTGGTTGCATGTTAACACTAACCACTGTATCTCATGCAAAGAATGACAAAATCTGCTTTCAATGGAAAATTTTATGTGCTGGAACAGGGAATCGCATCCAAAATCCTCAAATTAAAACAACTAATCAATGTAATGGTAACCATAAGCCCTCTATGTTGATGGGATTTTACTTTCAGTCTTTTAGCAATCAGTATTTCAGGGTAAAAAGGCAGCAGTAGGTGCATATTACAGCCTGTGCTCATTAGCTTGTACTCCTTGAGTGGTGTTGAGATTTATTATTAAAATTGTTCCTCTTTAATCTGTTTTGGAGGTTTGGAGACACCTGAGTGGAGATGTAAAACCCAGAGTCAGTGGATTCTGTCTCCTGAAGGCTGTAGGAACATAAGTTTGGGTGGATTTCTTGTTGTGGTTAAGCTAAAGATCCATTTTTTTCCCCCCTGAATTCCACTAAATTGATTTGTGAGTAAAATGTTCCCTGGGTACAGAGACACTTGAATTCACTCCCGGGCAGTGCCAGGTGTCCCTGCCCATGGGATGAGCTGCAGTGTCCCTCCCAACCCAAACCATCCCAAACCTTTGGGGTTCCAGCAGTGCTGTGGGAGCAGGGGGGCACAGACACTCCGGGGACTCTGCAGGAGCCACTTTGGTGTTTTGGGGGTGTCCAGGCTGCCTCATTTAAGCAAGGTGGAGCCTCCTGCCCCTGCTCCATCAATCCCCAGGATTTCCCAGGAGTTTTTGTGGCACCTGCATCTCCCCCTGTGCAGGGGTCTGATCCCACACCTCCCATGGGAGCAGAGGTGGCTGCGTGTCCCTGGGGAGGTGGCTCTGTCCCTGCTGATGGGGAAGCTCAGCTGAGCTGTCCTTGGCTGGGCTGTGCAGCAGGGCCAGAGTCCAGGCAGGAATATTCAGAGCTTTGGTAACGTCCTGGGAAATGTTCCCGTGGATCCAGAGGCCTTTGTGAGTTCTCTTTAAAATATTGCTCTTACTCAGAGTGGCTTTGGCACTGTGTCTTGGGAGGCTGGAAAGGTGGGGGAGGAATTCACTGCCGTGGAAAACACAAGAGGCACTTTGTAAAATCTGAGCACTCTGCAGAGTCAGGGGGGGTGCTTTGAGAAGCTGATTTTCATCCCCAAACCCATCAGGAGTGGTATTTCACCTGGAGACAGAGGAGGAGGGATGAGGAGAAACAGGAGAGCGGGTTGGGAGGCTCCATGAATATACAGGGAAAAGAAGGAGAGGGGAAATGTAAATTCCCACATTTTTAAAAGATGACTGTGGCCTGCCAGGGCCACCTCTGCATTCAGGTAACTCCAGGAACTTCTCAGACCCTGCCTCTGTGCTTTGCCAGCCCTGGAAGCCCTGGGTGGAATTCCAGCCTCCCCATCCCCAGGCAGCTGGTGCTGATTATCCAGCGGCGGGAGCAGAATTCCTGCTGCCACTCTCAGCAGTGTTCCCCAGCTCTGAGGGAAGGAGCTCTGCATTTCACAGTGGTGAAAGGGGCTTTGGGCAGGGTGCCACACAAACCCAGACAGGTTTTAAGGCAGCGTTGGTGTTAAGGTGCAGTTTAAGGTGAGCCTGGAAATTGAGCTGCTGGAGATCTTTGCCACTGCCCCGGCTCCCAGCTCCGCTTCCTGGTGCTCCTGGGCCGTGGTCGCTGCTGTCTGCAGCAGAAAACCTGGATCAGGTTTCCCTGGGAAGGATGTGGGGATACAGGGTTGGAGTTTCTTCCAGAACATTCCATGAGCTGTTCCCAGCTGCTCTGGCTTTGGCTCTCCTCACGCTCCTCTTCCAAAAATCATGGAATCACAGGCTGCTTTGGGTGGGAAGGACCTCAAAGCTCATCCCACTCCAGCCCTTCCATGGGCAGGGACACCTTCCACCATCCCGGGGTGCTCCAAGCCCCGTCCAACCTGGAACATTTCCTGAGATATTCCCAAATCCTGGTCACTGCAGTGCTGGAAACCCTTCCCCATGAACGGGAGGACTGGGATTTTCAGAGCTGGTTTCAGCAGCAATTAATTTGCCTAATTTATAAAATATAAATAAAATATAATAAAAATATGGCAGCCTGAAACTCGCTCAGCTGTGCCCTGGCTTTGGTTTCCCTGGCTCTGAGGAATTTGAGGATGACTGAACACAGTCACAAGTTGTCACCATCCCTGGAGACATCAAAATCCACCTGGATGCAGCCCCAACCCACCAGTTCTGGTTGCCCATTGGATCCACAACATTGGATTAGATCATCTCCAGAGGCCACTTCCAGCCTCATTTATTTGTGATTTTTGATTTTTTTTTAAGGAATTATTGCACAGAGCATAAATAAGTCTGAATTATTTGCATCACAACAGGATTGTTGTTCAAATTGACTCCCCTGCACTTGTTGGAAATGTCAGAGCTTTGAGGTTTTTCCTGCTTGTTGGGATTAACAGTTCCTGGAGCACGTGGCTTTGATTGGAGTGTGGTTAAAAGTGACAACAGATTTCCTCTCTGCTCCATTTGTCACATGGAAAAATTAACTCTGGAAATGACAGCAAAGCAGGAGGCTGAGCCCACAGACCCTACAGGGCTCTGGGGCTGGAATTTGGTGTTCAGGGGGGATCAACCTGCAGGGAAAATCATGTCTGGGGAGCCTGGTGGGAAAACACAAATGAATTTTCTTTATCCTTCATCCCCAGAGATATTAATTAAGATTTTTCTACACTTAATTGACAGTTAAATTCAGACAGAAGTTGGTTTTCCTGATTTTCCCTGGCTCTTTGCTTGAATCCATTGCCTTTTTTTTAGAAAGGAGGTGTTGATTGCCATGGTTTGCTTTGCTCTTGGAGCCAACATTTCTGTACCTTATGTGTGTTTTCCCCGTGTTTTTTTCCACCCAGAGACACCCACGTGGTTGCCATGATAATTTCACTGGATATTCCTTTGGAAAGGGTTGGAGTCTGTGGAGGAAAGGCCATAGGAAATGAGGGGTTTTGGAGGAGGATTAATTGAAAAGTGCCTTCTTCCTTTCTTTTCATTTCTCTTCAGATTGTTCAAGCTGTTATCACAGTTTTCCATGTTGGAATTTTTAATTAGTTCCCTGACTTTGGGATTTCTATGTAGATTTAGGCCTGTGCTGAGGTGTCACATTAAAAACTGGATGTGCAGCCAAATCTTCAAAGCTGTTCCACACAGCTGGGGGCTGAGGCGGGGGGAGGTGATGGTTTACAGGTTTGTTTCCATTGTTCTGAAATGGTTTTCCTGCTTTTTGGGTTTGAGGATGGTTAATCCATCCATGAACATTCCCTTGCTGGGACTGTAAAAAGGAGATGCATCCCTTTTTGTAAGGAGAAGTGTGAGGGTGGCGCTCTGGGCATCAACAAAACAATTTTGAATTCCAGAATTCCTGAGTGTGAATCCCTCCTGCTGGGGAATCTGTCCCTTCTCCCAGGGAACGAGCAACACAGGATGAGAGGAAATATCCTTAAAGTTGCACCAGGGGAAGTTTAGGTTGGATATCAGGAAAAACTCCTTCATGGAAAGGGTTGTCCAGCATTGGAATAGTTTGTCCAGGACAGTGGTGGAGTTGCCATCCCTGGAAATGTCTGAAAATCCCATGGATGTGGCACCTGGGGACATGGTCAGTGGTGGCCGTGATGGTGGTGTTGGACTTGATGATCTTAAAGGTCTTTTCCACCCTTAACTGAGTCCATGATTCCATGAAAATCCTCAACTGATAAATAGGAAGTGGAATAGGAACGGATTAGAAAATGCCAAAGGTTCTGCCTTTGTTTTAGAAGTGATTTTAAAATGAAACCCACACATCCCTGAAGGATGCTTTGGGAATGCCGTGGATAATGTGGCACTGCAGGGGCTCTTGGCTTCGTGTCCAGGTCGTCCTTTGGGAACTCGTGGAGAATTTCTGAGCAGGAGTTCAGCTGTGGCTCCTCCCGCCAGGGATTCTCCAAGAGCTCCAAACTGGGAACGTGAGGCTCGGATGTTTTCCAGGGATTTATCGCTGCTGACAGCTCCTCTCCCCATGCCGTGTGTGCTCCTCATGTTTGTGTTTGTTTGTAGTGGGGAATGTTTATAAAAATGGATAAATATTCCCTTTGTCTGCTCCGAGATTAAGAGGGGGAAAAACAAGACTCATAAAGGATGTTTTGTTTTTAGATGTGGCTGAATCCTCTCTCTTCTTTCTTCCTAAGAGGAAAAAAAAACCTACCAAAAATCCAACAAAATAAAGAAAAAAACCCCCAATTTTGATTGTTTCAGTGAAGCCAAATTTAAATCTATTTACAGGTGACCATGGGAGAGGCCCAGGGTGATTCCATCCAGGCTGTGGCTCCTCTTGCACCTCCAAAAAGCACAATAATTTCTGGCACCTAAATCCAAAAATTACTTAAAAATCAAGACTTTTGGGCCTTACAGTTTAAAAATGTATTTCAATGTATGCATATCATAGATATATATACAATATTATTTCTTTGATAATCTTTTATTGCATAACTTATATCAGAAAAGAAAGATTGTAAATGAAGGATTCTCTATTTGGACCCTGTGGTTTGACTGAGGAGTTGTAACTCAGCTCAATTGAATTCCATAGGGAAAGACTGGGAAACACTATGGAAAGACCAAACCCCGAGGGAATTTGTCCCTCAAAATCCTGAAGGAATTTGTCCCTCAGAATCCTGAGGGAATTTGTCCCTCAAAATCCTGAGAGAATTTCTCTCTCAAAATCCTGAGAGACTTTGTCCCTCAAAGTCCTGAGGGACTTTATCCCTCAAAATCCTGAGGGAATCCTGTTGGGAGCCCTGAAGGAGCAGATGAGTAGCAGTGGATTTTTTCAGTCATCCCAACAAAATGCTATTTCTAAATTAAAAAATAGAGAAATTAATTGCATCAATTATTAGGAATAAAGTAATGGAAATGAGAGAAAAAGTGAAAGAGGCTCAGGTGAGGATTTTTCCAGGATATCAATTCCTTCCAGCATCCATGACAAAGCCACTGGTATCCCCATTGGAAAAAATCCCATTTTTGTTTGGCTGATGGGGCAGTTTTTATACAAGGTTCAGCATTTTTCAGCCAGTTGGGATTTCTCAATCCCACCTGGAATTCTGAGCAGCAAATTCCAGTCTATAACAGCTCAGGGAAAGCTGGAATTGCACAGGGAGCAACCAGGCTGCATTTAAGGAATTATAAACAGTGCAGTTACCTGCTCAGATGTGAGGGATTAAAGGTGTGGATTTGTTGTGTTTCCCTCTGTTCCTGTGGAAATTTGTGGTTGAATTCCATGTTCCACCTCGTTAACAGAACCAGAGCTGCCTGAATTGTTAAACAACTCAACTTTTCAACAAATAAATAAATATTAACTTGGTGGTTTGGAGTTCCCAGTTCCCATGCTCAGACTTAAACCTCAAAATTATCTTCGTGCCCAAACATTTGCAGACAGGAGGGGGAAAAAAAACCCTTAAATGGCTGATTTTATTAAAGAACATTCTCATTAAAATAGTTGAGTGAATAAAGCTCATTCCTGCAGAACTAACAGTGTGTTTGCAGAATAAATCTTGGAGTATTAAATAGAGATATTAAAAATTAATGATTTCTGTCCCTTTTATGTGTCTTTTGCCTCTTCTGTTTAGAAGAATCCTTTCCCTGCAGCTGGAAAACCTCAAAATGGATCTATGATGTGTCCAAGGCAAGATTTTACCCTCTGGAAATCCCACTGAGGTTTTCCTGGTGGTTTTTGTCCCTGTTACACGAAGATAACTTCCATTTTTTAAATGTTTAACATTCCCTTTTTAAGGGCATTTCCACTCTGCAGTGTGAGGTGTGATTAAATTAAATAAATCAAGAAATCCACCTGTCATTTTGAGGTTCAGACATACAATTCCAGACCTCATGTGTGTCAGCATGAATTATAGGGGATGGATCTTGGAAAACAATTGGGATATTCCCTTTATTTATCTGATAATTTCATTTTTCAGGATAGCCAGGATGGATTTTTAAAGGTGTCCTTGGGGTGGTGGTGGCAGAAATTGTTCTCAGCCTCTCAGGTGAAAAAAATGTTGAACTCCTTAGGAAACCTCTGTGATTTTGTTCTGATGTGACTTTTACTGTTGCAGAATCTGTGATTTAGATGCAAAAGGTGCTTTTTTTTTAAACAGGAGCTGTCCCAGCCTTTGGAATCCCTGTGGGATTTGAAGCAAATGTCCATTATGCACAGGAACATTAATGAATGAATGATCTGCATCCACTGACTGCTGGGTTTTAGGAATGGTTTGGGAGATGCACATGAAATAAAGCTGGATTTTGGTCTCTGTTTTCCAGAGGGTTCCCAGAGCTCGGTGTCAGCTTCCAGTGAGATCCAGCAGAACCAGCCCCAGGCCCTTCACTACGCCCTGGCCAACGCTCAGCAGGTCCAGATCCACCAGATTGGAGAGGATGGACAAGTCCAAGTAGTATGTCCTCAACTTTTCCTAAAGCCCTCCTCCAAACCAGCCAGCACTTTGCTTCAGCTGCAGTGTAATGTTTGAGTTTGAAATCAGAACCTGCCATCACTTAAGGTTTCCAGAAAATAAACACTGGAGGCTTTGGGAAAAAAAAAAAAAAAATTAGAGTTATTTGGCAAAAAATTCCATTGCTCACACAATCAATGCTAATTAATGCTCTTTGATTATTATAAAGAGAATTATCAGCCTTTTCCTGGCTGTGTTTACTCAGGGTATGATTTACACTTCAGAGGTAGTTCTGGTGTGACTTCACAACAAAATCACATTTATTTATTTGTTTTTCTGTAAAACTGCATTCTCAGGCACTTTTGAACATCTGGGAGCCGAGTCCTTCCCACGTGTGTTTGTTTAGCTCCGTGTCCATCAGTGAAAGTTCTAAATATTGACATTTTTTAAGCCTGACACTCCCACCACAATTCAGGCCTGATGATCTTTATGTGTGGTTTTAGTGTTCTCTGACATGAACACCTTCACTTTAATTCTTGTGTCTCACAAGGATTGTTTGAAATTCAAATTATTTTTAAAAAGTGTCCTCAGTGAAATAATTCCCATTCTGCAGGAGCTGGGTGGAAATCTTCCTTTTCCACTTCACTTTTGCCATAACTTTTCAATATTATCCTGATAATTTCTTGGCCTTTTGAATTCCATGGAGATTTTAAAAGTGTGTTTTCTTATGGATCTGTGGGTGAGATGTAATTGATGACTGAAAAGTGTTTTTCAAGTCTTGAAAGACAAGATAGAAAGGGAAATTATAGGAAATATATATATTGATTTAATGGAACAAATGATTTGTTTATAGATGGAAGTGATACAAATTTGCCTCATTAAAGGATCTGGACATATTAATTATCCTTTACATTGTGGAATCCAGGAAAAAAAAAACCACTACAAATGAATCTTCTAAACATTCCATCTTTTTCCTGGGAGCCCTGAGAGTTTGATGTGAAGGAGGGAAAGTGATTTTAATCTCCCCCTGGGCTGGGCAGTGCTGTAATTTTCTATCCAGCCCCTATTGTCAGAGGGCCACTTTCAGTGTGGTTTTTCTCCCTATAAATAGCCAGTTTCCTTCCAAAGGAAATGAAACTGTTGGAAATAGAGGGATCTGTGTGTCTTTGAAAATCACAGGCAATTGTTCTTGTGTTATAAAATCAGAGGGGCCTTTGACAGAATTCCAAATGATTATCTTTAATCTCATGCAGGCATATTAAAATGAACACAAAGCTTTATAAAACCTCAAGGAGGTTATTTAGAATCCAATCTCCCCTCAGGTAAATCACAGTGCCTGGGCTGGGCAGGATGCACAAGGAATTCCAGCCACTCTTATCCATGCTGGGGTCACATGGGACCAGGTTGGAGTGGTGGGAATGGGCAGCAATACCAAATATTACAGAATTAAAAGCATCAGGGCAGATTCTCACCAAAGTAAATCAAGGGAATTGTTCAAATTAATGATTTCCTGTCAATTCCCAGCAGCTGAGGGTTCTTAGCATGGTCTGTGCTCCATCAGAGCTGTGTGAAAGAGCAAAAATAGGTGGATAATGGGATACCTTTGGAACCCTCACTCGTGGTGATATTCAGTGTTGGTATATCTTTTTAAAAACTGAG
This sequence comes from Orthonyx spaldingii, assembly GCA_013397795.1. NCBI lineage: Eukaryota > Metazoa > Chordata > Aves > Passeriformes > Orthonychidae > Orthonyx > Orthonyx spaldingii. The sequence goes on along the minus strand of VZTJ01001767.1, from coordinate 334,235 downwards.
TTTTCCAGGTCTTTAAATGGAGTTAAAGTTGCAGTCAACAAAGCAAGCCAGCCCCAGGCTTTGTGTACCACTCAAAAAGGCAATAGGAAAATACACTTCTTAAACGTTATTTATTATTGTGATGCCTGTTTTCCTTCCCCTTAAGTGGAAATAAATCATTCTTTCAAAGTCTCTCTGCTTTTACTTCCATCCAGAGATGGGGCAGGACAGATTGATTTCGCTTTTTTAAAGCTCTCTTCAATGCTTTCATTGCCCAAACATTTTGCTTCCCTCCCTGAAACTCTGCTGCCTCCAAGGCAGGAGCTGCTTCCTCGAGTTGTGATTTTCCTCTGATGCTCCTTGGTGTTTTCTTTTGTTGTGGATCCCACAGGGCCATCTCCACATAGCCCAGGTGCCCCAGGGAGAGCAGGTCCAGATCACACAGGACAGCGAGGTGAGCAAATCCTGGGAGCTGCACCCCTGAGGGAAGGGCTGGAACCAGCACCAAATCTGGTTTAGAACCTGCTGCTTCTGTCTCTGGGGGTTTTTTGTTATTATTGTTATTCTTATTGATTTTATTTTTATTATTTTGATTTATTTTCCCCTCCCTCACCAGCCAAGACATCTCAGTGTGTGTTAATTGTTCTGTAAGGCTGATGATCCTTGGAAATTTAGTACCTGCAGAGTCTGATAGGAAACCAGGGCAGGTGCTTGCACTGCCATGAAAATAAAATTATTCTGTTTAGGTTGATGAACTAAACATGGTCAGAACACTCAGGGGCATTTAATGGTTGAACAGGAGTTGGAGAAACCTTCAACCACCATTTAATAAAAGAATATTCCACAGTGAATTTACCCTTCATTCCTGACCAAATCATTTGGCACTGCAGTATTTGCACTTTTTAGGTTTTTTTTCCAGAAATGGAAATGGATAAATTCAATCCTAAACCCTCCAGTTTTGACTCAAACCAGCTCTGAAATCCAGGTGGATTTCCCTGTGTATTTGCTGCAGTTGTTGGTTATTTAAGAATATATGGATGCTCCTGACTGCTAAAACTGCTGTTGGATTTCTTGTGCACTTTGTTTAAACAAAGAAGGAATAAAATCAGGTTAAACATTAATGCAGGCAACAATTTGAATCTGTCCCATTTCCCTGTCAAGATTTTTCCCTCCCTGGGAAGTGGATCTGCCTGGGTGAGTTTAATCCCTGTCCAAAGAACCCAAATCACAGCTCATAAAACCACTTTGTGAAGGGATATTGTTAACACAGGCAGCTACTGGAGAATAAATATTATCATAAAAATTCTATAAATATTATAGTTAAAGGCTTGTCCTTTGAAGAGCTTGTCAGACCTTGAGAGAAAGAAGAAAGGATTAAAATATCCTGGCTCTAATGTGTGGTGCTGCCAGAAAACTGAAGGAGTTTTTGGGTAAAGAACCACTTTAAAACTGATGATTCAGCAGAGGTTGTTGGAAGGGATCCTGAGGTTCCAGCACACCCTGGATCCTTTGGCCCTTTTAGTCCGTGGGACCTTCAAGGGCTGCATTTGTCCCTGACAGATGAAAACATCTGGTTTTAAATTGATGACAATGTACACAAGTGAGAGGGGAGCTGCCAGCAAGAGAAACGACACAAAAATTGGGATTTTGTCCTCCAAAATGTGCTGTTTCACTGCAAGGCTCTGCTTGGGAAGCTGCCTTTCCTTAATCCAAGTGTACTTTTGGAAAGACATCTGTGAGCATGTGAATAAAAACTTCATGTCATAAAGATTTCCTTGTTGGACTTTGTAGCTCCAGTTTCCCTTAAAATGCTTTGCTTTATTGGGTTTTGTTGGGTTTGTTTGGGGTTTTTTTTGTTTGTTTGTTTGGGTTTTTTGTTGTTGTTGTTGGATTTTGTTTGTTTGTTTGTAATAGATGTAATCCCTGTAATAGAACTGTGCTGGTTTTCAGTATGAAATGAGGATAAAACAGAAAGCAAATAGTAAATAGCTCTGCATACCTGTAAATGTCTGGCTTGGTGAGGGTTGGGTTTCAATTTGCAGGTTTATATAAGGAAGGAAACCCAAAAGTTTTACCTCAAGAAAATTTTGCATAAAAATAGATTATCCAGTAACTTCAAAAGCCAAACATGCTGGGTGTGAAACTTCCTTGCTTTTGAGGCTGATTGGAGCTGGATTGCCAAAAGAACCTTCAGCAGAATTTCCGAAATTCGTGGATTTCCTTCATACTGAAATAGATTTTTTGCAGTTTTTAAAATCCCAAACTTGTGCTGATTGTCCATTCTCTCCTTTTCCAGGGAAACCTGCAGATACACCAAGTCCACGTGGGTCAGGATGGGCAGGTAGGACCAGCACTGAATTTAAGCAGCGTTTTCTGTGGTCTTTGACGTAGCTTTGGGATAATCCCACATTTTTAGTGCCTGTTTTAGAGAGTCAAACCTGCTCTGGGGCCTTGCTGGTGAAATAAATAACTTGCAAAATGATAAAACGTGAGTGAAATGTTTTAAATGCAAAAAGGATTTGGCCCAGCTTGGTTCATCATTCCTGCAAGATATTTTCTTCTTCTGTTTCCTCCCTCCTTTGGCCTCTTCCCTGTCCATGGAGGAGCTGGGTGGGTGACAGAGGGCACAGGGTGTTCCTGTCTGCTCTCCCCTGTCACCAGATGTGGCCTCAGTCCCTGTGCACCCAACATTTATTGCTGAGGTTGAAGCAGTTACTCTTTTTTTTTAAACATTTTTTCATTTTTCATGACGTGGCTTTCCTGGGAGAAGCAGCTCTTCTGCTTTTGTCCTTGTTGATGAGGAGGTTTTATGAAGTGCTCATGCAAATGTGAGGGGAGGAAAAGCAGCTTTTCCTTGGAGTGGGGAGTCCCCAGCGTGGAACTGAGCAGCGTTCCCAGCTCAGGTGCAGCAGAGCTGCTCACATTTGATCTCACACACTTGAAATGTTGAGTTCTGTGAAAACAGAGCACAACAACCTTCCTGCAAGAAGCTCTCAGGCCAGGCCACTGCAATCAGTGTGTGAGGAATTGTTTGGTTCCTGGTAAAAATGAATAAACTGGGGGACATCTGGGCAGGGCTCGGATCCTGCCTGGGATGGGGGCTCTGCCATCAGCAGGGTTTGGAGCTCACAGGAGCCCCCAGCACTCTGAACCTTGGACCACGTGCAGTGTTTGGATTTAAAGATGAAAAATAAACCCCTGGAAGTGTTCTTTGCTGAGGGATTCATCAGAGGTGCTTTTGCAGAAGTGAGGCTGGGAAAGGCGATTTTTTGGAGATGTTGTTTTGGTACTTACTGGGTTTTTTGCCTTCTCTGTGAAATATCACTGTCCAAATGACAGGGCTAATACTGGGTGGTTTTATATCTCTCTGAGTGTGGTAGATTAAGTTGAATTTATTTGTAATTAACACCTCATAGCATTATTTTCCCCTTGCATTTATCTGTTCCTGTGTAAATTTGTGTGTCCACGTGTCCGTGCATACACAGGGCTGTGTGAAATGTGAGAGCACCAGACAGGGAAGAAAACCATGATTAATTCTCTTTTTTGGGATTTAAATCATGTCATCTATCTAAAGGCATCTGGACTATCACTCAGCACATCAGATTTGGGATAATCTTGGTCCTGCCTAAGTGGTTGTTGGCTCTGTGTGGAAAATCAGTTTAACATCCAGTTTTTGTGGAGTTTTTTTTTAACTGTCTCTGCTCTGAGCTCTGGTTTTAAACTTTCCTTTAAAACAAGGGATGAAGTGCTGGGTTTTTGCTTTTCCTTCACTCACTCAGCTGCGTTTTGGTGCAAAAGAACTTCAGTGTCTTGAGCATCACCAGCCAGGAGCTGCCAGGAACATTCCCAGGAACCCTCAGCTCCTCCAGAAGTATTTCCTGGGAGAATGGTTACTTCCAGTGGATTAAAAAACAGGAGCAAGCAAATATTGAAGGGATTTTCAGCTGTGTTCTGCATTGATTACTGAAAGCTTCATCAGGAAGGGGTGAGGAGCACTCACACGATGGGGGAGCAGAGGGAGGTCTGGGGCTTCTGTGGTGGAGCTGTGAGCCCCTCACACCTCCCAGGACAATGAGTTAAATGAGTTAAACGAGCTCAGCTAAACCCTGCTGGTGGTTTAAGGCTGGGAGCTGGAACTGCTCCGTTTTCCTTGGCACCGAGAGCGGGATGAGAGCACGGAAGGAGCCCCGGGATGAGGGAGGGAAACGCAGAACAAAGCAGTGGCTTCCAGGCAGCTGCTCCTGCACTTTTCCCACCTGTCCATTGTTTTCCAGGAGAGTGGCTTTTCCTTCCATGTTTTGAAGTGTGATTCACCCTGCTCAGGGACACAGGACTGTGGATAACCAGAAATAACGTGGGGCGTCTGCTACTGAGGGTTTTCAGATGAATAATAAATATATCCTCACTAAGAAACTGAGTCTTAGCCTGGCTGCTGAATATTCCCTGTGAAATTCCTGCTGGGCTGCTGTTTGCCATGATTTACTGTGCAGGGAGCAGGTGGTGAGCGAGGTTTGGTGAGGTTTGGTGCTTCTGCAGCTTTTCCATCCCAATCCCGAGTGAAAGCTTCCCAAAGCAGGAACTAGGGAAGTTCCTGGGAACCCAGGCAGAAAATGGCACAAATGTGCACAAAATTCCCTGAAATGCCAGCAGGAAAATCTCCAAAGTGCCAGAGATGTTCAGGCACCAAATCCTGGCTTTTCTGCAGAATTTTGCCACTTGCTGATTGTAACTTTCCCCCCCTCTTGCCTTGACTGTCCTGGTAGTTGCTCTGAACTCAGATTTTGTTTTTCTGGCATCACTGTCCATGGAATTAATGAAATCATTCCAAAAGGAGCTCTGTCTAACTCCACATGTGTTCTATTAGCTGAGAGTTTCGTATTTCAGTGCACGTTTAATAAAAATCCCAAACTGCAAAAATAATTAGGCCTCACGTTAGCTAAGGCCTGAAACCTCGGAGAAGTGGGAATTTTTTTTATTTTGGTCTTTGCATTTTATCCTTAGGAATCACCAGAGGTTTTCCCATTTCTCTCCTCTCATTGCCTGCCTCCATCCTTTCCTTCCTTGGAGTTTTGATCATCCCAGGAAATGTTCAGTGTGTCCTGTGCCTCAGGGATGCACCTGGGGTATAAAGAGGTGGAAAAGGGCAATTCCGGTAGTTTCCCATTCCTGAATTCTGCTTTTTAGCAATTCCACTTCACACACCCTCACAGCTAGTGTTTCTCCAGTTTAGGAATTAATTACAGTGGCACCAGGCAAATGATCTTTAATTAGTTGCCTTGTTCTTAAATGGAAAAGTTGATGTACTTTGAAATCTAAAATAGGGTTGTGTGTATTCCAGGAGAGCCAGCAATTTGTTCTGCTCCAGGAAGGAAAAATTAGGGGCAATTGCAGCATTTAATTCACTGCAAGGGAGTGAGAAAAAGCAGGAGAATCCAGGACTGGTTTGGCAGGGAAAAGCCAAGCAGTGCAAAGTGCTTTTGTAGGATCTGTGTGTGCACAGGGAAGAAATCTGCAGAATTGCTTCTGCCACATTGCTTTTCTGAAAGAAATTGGAATTTTATCAAATTGTGGCCACAGGTGTGTCCCAGGTGAGTTTGGAATCAAAGGAATGCTCTGAGACCCTTCTGGATCCCATTCCTCCACGTTTCCTGCTGTCTGATGGGGGTTTTGGATGGAACAAGGAATTCCATTATCTTTTCCTGAACTTCTCCTCTGACAGCTTCAATAATTAGATATTACCCAAGACTCAGTATATTATCCCAAAACTCAATATGTTATCCCAAAACTCAATATATCATCCAAAATAAGACCAGAACCACTTAATGCCATTTTTAATTCATATATAATGCATTTAATTGGAAAATTCTAGATTTAATCACTCTCAAATCCTTTATTTGAGTTGCTCAGTCACAGATTAATCCAAGGCAGGAAGATTTTTCCCTATCCCTAATCCAGGAGCAGTAGAGGGCAGTAGCATTAAGATGATCCTGAGTTATTTTCTGAAGGAATGAGGGAATTTGGAGTGGGAGAAATGAGCTGCTCCTTGCAAAGGGTCCTTAGGTGGGGACAGGGATGCTCCCAGTGGAATTTCTGTGCTCCTGGTGCTGCTTTGGGATTCCAAAAGCTTTTCCCTTTCCAGCACAACTCCTGGAATAACACACACGGAGGAATGGTTGTTGCAAGAAAAAAAATAAAATTTAAATCTCAGTGCAGCTCAGCTGGAGCTTAAAAACTCCTTGATTGGCTTGGGGAAAAAAAAATATTATTTTTAACTGATATTTCTCCAGGATAATTGTAATAAATGGTCCTAAAGTCTTGCAGGTCTGCTCCCATTTTTAGGAGCCAAAAGGAAAAGAATGGTTTGGAAACAATTGTGCTTTTGCAAACTCTCTGTAAAATCCCAGAGTATTTATGGAAACACGGAGAATTTATGGAAACTCTATTTATGGCTAAAATAAAAGTGTTTAAATACTTACTTATAAATATAAGCATATTTTATGGGCAGGATTTTTTGGGTTTGCTTGAGGATTTTTGTGCACAAACTTTTCAATTTGGTGTTCATAGAGCTGTTCTCAACTTTGTCCCTTAAAGTAATTGATCAAAACCACAGCACTCACCATACTCTTTGTTCTGAAAGCTTAATTTTTAGGCAAAGTAGCATTTTAGCAAATGAAAATTGAGAAATTTTCTTTTAAAGCAGTCCTAAAATTTAGGATTAAAAAAGGCTTGAGGAAAAATCCTACTACTTGGTGATCAGTAACTTCCAAATTATCTTTAAAAAATTAATATTATAAGGAAAACAGGAATATTTCTGTTAAGTCTGGCTTAAAAATTAAATGTGATCAAATATTTAGGTTTTATATGTGTATTTGTGTGTATATAACACAGATTTATGTGTGGTTAATTTGTAGTTTCACTGCAGGATTTAGGCTGGGGTTGTTTGCACTTAATTTGGAATTTTAAAATGGGAATAAACAGTGCCCAGGAGGATAAAAAGGCTCTGTGAGAGTCCTGAAACAAACTGTGCCCATTTTTAACTCCAGGTTATTATTAATGATTTAATTACAAATTAATTCTAGAATTCCCAGCATGAAGGACAGACCTGCAGTGACACTCAGCCAAACAGAACAAAATAGGGCAAAACCTGAAGGAATTTCGATGGGAAAAGACATTTTTGTAGTTACAGAATTCAAATATTTCACTGAAAATGCCATTTTTGCTCCATGACAAAATTTATCCATTTTGAGGGCAAATGAGGGATTTAGGAGCTCATTAAAGCTCCTCAGCTCTGCTCTGTAAATGAGGAAATGTTTTTGAGAAATTCATTTTGGGCAAATTCAGGGATTCTCTGTTGTTTTGTTTGAAAATCACCAAGTAGCTCCAATTTTTATTACAGTTGAAATTTAAAAATGTGTGAAGTCTTTTCTGTGTTTTCTTTAAAGAATGGAAAACTTGAATATTTTGCTACCAGTTTGTGTTGCTTTTATTTTTTCATTCTTTTTAGATTTAGGATAAAAAGGCGAGAGTTTTTTAATTTCTATTTTATTTTATTTTAGGTGAGAGTTTGCATTAACCTCATGACATCCAGTAATTTTTTGTCTCTTTTGGAATTGCAGAAGTTGTATTTTAACGTTTTTCTCAAACTAGGATTTGTTTAAAAGGGAGTGAGAGAGACAAACCTGGCAAATTTTGAGCAGTGCACAAAAAGAATTCTAATTACTGCTGTTTGTGCAAAGTCTTCCACTCCCAGACCTGTTTATTACCATGTTTTTATTCCAGTCTGGAGCAGGGATCCATTGGCACTCCCTTGAAGTAGTTTAAACCTCTTAAAATTGATTTTATTTCATTTATCAGGATGGATAAATATTTTCAAAGTATTTGGTGAGGATTTCCAGAGCTTATTTCCCAGATATTATTTAAATTTACCTGAAATCCGTGGAAAAACAAAGGCAAAATGAGTCCTTGCCCTGGAGTGAACAGAAAATCCAAAACTTTGCTTTTCAGGGAGTTTTGTTTGGTTTTATGGAGTGGCAGCACTTCCCAACCTCTTCCATACAAAACTAAAATTAGCTCCCTAAATCCAGGCTAAGAAATGAAACAACTCAGATAATTCACTTTGTTTCTGATATCTCCAGCTATTGAAACAAATCTTTCCTTGGCGGGGTGCTGAGCCTGGATTAAGTTGATTTTTAATCAACCTGGAGCAGGGAGTGATTAAAAAACTGCAAAATGAGCAAAGAGTTTGGCTTTTTTCCCCCCTCAGTTTTCCAGCAGCCCCTGTGTGATGAGGAAAGGAAAGGCAGCATCTTGTGGGGTTGTGCTTTTGTGCCCTTAAATGCCCAAAGAAACTGATATAAAATTAACAGAGGCTGGGAAAAGGTATTTTATGGTGCATTTCAGCGAAATGGATCCAAGTGGATTTTCCATGTGGGAAAGGAAGGAGCCAGGGAAGAAAGGGCCAACTGAACTGAGATTATCAGGAGTGGAAAAAAGGAGTGGCTACTGTGGAGATAAAGCAAATATGAAGTTGTTTTATTGTGCTTAAAGGTTTGGGGGTGGATATTTATCTGTTGTGCTCTGTTAAAGGTTGTTAATTGTTGTTAAGCTGCAGTTCAGGCTTAAGATGGGAATATTTTATTTTAGGAAATTATGAGCACTAAAGTTCACTCAGGTTTGTGTGGGCTGAGGTTTATAAAGGGATTTTTGCTGTACCGTGAGGGAGAAGAAGCAGCATCTTCCTAAAAGTGCTCAAGTTAATGTTGAGTTCCTCATCACTCAGGTGATTTTTGTTTGCTGGTGTTTGCTCTGCTTTCCTTGTGGAGTCCTTGATCTTAATTGAGAGCTGGAATTGGGATAATTTTAATTTTATTGGGATAACTTTTACTGGGATAACTTTAGTTTCTTCGGGATAACACTTTGTCTCATCCAGGAGCTCAGTCCAGAGATAACAAATAAAGAAGTTTGAAGTTGCTTGTCAATACAACTTTAAGTTTTCCCCCATCTATTAATTATTATTAATTACCCTCCATCAACAGCCACGCAGTGGTTTGGGGTTTGTGGGGTTTTTTTTTTCTCTTTGCCTTTTTTTTAATGCTGAAAAAAACAAATCTCAGCTGCAGCAAAATCTCAGATTTCTGGCATTTTTTGAGCACAGTGTGACCATGAGGAAGCAGCTTCCTGTGAAAAGCAGGATTCCAACCCTTCCCTGCCCAGCCTCTCTCAGTGCCACAGGTGAGGATTTGCCCTGGGAGCGAACAGGGAATTCCAACAGATCTTTGGCTGGGAGCTGGGAATGCAGAGGCTGGGCTGGAGCAGAGCTTTGCCTCGAGCTCCCCAGGATTTTGACATTGTCAGGCAGCAATTCCTGTCCCCAGATCCCATTCCCAATCCAAAGTTTCTCCTCATAGCCCTTTCTCACCTCACAAACCTCTCGTTTTCCTTTGGCTTGCTGATCAAAAGCAGCAAAATGCACAGAGAGATGGCAAAACCAGCTTTTATTGTAATATTGATATCAAATAGGAATTTATTTTATCCCCCTGAAGGACTTTTTTCCCCATTTGTAAAATGTTCTGGCTGCTGGAAAGGATTCAAGGAGGTGATTTGTTAAGCTGGTACAGGCATTTCTTTGAGGGTCCCTCAGTTCACAGAGTGATCTGTGCTGGTTGTAAAACAAGATTGTTTAATGAAGCCTTTGCAAAAGGAGAATATTTTCTGCATATTTTTTGATTTTTCTCCTAAGGAGGTGGGTTTGTTCCATTAAAATTCCATTCAAGCAGACAGGAGCATTTATAATGCTCCAAAGAATATGTTCTCTATTTTGGAGTATATTATGTTCTTTATTCACCCAAATCTTGTTTTAATATTGCTGTAAACTTAATAAGAAGAGATGAGATATGAAGTGATAATCTTTTAAATATAAGGAAAAATAATTTTCTCCACCTTGATAGGAGGCAGAGGTCTAAGCTGCCTCTTATTAGAGCTTTTGGTAATAAAAATCTCTGCTTGTAGAATGGCAGTGCTCACAAAGCTATCTGGGCTCATCTGGAGAAATCATTTCTTTTTTGTTTTGTTTATTTTTTTTTAGTGCTCTTCATTTATGATTTTTCTCATCATGTGATACCAGCCCCGTCTTGATGGTCCAGGTTTTCCTCATCCCATCCCTGTCTGTGCTCCACTCTCACTTATTTTAAATATTAGGGATGTGGAATCACTGCCCCACATTCCAAATCCCAGCCCAGGAAGGATTTGGGGAATTTTTAGCCTGGAGAAAAGGAGGTTCAGGGGATCTTCCTTCTCCTTTCCCACTCTGGGAAGCACAGCAGGGAATCTTGAGGAGTTCAGACTGTTCCCAGGTTTTGTGTGTCAGGGTTAAACGGAATTTTGTTCCCAAAGGGGTGCTCAAAACTTTGGGAATCACTGGTGACTAAAAATGGGAAGTGGCTCCTCTTTTTTGTCTCCTCTCCTTTAAAACAGTTGATTTTTGACGACTTCAGGCACCAAACCCATCCCTTTTAAAAGTTAAACCCCAGTGACTCAGCTGAAGGACAAATTTATCTTGTAAAAAGCAGACCTGTGTGATTTACAGAGATTTTTAACAAGACAGTGTTAAATACAGTGAAATTTGACATTTGATTGACTTTTGTTTGTGTTCATAGATTTAATCCTTCCCATAGTTTAGCTCCATTTCCAGGCCAACTTTCCAGAGTCCTTCACATATTTCAAGCTAACTGAGCAATAAATAAATTTTATCTACGGAATTCTGATAAACTGAAGAAAGATGATCCAAGATCCTGAATTTGGGATTAGGTTTGCACATCTATTAAACTAAAACCCTGCCAGATGAACACTTTGGTGCTTGATTTCGACATTAAAATCCCCCCTGAGCAGCACAGTTTTAATTCCTGCTCTCAGCTGCTGTTTTAATTAGCTGGGATATATTTCCTTTATTCAGAGCACATAACTGGGAGGAACATTTGGAAAGTCTGGTTGGAAAAGCATCCTCTGTAGCCGTTTCTTTAGTGTTCTGTGAACGGAATTCCTCTTTGCGAAGTCAAGATTGGAGAGTATTGACTTGCCTCATTTGATTTGATGCAGTCTGCTGGGATTAATTGTCTCCTGCTTCCATCAGTTATCCACTTGGAGCTATCAGTTCCTGCCCAGGCTGGAAGAAAAAGCAGAACTGCTTCATACACATAGAGGTTTTTCCTTTGATACAAACTCTGGGCTCCCACCAGACCTGACTGTGAATGAATCTGAAAAATTGCTTCTTTTTTCTTTTTTTTTTTTTTTTAAATAACAACTGTTTTTACTCCTGGAATATGTCACTCTGGAATGTTGCTGAATATTTGTGTTAAACAGCACAAGTGTCACAGAGTTCACCAGGAGGAAGTGTTGGGATGGAGTTGTTTCTGGTGGCAGCGGGATTTTCCAGTTAACTGTTCTGGGAGAGGTGGCACTGCCCGTCAGGGATTCATCCCACAGGAATGGCACAGGGGAGGCACCAGGGGACTTTGGACAAGGGATGGATTTTCAGGACACAGGGAAGGGCTTCCCACTGCCAAAGGGCAGGGATGGATGGGATATTGGGAAGGAATTGTTCCCTGGGAGGGTGGGGAGGCCCTGAAATTTCCCAGAGAAGCTGTGGCTGCTCCTGGATCCCTGGAAGTGTCCAAGGCCAGGCTGGACGGGGCTTGGAGCAACCTGGGACAGTGGGAGGTGTCCCTGCCCGTGGAACTGGATGAGCTTTGAGGTCCTTTCCAACCCAAACTATCCTGGGATTCTCTGAAATCCAGCCCATCCTGCATTTCGTTTCTGTGGGGTTTGTGATGCACCACATTCAGCCAGAGGGAAATGCCAGCGGATGTGAAAAAACACTGATCAGGAATTCCCAGTGCTGGGACTGTGAGATTTTTGGTCTTTGAGTTCATGTCAAGGCCAGGACATTTGTGAGGCTGAAAGTGTGACCAAGGAGGTGTTTGTGGAGTGAGGACAGAGAGAGACTGAGCCACAGGCTCTGGAGTGAATGCCATCCTTCCAGCAATGGCACAGGGAATTTTGGGCTCCACTTGAATGGGATCACGTTGTCCTTTGAGGTAAATTTGGTTCATAATGGATCAATACATAAAAAGCTGTTGTCAGACCTTAGAATAAGAGCAGAGAGAACAGAATGTGTCTGGGTGTTGCCTCAGAGCTCCACCACAAGTCAAGAGAGATAAATTTGGAGAGAAGATCAGTTTTTCCCTTTTTCCTCACTCTGTGGCTGTCTCACTCAGCCCTGGGATCCCTGTGGGGTGAAGTCACCCCCAGGAATGGCCTCTGAGCCTCTTGGTGCTGTCCCAAGGACAGGGTGTGATCCCCAACCCCCTGTGGCTGTGCTTGGGCCAGGGGATGGGACAGGGACACAGAGACCTGGCCAGGGAGGGATGAGGGATCCTGAGTTCTGGTGGAACGGAGCAGGACAGCCCTGGTGTGCCGGGAAGGGACTGCAGGAACATCGGCCCTCGGCCTCATCCTGTTCCAACAAATGGGAACAGGTTTGCCAACATTTGTTGGCCACTCCAGTCCAACACCAGACCAAAATCCCTCCTGAATTCCATTGCAGGACTGTTTGTGTCAGTTTAGGAAAGCCCCAAACTCAGGGAACTGTTCTCCTTCTTCCTGTCTTCCAAACTCAAATAATTTGGGTCCCCCCTCATTCAGGTCCCTTTACATTACTTGGAGTAGAGAAGTAGCAGCTGAGGAAATCCAGGATGCTGGATGCTGGAAATCCAGGATTCTGAATGACTAACCTAGAAATGAGCAGATAAAACTGTCCAGGAGTAGCTTTCTCCTGTTCTTTTTGAAAACATCATTATAAAAGGACATTTTCAAGGTACTTCATTTGTAAAAGTCTTTGTTAGAGATGCTCCTTTGGGAAAATTTAATTTAAAGGATTTGCTTTGAAGTCTTGGTGGGGTTATTTTATTGAATGAATTAAATGCTTGAGTTTTCCATGTGTTGAATAACGTCTTATTCATTTTTATGGAAAGACAGTGGAACACATTTGGAGTCTGCTGTCAAATTTGATTTCTTTAAACTCTGTCCCTGATCTTTAAAAGAGCAGAATTTTGTCTCACTGATGACAGTTGGATAATGAAAAAGGAATGACACTCTTACAAAGCCAAAGTTTTCCAGAGTGAACATTCCATGTTTTTAACAGTTTTAATCTTATTTCCTGTTCTATTAATCAGGCTGAGCCAGATTGTTTTGTAAGTATTTATTGTTAGTTTGTTTTTGCCCTGCCTGAAATATCAAGTAGAAAAGGGTTTCCTTTCAGCCTCATATCTCAAATCAATATAAATTATAAAATTAGAACAGTGGGACCCAACTTCCCAGACTCTGTCAATAGTGAGATTTTGACATTCCTCATTTTCAGTCCTTAAATTATTGATATTTCCAGAGAAATCTGTGGTTTTATCTCTCCAGAATTTCCTGTAAGGAAAACTCAAATCCTTTTGACTTGGATAAGTGCGTAAGTGTAAAAAAGGGAAGTAAATTCATAAAGAAAATCAATTCTATTTAAATTATTTGCTCAAAGTGAATAAGATCTCTTCAAATCTGTTTTGCTTAGATGGGAAAAGTTGGTTTTCCCAATGATTCTACATCCATGGCATCCAGCAGCCCTTAATCCAAACATTTTCAAGCACTAATGATGAAGAAAAGGACTTTAAAAGTCACATTCTTGAGCCATTGCAGTTAATTGGGTTGGGCTTTTTTGGCCAGACCTTGATGTCGGTACAAGAAGTGCCATTTCTTGTGAATTTTTTCTGAGTTCATTCAAATGCCAGATCAATTCCAAGTGTTGAATTTGTGAAGGATTGTGTTTTCCATTTCAAGGCAAACATTTTATTAAAATGATAAATGGATTTGTCATCTGTTTGCCTTTTGCCTGTAATTATGATTGAAGCAGAAATTGGTGCGAAACGTTTGAATGAACTAAAAATCACTGAGTCCTTTTCAACCCAGCAGGGCACAAAAATTCCCAGACTTCCTTTTTTTCCTAATTTGGAAAGTTATTTGTTTCAGGGAGAAAAAAACTGTAATGTCATGGAATCATGGAATGGTTTGGGATAAAGGGATTTAAAAATCATTGAGTTCCACCTCTGCCATGGGCAGGGACACTTTCCATCATCCCAGGTTTTTCCAGCCTGGCTTTGGACACTTCCAGGGATGGGACATCCACAGCTTTCCTGGGTAGGATTTTACTCCACACAAGCAGTAAAAGTAGGGAAATACAGCAGCAAAACCACACAAAATAAGTAATTTTCTAATATTCAACCTCAAATAGATCAGAATTAAAATTCTGTGAGGGGAAAAATTAAAGTAAAAATTATTTTCAGCGTAAAAAAAATAGTTAAAAATCCGGTTGGCTTCAGAATAATCCTAAAAAAGGAGGAGATATTTGGGAGCAGCTCCCTGCGAGATGGATGTGTTTGGCTCCGTGCTCCATTAAATTTTATGGCTGATCTGACATTATCTGCTCCATAGGACCCCACTGGCAGGAATGAGCCATTCCAGGCTTGTGTTCAGGAGTCTGTGTTCAATTTTCCTGACAGATGGTCCAGATTCCTCTGGAATCAGGAGGAGGTGGGTGCAGGTGGGCTCAGGTGTGTGCCCTGCTCAGCTGTGTCCCAGCTGTGGAGTTGGAATGAAAATCCCAGGAAAACAGCAAGGCTGATGGCATTTGGTGACCTGTTCCTAGAGAAAATCGCTTTGAAATTCAACTTTTGCCTTCATCTCTGCAGTTCTGGGCAGTGCAAAGGTGCAAGGGTAACAAAGAATTGTTGTGAGCATGGCTCCTCTGGAAGGAAAAAACTGGGAGCAATTCTTCCCATTGGTTTTTCTGAACAATAAATAGATGCTATAAGGAACTAAAAGGAGAATTTGAAGGAATATTTGGGATCAGGGCTGTGTCTGCTGCTGCAGTTGAACAGAAATATTTTGTTTCACTGAGCAAAGATTTATAATTAATTAGGAGAGCTCTAGGTTAACACAGAGTGGGATCCTGGAGCATCCCAAGGAATTCCCATTCCTCAGCAAGAGAGGTGATTCTGGCTGGGATATTTTGGAATACAAACAATTTTTCCAAACCTTCAAACCATCAATATCAGAGTTCAGCCCAACCCTTATCACTGATCAAAGAATACTGGGCTCCCTCCATTAGGAAATGCTGGAAATATGTAACAATTAAATAGATATTTATGGGTAGCAGAGAATTTGCGGGGTGAATTCCAAAGAAAAAGCCCCAGGTTTGTTTCTGTGGGTTGGACTCAGTGCTGACAGGCAGCAGGAGCCTTTGGGTTTGAGGGTTGACAGAAGCCAGTTCTTTGGGTTTGCCCAGATTTTTGGGACTCCAATATTTTATTCTGCGTGAGCCAGAAATTTTCGGGTTGCTTTAGAGTTATTTTGGTGCTGGAGTTTTTTTACCTGTGAAAAACCAGGTAAAAAAATGGATTTTCTGCTGTCAGAATGATCTAGAACTGCCTCGAGCCTTAGCTTAAATAAGCCCTTCATTTTTGTCCTGTTCTTTGACCTTTCTGAGCTGTTCTTTTTAGGTTAAATCCCAGACTTTCTCTACTCCTACATTTTATTTACAATATTCATCCATATGTTTAATCAGGGCCTGGTTTCTCCATCAGGAGAGTCTTTGGCATCTTTTTTCTTGAGTTGCTCCAGGAAAAATTTGGCTCCTGATGGATCTTTCAGTGTTGGCCGTCCTCTGGTTCCTCTGGTCTGTTCTTTAGCCCATCAAAGGCTGCCTGGCTCCTGCTTCCCTGCCATTCCTCCTGGAATTCCTCCTGCTTTGAGCTGGAATTTCCCACCCATGCTGGGTTGGTGCCTTTGGAATGTGCTCGTGCCACTTTTAGGGAACAACTTCCAAAGACCTCACGGCTTTCCTTAAAATTCACGGGGATTTGGGCACCTCCGCTCTGTGGTGATTCCAGGGAAAACCTTTTATCCCAGAAAGGTTCTGGCATGGCAGCACAAAAGTGATCTCAAATGATGACCTCATGTAAAAATTACAATGTTGGAATGAGATCAGGAAACACCAGGATGCCCCTGAGACTTTTCCTTCTCATTTTCCACGTGGTGGTTTGATATTCCCGTGTTGCTGGCGTTTCCACTGAATTATTTGAGGCCATTTTCCTCATCAATATCAGATTTTCATCATAAATCAGCCCTGTCATGTTCTATAATCAATCCTTCCCCCACAGCTTCACTTGGGAGCAACGGGAGAGCTCCAAAACCTTTATTTCAGGAAAAACCTGCATTGTGCCAGGCCACCCCTCTCTCACCAGCAAGGTGCAATATTTGGGGACAGCACCCTTAAAAGCTGAATTTTTGGGACAAAATACACAGAGTGAAGGCTATTTTGGTTTTGGGGTTTTGGGGTTTTTTTGGTAAAATCGAATTGGAACAGGAAACACAATTTACAAAAAGCCCAGCCCAAATGTACACGTGTGATTTTTCAAGGATCTGAGGAATGGCTGAATTCCATGAGGTACAAGGCATGCAAGGAAAATAGAGGGATATCCTCAGTGGGAGAGCAGAGGATGTAGAACATGCATTGAACTGGAATCCTGGGACATGAGAAAGCTGAAACACGAATGGACTGAGCCCAGCTCCAGGGAACAGGGCTGGGCAGGAATTGCTGCTTTGGACACACTTGAGCCACTTAATTTTCTTTTAACTCTGAATGAAGAAGGTAACTGGGAAATTGGGTCAAAGAAATGGGAGCAGTGCTGCATTCCAGGAGCATCTGAAATACCAGGAGATGCATTTTTACCCTCTAAGGCAGGAGGTGCTAAAAGTGGTTGAAATCACAGAAAGCCCTGGGACTGAGCAAAATTCAAGAACTGGTTTTTTCGGTTCTGAAAGGTTTTTTTACTGTTTCTGTGGTAAGAGATGAGGTTGTGATAACGAGCTCATGGAAGAGCCTCAGGATCAAAATGCTCTTTCAAGCATTTTCCCATCAAAACAAGGCGCTGGGTTTGGGGCAAAACCTGTGGCTGCAGCTCCAGAATCTTGGAATCATGGAATGGTTTTGGTTGGGAGGGACCTTAAAGCTCATCCAGTGCCACCCTGCCATGGGCAGGGACACCTCCCACTGTCCCAGGTTGCTCCAAGTCCCATCCAGCCTGGCCTTGGGCACTTCCAGGGATCCAGGGGCAGCCGCAGCTTCTCTGGGAAATTCATTCCAAGGCATCCCCACCCTCACAGGGAACAATTCTTTCCCAATATCCCACCTAACCCTGTATTCCTTTGGTTTAAACCCATTCCCCCTCATCCTGTCATTCCATGCCCTTGTCCAAAGCCCATCTCCACCTCTCTCGGAGCCCTTTAGGTGCTGGAAGGCTGCTGGGCTCAAGGAGGAATTCCAAATACTCCAGGAGGAGAGACCTGGAGCCACAAACCACGTGGATCAGAGAGCTGGAGCTGAGCAGAAATAGATTTGTGAAATATTTCATTTTGTTTAATCCAGCAGCTCTTCCTCCTCAAGAGGACGGGAGGGTCACAACAACAGCCCCTGAGAAGCACAATTATATTTTTATTTGTGTTTTAATCTCTTTAAACTAGACAGTTTTCTCAGATTCTCACTGGATTTCAGCTCAAGCCCTGTTGAGTTTTGCAGCCTGGCTTTGCTCACACCAAGCAGCGATGGCCAAGGGACAGCCCAGGGGGACAGTCTGGCCTGCCAGAAGGATTTCTGGACTGGCTGCACGTTTGTTGGGATCTGTAGTGTCGGGTTAGAAAAATCTCTGTTGAGCCTGAGCAGCACTGTCACTATTTTGGAAGTGCATTCAGATGGGAGGAGTGATAAATAATCCTCTGGAATTATGGTCAGCAGGGGCTGTGCTCTGGGAAGGGCCCCACGGACAAAGCAGGAGATGCTGTGGGGCTCCGAGCCAACACATCCAGGTTGGGGGGCAGTTTGGGCACAGGGAGAGCTCTGGAAGCTGAAGGAGAGGGAGATTCTGGAGAAGGGTGAGCCTGGGGCAGAGGAAAGAATGAAAGCAGGGAGGAGGAAGGAAGGAGCACTGATTTTCCATGTCTTTCAGAAGAGGTGTTGAATCTCTTCTGAAAGAACCTGAGTTTAAAGTTTAAAAAAAGGACATGGAAGAAATCTCCATGGAAGGCATCAAGTCCATGAGCTGGATCTGTAACCCTTTGGAGAAGCTCAACAGAGGGTGCAGGAAGGTCCCCCTGAAGGTGTAGCTGCCACTCCTGGGCTGTCCTAGACAGAAGGAGAGATGCAGAAGAGATTCCTGTGTCTGAATCAGCAGCCAAGGAATGTGAGGGATAAAGATAACTTGTGGGATAATTATAGATTCACAAATTCTTCACCCTGCTCCCCTCGAAGCAATGAAACACAGGAAGCTGTGGACTGAGACAGGACCAGAAAGGCTGAAGTTTCTGCCTTTTTGTGTTTTACCTTGGTGTAATCAGGAGCCAGGGCTCAGGAACCAGGATGTGGAGTTGGTATAAAATCATGAATTAGGATGTGGAGTTGGTATAAAATCAGGAACTGGGATGTGGAGTTGGTGTAAAATTGGGAATTGGGATGTGGAGTTGGTATAAAATAATTATGCACTGGCCCAGTGAAAAGGAGGAGGAGGGTTTGGCTCTGCTGCAGCTCTGGGAAAAGTTTCCATGCTCCATTGGGAGAGTCCAGCTGAGTACTGGCCATGAACTGGTATTGCCAAGGAGAGCAAATGGGTGATATCCCAGTGGAACATGGAGATTGCTGTTTTGACTGCTGATAGAGGATTCCCAGTGAAACACAGAACTGGGAGACACTGGATATTTGCAGACGTTTTTCCTGGAGCTTTTGCCAAGAGCTCAGTGGAGCTGAGAGCAGAGTTAAATTTAGTCCATGACAACCTGATCAAAACCAACGCCACACAGGCAAAGCCTGTCCAGCTCCAGACCCAGCGTGGCCTCTGGAGCTGCCAGAGCTACCACAGAGTCGGGATCTTGTGGAAAATACTTCCAACTCTACGGCAGGAGGCTCGAGGCAGCCGCTCTCCAGTGTCAGTGTGAGCTCAGCAGGCCTGGGAATGCCTAAAGGAGATTTTATTTAAGGTAGAAAACCAGGGATTTTTATGGAGTTATTTGGTTGGGAAGGACCTTAAAATTCATCTCATTCCACCCCTGCAATGGGCAGGGACACCTTCCACCCTCCCAGGGTGCTCCAAGCCCCTCCAGCCTGACCTTGGACACTTCCAGAGATCCAGGGGCAGCCACAGCTTCTCTGGGCACCCTGTGCCAGGGCCTCGCCACCCTCACAGGGAGGAATTCCTTCCCAATATCCCACCTAACCTTGCCCTCTGGCAGCTTAAAGCCACCCTTTCCATGCAGAAATTCCTGCTGATGTCCAGCCTGAGCCTCCCCTGGCACAGCCAGAGGCTGTTCCCTCTTGTCCTGTCCCTGTTCCCTGGGAGCAGAGCCCAACCCCACCTCCTGTCAGGGATTTTTAGGGAGCAAAAAGGCCCCTCCTGAGCTCTCTTTTCCCCTTGTGGCTCCAGCAGTGGCACAGAACATTTTCCTTCTTGAACAGAAATAACATAACCACAGGGTCCACTGTGAATATTCCACATTACGTTGATGTTGGTCTTGAAATCTCCTGAAAGCGTTGCTGAGCTCTGCCTTGGAAGGGGGACGTGATGTTCAGGGCTTAGAACAGCAGGGCTGGGGCTGGGCAAGGTGCTGGGAAAGGATTCCTGCACCTCGGAGCCAGCTGGAAAGGAGGGCTCAGCCAAGCCTTGCTCCAGCAGTGGTGTCAGCACTGAGGGAGCACGAAACCACCACATGGGGCCCAGCTCCTTCCATTTCCCCCTTGAGTGGATCTTTCAGTTCACGAGGAACCAACTCTGCCACCGGTGTCACCTTTGAGTGCCGCCTGCCTCTCCTCAGGAGGAGAAAATGACGCTTCTGGCAGCCTCGCAGCTTTCATTTCTCACTGCTGACGAGATCAAGCTGCTGCTAAACGTCTCCCCTCGTTTTGTGTCAATTACCACCGGGAGGTTGCTCTCTGAGGAGCCTGGGACAGCCTTTATCTCCTGTATCTGCAGGGCCGTGCTTGTGCATCAATATTTGCAGGGAATCGTCTTCCCGACAGCCCCGGGATTATCTGTGGAGCAGATTTTATTCATTAGGCCCTTGCAGAAGTGCTGGAAGATGAAGGATTTCACAAGAGGGTAAACAAAGGAGGGTTTGTGGCGGAGAGGATCCGCTGGAGAGCTGGGAAGCATTGGCTCCACGTTCCTGTCAATCCTGTGGCTTCTCATTCCCGCCGCTTGCAGCCTCATTGGAGCGGGCAGGGTGAGGATGGAAGATACCACAAATTTCTCAGCATTTCAACCCAGCCAGTGTGAATCATTCCTTTCTTGGAATAACTTTAATAGAAAATCAGGATCCGACCTGATGAGAAAAACGTGCAAAAAACCTTTTCTTCTTTTTTTTTTTTTGCCTCATTGAAGTGGTTTTTTTCCAGACTATTTTTATCTGTGAGCACTTTGAGAAACCTTTGAAAGCTTTGAGTTGTAACATTTGCGGAATTAGAGCACTTGGAGAAGGGCTTTTTAAGGAGCAGTAAAGTTCCAGCCAATTAGAAAAGAAAATTATTTGTGTCTGGGATAGTTTGCTTTAGATTTTAAACAATTTCTGCAGCTTACGGAGGGTTAGGAAGTGGTTGGATTTCCTTCTGAAGAGATAGAACATAATTTTTAATACATTTCACAACAATATCAGGTGTTAAAAGCATAAAAGGGTTTGTGTCCCACAGAGGCAGTGCCAGAAGTGCAGCAGTGCACTCAGTAATTCCCTGCCTTTGCATGGATTATATTCCCTCAAATCCTCCTCAGTTACTCTGTCATTCTTTGGACATTTTCTCTTGATGATTTCAAAACACTGAACAAGTGAAAACCACGAGTTTTTCACCAGTTCAGTGAAGATCAATTTAGTGACTCCCGTTTGTAAGGGAAATATTGACGCACTTTGTTGTTTTAGGACTTGGATTTATGGTTCTTGGGGATGGAGTCCATTCCTTAATGCCATATAATCCATTGAGTGTTGGTCAGGGAGCCAAAAATTGCTCCTTCTGCACTCCTCTGCTCCACTGCAAAGTGTAACTTGAGAAAAAGTCCCCTCACTGTTGGGACAAGAAAATTGAGGCTGTTACTGCATCATGGAGCTTCTTAGTATCTAATCTTTTATCAATTTAAAAGCTGATTCAGTCCAAAAATTTTCACACAAAACACGAACTCACACAATGTGTAGCCTAGGGCAGGGAGTGAGGGTTTAGTTTGAATATTGGGAAAGATTTCCATATAGAAAGGGTTGGAAAACAGCTTCTCTGGGCAGCCCAAGGCAGTGGTGGATTCCTCATCCTTGGAAGTGTGGAAAAAACAAGGATGTGGCACTTGGGACATGGTTAGTGGTGCTGGGTGATGGTTGGTCTTTTCCAATCTTAACAATTCCATGATTCTCTGATCACTGTGTCCTTGAATTCATTTTGCTAGGTGGAATTCACTCTGGCAAATTGAAGGAATTTGGGGACAATACTGGTATTTTATACAAAAATTGAAATGATAACATTTCTAACTCTGGAAAGGACCCTGATGCTGCTTTATCCCAGATTTGTGGGCTTCCCTGGTGCTTCCAGCTTTGATGATGTGACCCTGTTAATAATCAGGAGATTGTTCATTTGAATTCCACTTTTGAGTGGGGGTTTTTATCTCTGAGTGTCCAGCACCACTTTCTAACTCTGTGGGATTATCCATGGATTTTATGCAGTAGTGAAAAGAAAGCTGGAGGTTGTCCAGTGCCAGCTGAGTTCCAAGGAAGTACATCTGGGATTTTGGGCCCTCAGGCATTTTTTGTGGGAATTACCTGTAGTTCCCACATTTGCACTCAGTTTTTTTGGCTTCTCAGGTTGCCCAGTGCAAACCCCACTGTAAACAAACCTTGGAAGTGGCTTCCCTACACCATCCCATTTTTAGGGCACCTCGAGCTGTGTAGAAAAATTGGGAAATATCCTATGTAGGAATTAATAAAGACCAAAGAAAATGGAGCAAAAATTCCCTTTGATTTACAAGTTTCCAATGATTTTCCACACGATCTTTTACTCCTCCGTGTCAGGCACTCGAGACAAAATCCTGTCTTTGCTGATGAGACTTGGCCAAAAGTCAGCTGGAAAACGCTGCTATTTATCCATTGAGGAAGCAGCTTTTACAAACTTCCCTGAAGGAATTTAGCTAAGTGTTTTCTTGAAATGAATATATTTCCAGAGCCACGTTGTTACAACATCCCGGGCTTCTGGAGGTGCTCAGCTGCTCGTTCCAGCTCCTTTAAGATCTTCAGCAATTAGGCTGCACTGATAAAGCCAGGGGGGCTTATCTTGTCTCTTCTTTTAGTTTAGAGGAAATAATTTGTGCATTTTATCAGGGATAAGAAGTGGGATGTGTGAAATCTGATCCCAGTCCTGCCACTTGGTGACCCAGAGGAAATTGGTTCCCCACAGCATTTCAGTCCTGACTGTGTGATAGGTGCTGCTGGGCTTGTTTTCCAGGGAATTCTGCAGCTCCTCAAGTATTTCAAACCAATCCCAAGTGAACTTTTTAAAGTGTAGCACTTTTATTGAAATAAACTAAAAATTAGGTTATCTGCAGCTTACAATAACTGTGAAATCTTTCTGCTGGAAATCAGTGTATCCCACTTGTTTGGAAAGATTTTCTCTTCCATTATTCATTGCAGGGGCCTTAAAATTATACTCCAGTGACAAAGCCTCTATTTATTTTTAGACAATTGGCATCCACTTCTGGCTGACCTAGAATGTTTCTTTGATGACAATGCCTGTGATCCAGCTGGGTTTGCTGAATGGTTGGATAAACAAAGGCAGATAGTAAAATGTGGGAAAGAAAAGGCTATTTTTATTGTATTAGAGATTGTCCAGCCAACTCCAGGCCCAATTTTAAATGTCATATCTGTAGCACTACACTTCAACTAAATGCCCTTGTCGTCTCCAGAATATCTCTGGAATTTTATCATTATTGGATTCCAAGGTTATGAGGAGGCTAAGAGACAAAAAGTTCAGAGTGGAGGTGATCCACAGAAAAAGACAATCAGTTTGTTATCCAGCTTCTTCCTTCCTTCCTTCCTTCCTGCAGTATGTAGGTTAAATACATGGAGCTGGGAGGATAAGTCTGAGCTTGCTGTTTTCTCCAGCCCCATTTTTTCATTTGTTGGCCAATCCGTGTTTCATTGCAGCAGCTTCAAAGGCAACTTCATTTTTAATGGATAATAATGCTGCCTGCAGGCAAAGAATTCCAGGTAGGGGAATAAACAGGAGTCTCGTTTTAACTCAAATCGTGGAATCACAGGATGGTTTGGGTTGGGAGGAATATTAAAGCTCATCCCATCCCACCCCCTGCCATGGGCAGGGACACCTTTCACTATCCCACATTGCTCCAAGCCCTGTCCAACCTGGCCGTGGACACTTCCAGGGATGGGGCTGTCACAGCTTCTCTGGGTGCCAGGGCCTCTCCATGCTCCCAGGAAATCCAAAGGGAGTTTCCCTGCACAGCATCACCGTCCATATTTCTCCCACTTGTTCAAAAAGAAGAGCCTGAAACAGTTACTGCTGCAAGAAGATGTCACAGGACAAAATTTGGCAACAATTCAAATTCCACCATAAATTTAGGGGAGATTTCCATGTTAGTGAGACTTAAGTGGCAGAGAACTTTCTTCCATGGATTTGCATTTAAGTTCTACATTGCCACTAACAGTACTGGAAAGAACATCCTGATATTTGAGTTCTAGCCTCTCAATTGTCAGTGGTAACCTGTGTCAGGGAGGGTTTGGTTGGATTTAGGAAAAGGTTCTTCCCTCAGGGAAGCTGGGACGGGCTCCCCAGGGAATGGTCGCGGCCCCAAAACTGCCAGAGCTGCAGGAGCCTTTGGACAACGCTCCCAGGCATAGGATGGAGTTTTGGGATTGTCCTGTGCAGGGTCAGGAGTGGGACTCGAAGATCATTGTGTTTCCAACTCAGGGTATTCCATCATTCCATGAGCAACTTCAGGTTCTCCCTGGAGCTGCCAGCAGAGGAGGAGACCCAGCAAATCCTGGCCTCCTCCAGGTGTGGCCACAACGAAACCATTGCTGCCACTGGAAAAACCAATGGCACAGCCCAGGAATTCCAGCAGGAATATCAAAGGATTTTAACAGGAAAATTAGTTGGTTTCACAGGTTTTTTACATGTCTGGACAAGGATGTTTTTAGGATTTGTGAATTCCCCAGAAGTGCCCCAGCTTTTAACCACGACCCATCAGCAGAGATTTATTTCTACCCCATAAAACAATTAAAGCACCCAACAATGCTCTGCAGGAGCATCCTAAAATCATAATGATCCTGTTTGTCTTGGACTGGGAGCTTTACAGGATTTATTTAGGAGCCTTTTTGTTTATCTGTTAAAAATGGCCTTTCAGTCAATGCTAAGCTCGACGGCTTCGATGTAATTTTCCATGCTTCAGACTTGCTGAAGTAATAAATAAAATGTAATAAGAATAAATTATAAATATTTATAAGACTATTTTAGGCTTTTCTTAGGTTCTTAGGGTTTAGAATTTAATATCCCAGCCAAAGCTCCGCTCAGAGCTCTTCTCTTTCACATCCAAATGCCTGCTCAGGGTTTTGCAGCCGGAGCCGGATGGAGTTGGCTGCCAAAGCTTCACCTGCAGGGATGCCAAGGAAAGCATCCGGTGGGACAGACCAAACAAAGGCAGCAAACCTGACATCCACACCAGGGCACGGAGTTCACAGCCCCCGGCACATTCCAGCTCCCGTTCCCGTGCCCTTGGCTCTCCATCCGGCACTCCCACGGACTTGGGTGCACACCAGGTGTGTCAGATAAGGTTTTCTGAAAACTACTGGGGAGAAAAAGGGGGGAAAAAGAGGTAAAAATAATTGTAAGGTTTCTAGAAAAGTTGTTTTTATAAATGGCTTCCCGTGCTTACATTTTAATCACAAACAATTCCACACGATTTGCTTTAACCAACATTTTCTCAGTGTTTTCCTTTTAAATTTGGGCTTGATTTGGATGGAAAAGAATGTGGGGGTTGGTGCTAAAAAAGCAATAAACACAATCGTCATTTGTCCTCGTGGGTTTAATTGAAGGACCCAGTCCTTGCAGCCCTTCTCTTGGGGAAGTTGATTACATTCACTGTTAATTAATAATCAGCAGATGGGTTTGGGGCCAGTGGTTGAAGGTGAGGAGCGGCCAAGGTTGGTGAGACACGAGGCAGGTCCTGGCTGGAACGAGATGAGCTTTAAGGTCCTTTCCAAGCCAAACCATTCCGTGATTCCATAAGCTCTGTTGGATGATGGATTGCCCAGCAGAGCTCTCCACCTCTCCCTCACGTTGGGCAAAGTGGAAAAAAGGGAGAAGCCTTGTGTTCCAGAATCATCCTGGAAAAAGAGATCACTGGAGTTCAGTACCTCATTAAACACCAAATCTAACAAACAGTTGATTTTTCATGTTAACCTTTATTTTTGGGAAAATAATATTGTCCCACAGCCTACGGGGAAAAAAGGAACCCTTGGCAATACCCTTATTAAAGCTGATTTTTGCAAAGCTTTAACAAATTCCTGCCAAAGAGGAGAGCAGGTTGGATGCTTTTTGTAGTTAAGAAATGGGAAAGTAACAAATGTTTCTCTGATTCCTGAAGTAATTCATTCTCGGGGTAACATTCTTCATTGATAACTCCATTTTTTATTTTGAAGAATGATCTCAAAACCAAGCCAGAAGTTAATAGAGGAAATAAAACTTTGCAGAAATACCATACTGAATACATGCTCTCTGTTAGTATTTGCTTATTTATTAATAGCCTGCATAAAAATTTTTAAACCCATGTGGGTGGAAATAGGATTTTACTGTATTGATAAAATCCATGGACTTACATAAAAACACTTTAATTTACTACCAGGGTTTTACTGCTGTGTCTAAGCTGAAGGATTTTAAAATAGAAATTTTCTTTTCTTGATGTCAAACAGATGTGTTAAATTTTTTTTTTTTTTAAATGTGGATTTTACTGATATGGGGAAATTTTTTTTCATTAATTGAACTTCGTGATTTTATCTGATACTGCTACTTGTCAGACATGGGGGTTATGGGCTTTGAAAAAGTGTTATTTGGATATTTGTGCAAAAATTCATAATATAAAGGAGGAATGAGACATTTTTATGCAACTTCATGTGATTTTTCTAAACTTTTTCTATTTTAGAGTGATTAGAAATTAACACTTGCCCCTGTAGCCACTTTGCAAGGAGAGTCCTCTTGGTGAACAGCTTTGAACACTGAAAGTTTAAGCTTTTAAAGTCTCAGTTGTGTAGGAGCTGCATTTCCAGCTGGGTCTGCTTTATTTCAGTGACAATGTTTAGCTCTGCTCAGCAATGCAGGGAGAAATATGGATTTGGAAGGAGCAGCCTGAAAATTTGAGCAGCAGATAGAGAATTGCTGTGAAGAGGGTGCTCACATTTCAGGGGGAATGTTCAGGATGAGCCATTTTAGAGTGAGGAATCCTCCTTACACTTAGTTTAGCTTCTGCATCCCACCCTGAGATAGTGAAGAGCATGAAAGGGGTAAGAATTTCTTTTTTAATATTTAATAATTGTGGTTTAGTCTCAGTTCTCTCAGCTGTTTTTTGTTTTGGGGCAATAAATTCACGTGGCAGGCTGTGAAATCCATATTAGCAGTTTTTAATAGCCTCAGCATTGACCACAATGAAGAATTTGGGGGTTCTTTTTGTTGATTAATTTGGGGTTTAATGGATTTGTCATTAATAAGAATGTCAGTCACTTCAGCTGTCACCAGCCATCGTATGCTGAAGATCTCTGTGGCATCAGCATCAGTTTTGTCACTTCTAAATAAAACAAAGTGACAGTGCTTAGATGTGGGTTTCAATTCTACAATTAAACCTTTCACTTCCAAAACTCATCTTCCTGCTGCTTGAATTCCTCTTGGAATTCTTCTTAATTTGCAACAGCAATGCAGAACAGGTGAGTGTTCTGGGAGCCTTTTCCAGTCGTTTCAGTGGCTTCATTTAAAGAATATTCCACTCTTTATCCATGTTTTTTTCCCCTTGGCTGTCTCATCCTCTGTATCCTCAGCTGTCCCACCTTGCTCAGGTGGTTCCTGATGTGGATTTTGTAGCCAGGGTTTTTTTGCAGCTCGGGATGAGCCGAAGAGCACGAGAGACGCGGTGGAAATTCGGATCTGAGAGCTGGAGTGGTGGTGGGGGATACACGAACCAGCTGTGCTGCAAGAGCTGAGAAATGTCCCCTTGCATTTGGAAGAGACTTAAAATGCTGCACAAGAAAGCAGCAAAGCTGAAAAATGTCCTGTGATGCTGAATTAAATCGGGGAAGTGTGAGGAGATGTTTTTATTCGGCACCACCGTGCAGCAAATGCAGCCCCACTGTGCCTGTTTGTCCCGAGAATCCTTCAAATTCCCAACCTCCCTTCCACAGCAAAGAACTTTCAGGTCTCTAATATATTTTATGGCTTTTCTCTGGGCCAATTTCTCTATTTTCTTTGGTTTGTTTCTAAGGCTGAGAAGCTAAAATTGGACACGTATTTATTTATATGCATAACACTAAATTCTGTTTTCCAAAATGGCATTTCCTTGTTTCCCAAGCCTTTCACATCAGTTTAGGCTGACATTACAAACCTGTTCTTGGTTTCTTTTCCATGAATTTACTTAAATAGTTTGGAAATCGTTGTGGGATTAACTTGTGCTCATTGGGGATGAATTTCACCTGCCTTTGTGATGCTTTTAAGTGTTTCTGCCTTGGTTTGGGTTCAGCATCTCCGACGATGTGCTCCTTGCACAGGGTTCCACTTTTCTGAGGGTTAAAGTTAAAAAAATTCCTCACAATTTAAAAATCTTGAAGTGTTTCTGCTCATGTTTTTGATACAGACTCTGACTAAAGATCTGCTAAAGCTAGCAGATAAGCTAGCTCCCATTCTCAGCAGAACTTGTAATTATACTGCTATTAAGGTGTATTTAAGAAGAAAAACATTCTGCAAACAGTATATTTGAAGTCAGAATGGTGAATTACTTCACCATATTCTCTTTTCCACCGGTGAATATGATACAGCTGAAACAATGACTATTTCCCCCTTTAAGTTGTTAAGCAGATACACTCTGTGCCTGCTAAATTGTGTGTAAATTCTGGATTTCTGGCATTTCTTTTTTGGGGGGGAGGGAAAATCACTCAAAATACCCCATAGAAATTAATTTTGCTAAATCACTTGAGGGGAATTAGATCCATCTGGTCAGAGAGTTCAGCCTTTCTAAATTCACTTACACAAGAAAAGAAAAAGGAGTCATTGTTTGAATGGAGAGATGCTCGTGCTGCGAGCTGGGGTGTGTTTTTGTAGCACTGGCTGTGAGCTTTTGGAGGAAGGGGATTGTTTTTGGAAGTGTCTTTTATTTCCCTGCAGATAAAATTAGGTAATTAAGACACTTTTAATTACATGTGTAAAGTAAGGAGTGCAGCTATGGACAGATGATGTGCAGGCTCAGAGCTGGAGACAGAATTCCAAGTGAGGAGACACAGAATTCCAAGGAAAGAAACCTAAGTTCTGCTCATGTCTCTAAGTATTCCTGTGTGCTTATTAAAACATAAATTTAAAAAAACATAGATATTCTCTGCCTTATCCAGTTCATATAAAACACAGAGTTGAAATAAAATCTGAGTTTTTGGGCCACGGCTGAACCCGGAGGGTTTGTTGAGGCAGAATTAGGACTGAATCCCTTCAAAATGTCTTATATTGATGATTAAAAACAAGGTACCTGTTAAAAAATTATGTCTATTATATATATAAAACTCTAGCTTTGCCCCAGCACCTTCAGGACTATTTCAGCCTGTGCTTGAGCTCTGGTGAGAGGGAAGGATTTGGGGAGTTAAAAGTTTTGCCAGTGAGTTTTCTCTTTTAAAATCCTGCATTTCCAACTCCAAGGAAGCTCCCAATGAAATCCCTGTTTGCCTGAACCATCAGTGCAGAGACAAAATCCAAAGTGCTCCAAAACTGCCCTGGTTTCATGTCCAAATTTCAAGGCCTAATTAAGTAATGGCTGCAGGGGGTTTCAGATCCTTTGCTTGCAGCTGGATTTCGAAGGGCAGAATAACAGTAGCAGGGTGCTAAAGAACTGCTAAAGATTTATTTTTGTGGCTTTGTGTGGCTGCTCTGCTGAACCGAGAGTTCCAAACTTGGCATCAAATAAAAAGATGAACTTTGGAGTTTATCCAGAGTCACCAAGGCCTTGGCTTCAGCCTTTGAACAAGGCCTTGCTAAGAGGGCCTACGTGGGACATAAAGGAACTTGAATTTATCTGTGGTGATTTTTTTTTTTCCTTAAATCTTTTGTCTTCAAAATTGTTGAGTAGTTTTTTTCTATGTAGATTTTTTCCTTTTATTTCAAAGCCTTGGATTCAGTCTTTGAACAAGGCCTTGCTAGAAGGGCCTACGTGGAACCCTAAGGGATTTGAATTTATCTGTGGTGATTTTTTTCCCTTAAATCTCTAATTTTCAAAATTGTATTTTTTTTCTACGTACAGACTTCTATATTGTTATCTCTGATTTCATTTGGGTCTTTTTATGGAAAAAAAATATCATATATGTGAAGGTTTTTTCTCTGTGAAAACACTTGCCAAGGAAATCTTTCTTGCAGTTATCCAAAGGAAAGGTCATTTTTACAGCGAGACTTCAGATCTGTATTTTCAGACAACTCACAAACACCCAGCCAACAATAGCAGGGGCATCTTTCAACTTTAACCTTGTGTTCTTTAAAACTTGTTTAAAGAAAAAGAAATTGGAAGAACTTTCATCTTTTCCATGGAGTGATTCTTTGGAAAACTCGGATAACAAAGAGGGGGAGAAACGAGAATGTTCAACTTCTTATTTTGAAACAAACTATGGATTTTTGAATTTAGATAAAAACATTAAATTAAAGCCCCCATGAAATATATAACTTGCTCCTGGTTTTTTAGCCATGTGACTTTAATTGGTGCTTATTTCTGTAGATTAAGGCATTAAAAACTTCAGCACATTTTATTCCAATTTCTATTGAAACGAAACCCAAACGTTTCTTTATGAAAACCATAAAAGCAGTATTTAGTGCAGCTTTTCCCGTAGCTGTTTTTCCCTGAGTTATTTCTTGTTGCCTTCAGCTACAAGTATTTAAAACAAGAAACAGAGCTCAGGAATCTCCTTGAAAACAATTCTTCATCAGGGACAGGCAGCGGCTTTCACAGAGAAAAGGAAACCTGAAACACTTAGTGCCTCTATTAATTAAATTTTTAGTGATTCCTCAGGCTGTTGAAAGTCTGGAGATGCACATGATGGATGTTTTGGGATACTCAATCCAGGAGGCTTCCAGGTGAGGGAGAGGTGGCTCCCATTTGACTTTGGCAGCCTCTCAAAAGGGATCTCAAGGAGATAAATGGAAAATACAACACAGAATTCACATAGAGGTTGTGCTTGTACAGGAGCTGCAGGGACTCATGGCTGGCTTTGCTTTTAACACCTGAAAAGCTATTTAGTGCTTTAGCTGATGGTAAATAAAGAGTGGATTTGGGATTGACAGGCTAATTGATTGCTGTATATTGTGCTTTTCTGTTAATGATGATTTATGGAGCAAACAGATGATATTTGTGGTTTATAACAATGGACGTGGCCAAATTCTGTGGTTATTAAAGGGGAGCATCAAGATTTTAAGTTATCATTTGAATACAATCTTTCCAAAATACCTTCTGACTTTCCCTTCTCCTTTATTAAACCTGTCACGTTGGAGGTGTGAGAGATGAGGGAGGGAATGAGGATGTCCCAGCGGGATCTGGGGATCGTGCTCCAGCTGTGGGTTCTCAGGAACATTTTCCATGATTTCTCACCAAGCAGAGGGTCCAGACCTGGACTTGCTTTTGGCATCAGCCTCCCGGAGCGAGGGGAATAACATCCAAGGAGTTTTGTTTGGATGTTGGGAATGTGCAGCATTAATGGAGTTGAAGCTGGGACTGGCCAGCCCCCAAAATATCAGAGCGTGGTGTTCCCAAAGCTGGGGATGGCACGGGAGCCCTTTTCCATGGCAATTCCAGAGAAAGACAGAGCCAAAGTGAGGATTAAAGCCAACGGACAGGGCATTGCTATATCCAGTAAATAAAACTCCTAATTAAAATGGGAATATAATTGAGTTAGAGAGGAAAATGTCTGTTATGAGCATTGATTTGCAATAATCTTTAGGGTTATGTTCTAGCAGGGCAGATTTATTACAAAAAAGAAGATTATCTGCATAGTTTTATGGGTGTTGGGACTCCTTTGGTAACGTGGAAGAATGAAGGATAACAGGGGAAGAGTGAAATTGGGTGAAGAACATTTGGGTGGATGTTATGTCCAAAAAATTTATAAATTATCATTGCCAGCACTCAGCACAAACTGGAGCAGGTTAAAAATGCATTACAAATGTGAATACATTCAATTTATGTTATGTTTTAAAAGCATCATCCAAAAATTGTAAACAATAACAAGAATAACTTTATTAATTCTCCTAAACCCATCCTTCAGACAGAACCCAGGTTCTTTTGGGCTGCTCTCTGCAAGAATATTCCCAGAAGCTTTTCTAAATTAACAAAGGTCTACATCCTGTGGATTATTTTAAACCACGATAAACCCCGGTGTGGGCACTATTTGACAGAATTCCAGAGGATTTAATTAATAGATCTTAATTCACTTTCATGTCTAATTAGATGGAATTTAATAAAAATCACTTGAATTATGAGTGCGAGTGCTGAGGGATTTAATGGAGTTTATCCCTATATTTTATCCCTTTATTTTTTATATATCCTTATATTTTATAGGGAAAAATATATATGTATCTATATCTATCCGTATTTTTTATCCCTATATTTTTATGTATGTCCCTGTATTTTATAGGGGAAAATATATATGTATCTCTATATTTTATCCCTATATATATAATATATATTTATCCCTCTATTTTTCCCCGTGTCCTGCTGTGGATAGCCACCCTGAAATATTTACTTTTCCATGGAACAGGACAGTCTGTGTGGCAAGAATGGGATTTTTGGGAGCCCTGACTGTAATTCCAGCAGATCAGAAGCACCACACAATTCTTTAGTTTGCTCAGCCCGTATAAAATGAACAAAATATTCAATATATACTCACTCTGTGCAGGAGTGCAGCTGGAAAAGGAAATACCCAGGATTTTGTGGGGGTATTTTGTATTTGAATTTTATCTTAACTCATCTGTGGCCGCAGCTTTCCCGGTAATGTTATCTGGAGTCAGGATTCGGGAGGCAGAGCTGAGGAATTAAAGAATATGGAGTTACACACTTGCAGGAGAAGCTGCTCAGGGCTTGGACAGGGCACAACTTTCCATGTTTACCTTCATTCCAGAGGTTCCATCAATCTTTGGGAAGGGCACAACTTTCCATGTTTACCTTCATTCCAGAGGTTCCATCAAGCTTTGGGAAGGGCACCTTGGGTTTCCCTGCCTTATCTCATGTGCCTGTTCCTCATTTTCTCAGCTGAATTATTTTTCGGGGGTGAACATCAGTTCCTCACACTCTCCACGCATTTGTTCCATGTTCTTCCCTTTCAAGCTATTGGGAATTTTGCCATTGGTTTGACAGGACCTGGATCAGACCTTGAAGCTTTCAGCTCCAGCTCCAAAACTCATCACTGCAGGGATTTAGAAGCCACGTGGATGCGGAGCTCGGGGACTTGGCAGTGCTGGGAATGTTGGACTCCGTGGCCTTTGAGGGGCTTTTCCAACCTAAACCAATTTAGGATTCGGGGATTATTTGAGATTCTTGGTATTTTCTACTTCATGGACTCAGGAGTCATCGATAGTTGAATCCAGCATTTGTTGTGTGATGTGGAGGGAACGGACCTGGGAAGGGTTTGGAGCACCAGGAGCGGCTGGGGGGGCTCAGCCTGGAGAAAAGGAGGCTTGGGGGGACCTGAACAATTCCCTGGCAGGAGGGTGGAGCTGGGTGGGAATCAGGAGGGAACGAGGGACAGGATGAGAGGAAACAGCTTGAACTTGTAGGGGATGTTTAGGTTGGATACTGGGGGAAACACCTCCATGGAAAGGGCTGCCCAGCCCTGGCTCAGCTGCCCAGGGCAGTGGTGGAATCCCCATCCTGCAGGGATTTAAACTCATGTGAATGTGGTGCTTGGGGTCATGGATCCATTCCCTTGGCAATGCTGGGAATGGTTGGATTTGATCTTGGAGGGTTTTCCAACCTTGGCGGTTCTGTGATCCCGTTTCACCTCAGGGATGCATTTTCCAAGGTCCCAATCCCTCAGCTGTGTTTCTCTGGAACTTTTGTCCTGCATTTGGAGCAGCACAACCCTTATTTCCATGGGATTTCCACGGGATTTTGATGGGATCACCTTCCTGTGCACCCTTCTGGAGCTGCCAGGATCCCGCAGTCCTGCTCCTGGGGCCTTATCAGTTCAACCTTTAAGCATTCCCAGATATTCCCTGGAAAGCCTTTTGTCCGTCTTCTCGGGAGCCAGAGGAATGAAATCCCTGGGAAATTCCCCATGGGCTTTGGGAGGAGGCAGAAAATGGTTCAAATTGGCAAAATGCACTGATCTGACAACACCAGGGCTCCCAAATTTATTATTGTTTTCCTTCAAAAGTGAAATTAAGGAGCATCTTGAACCACTTGTCCTAATTGGCTGAGCCAGTGAAATATGTATGGATGCACATTATCCATAGAAAAAGGGGAGGATTGGAAATATTTTCACTTTCTGACAAATGTAACCATTTGTTCCTCATTTTTCCCTATCTAAACAGAGCTCCCGAGGCCGGGAGAGCCCCGGGGAGGCAGAGGAGGGGATTTATTGTCACGGAAAGATCGGCTCCGCCTGGAATTTTTCCTCCTTTATTTGCTGTTCTTACAAATCACCTCAAAAAAGGGAAAAAAACCCCCGAGATAAATCAAGCAAAAGATAAACTCCTTTTATTCTTGCAAGGGAGTTGATTCATAACGCTGTAGAATACATGGAAAAATGCCGTGTAAACCTTCCTGTGTTGGTTCCCGGGGAGATTTTGTGGAAAAAAAAAGTGGGAAAAACTGTGGAAAAATGAGAGAAGAAGTTAGAAAAATACAGATAATAGCAATTCTTACACACCAGGTGTTGTGAGCAGAGCGAGGAGAATACAAAAATGAAGTTTAAACAACAATAATTTAAATTCCACACGGAATTCCACAAGCAAAACTGATCTTTTGGCTTTAAAAAAATGGATTTTTTTTTCCTGTGGAATTAATCCCATGAAGGTAAAAGTTGTGTGCTTTTTCAGGAACATTTTAGAAGTAATTTTCAAAAATGTTGCTGTGCCGATTTGTCCCATAATAATCCCAAACACACTGAATTTAAGAGCATCTGAAAGAGGAGAAAAACCTCGTGGTTTG
Organism: Orthonyx spaldingii; assembly: GCA_013397795.1. Lineage (NCBI taxonomy): Eukaryota > Metazoa > Chordata > Aves > Passeriformes > Orthonychidae > Orthonyx > Orthonyx spaldingii. The sequence goes on along the minus strand of VZTJ01001767.1, from coordinate 299,715 downwards.
TGTTCGTGTCCCTTTGTGTCAAATTTTTGGTGTCAAACCCAGATTTTGGGTTGATTCATTTTTTATTCATTGCAGGTGGAAATTAAATATTGCCTAAATCATCATAATTAGCGAATTAAAATTCATTTGCTTTCAGCTGAATGAAGAATTTACATTTTATGGAACTTTTTAATAAGAGCAAAGAACATTTGAGGTGCAGTGTAAGGAATATAAAATTACCAATTTTAAAGCAGAACTATTTTTGCTCAATGCTGCGGGATTTAAAATCCATAAATTTGCAATTAGGCAGTAATTAAAGTGTATCCCATTAATTATATGTTTTATTCCATTAATGATTTTTGCTCCACTAATGCTTTTTACTCCATAAATTATTTTTACTCCATTAATGATTTTAACTCCACCTTTTGCATTTTAACAAACTTCAAGGAAAAATCTTGAGAAATTATCACAGATATTCCTCATTACTGTGAGATCCTAAAATTAAAATTTCAGGAGTGAATCAATTAATGAGGAATTGTTTAATTAAAATTTCTTGCCAGTGCTGTTCTTTGACTGTAAATAGTTTTTTTTGATGAGAATACTAATAATTATTGGCCAAAAAATTGGCCAAATTTGGGTGCACTCAGGTTCACAGGATCCTACAAAAATTCCCTATAGCGGGGAACTAAGATAAATCAGGAATTCTGGATTTCTTGTCCACGTTTTTGGGTGTTTACTCTGATTTTTAATGGATTTTCTCCTGCTTTTACCAAGGAAGGAGCCAAAGGAGGTTTTTGCTTTTGGAGGAAAATCCTGCTCCCTTTTGGCTTTGTTGAGATCCCACCTGATCCCAATTCCCTGCGGAGGAACGGGAATGATCCCAGAACCTCTTCCCGTTTTCTCCTCCTGTCAGAACGGGTTTGCTTTGCAGGGAATGTTCAGGGGAAAGCTTCCAAAATGCACAGTTCCCCCGAGCTGTCAGTTATAGGAAAACTTTGGATTTTCACATTTCCTTGGTTTTGGAGTTCTCTGCTCCCAGGGCAGCTCCTCTTCTCCCACTTCTGTTCAAATACTCGGAGTTCAACAGGATCTTGATGCATTTGTGACAGTTTTTCCCTCAAAATCTTTGGGGTGGATTTGATTTCACCGTTACATTTCAGATGAACAAATTCTCCTTTGTTATGGTGAGAATTAACAGGAAACTTTAAATTTAATTATGAGTTTTTATTTTAATTTTCAATTTGATTGACACAACAAAGTGACTTGTTTATTGTGGTTGAAAATTTGACATTTTACGACTTCTGTGTTTAATTTCCAAACTGAACAATCTGATTTTTGTGCTCCTTGAACCCTTTTAGTACATGAGATTTTCACTATGGATTTGTGATGTGCAAATTCCTTAAAGCCTCTGCAGCGAGCTCGAACCTCCTCGAGAAAAACTCATTCGTGATCAACCCAAGTCCAAAGATTTTGAAAAATATTTCATGGATTCTTGGCAGCCCTTCTGAAGTGGGAACCAAATGTGAGCAGGGATAGCCCCGGGTCAGCTCTGGGTGTCTTTTAATGAGTTTTGGGTTTAATCTCAATATCTCAACTCGAAACATTTGTTTCTTGAAAGCAGAATATTTAATTCGCTGAGCAGTTGCTGACAGCTGCATGTAAAAGGAAAAAAAAAAAAAAGGAATTTGTTTTCCAGCTAAAAAAGAAGTGCTTCAAAATGTTTTTATAAAAAAAAAAATCCCCGTGACAGCTTGGGAATATCTTCATCCTTGGTTTTAATTCTCTTTTGGAGTATCTTCATCCTCGGTTTTTATTCTTCTGGGGAACATCTGCATCCTTGGTTTTTATTCTTCTGGGGAATATCTGCATCCTTGATTTTTATTCCCCTTTGGAATATCCTCATCCTTGATTTTTATCCTCCTGGGGAATATCTTCATCCTCGGTTTTTATTCGCTCTGTCCCAGCCGTGATTTACAAGCTCATGAAGAGGTTACAATCCCAATAAAGCGACACGGAGCAGGGAATTACGGAGCCTGTAAAACGCTTGGCAGTGTTGAGTGAGGTGTGAGGTTAAAAAAACCAGGGAATAAGGACAGGGAAGCCCTTGGAGTTCAAGGAGCAGGTGGCCAAAGGTCAGGGTTAAACTCTCTCGGGGTTAAGCAAACTCAGCTTTGTTGGGTCTGGGTTAAACGGAGCCGGATCCTTCCTGACAGGGAAGTGCAAGGAATGCACGGAATCAGAATTATCTCTCTTCATTGTAAAGATAAATGTTGGCAGAACGTGCTCCTGTCACTGCTGGGGTGGTGCAAAAGAAGTGTTTAATGCAGAGTTTTAATGTTGAAGATTTTCCCTCTCAAAGTTTTCTCTTCAGTTTTGCTTTGAAGGAGTTCTGGGAATGGGATTCAGTGTCTTTCCTTTGGAATATCTGCTCAAGGCTTGGAAATCCTCTCTTATTTTATTTGCTTTGCATTTGTCAGTGTCCTGTGATGCTTCCCCAGTTTTCCACAAAATCGTTTCCTTCCATGGGATCACTCTGGAACAAAACCCCACCACCCTCCTTTAGGTATCTTTAAATTCATTTAAAATTCAGCGTTTTCCATAAAAAATTCAGGTGGTTTTGTTACGTAACAAATCTTTCATAACCTTTGAACATTCCTTGAGCTCAGCCTGGCCCAGAGGAATCTTTCCCCAAGTCCTTGCTCGGCCTCGTGTCTCCACAAACACGCGGCTCATCCCGAGCCAGCTTCCCAAATCTTGGACACTTTGCCGGGAACATTCCGTGTCTGGGCAGTTCCTGTTAGTTACCTGGGATTGCAGGGACAGAAGCCATGGAATTACTCAACAATTAAGTCACTCATTAGGCAGAGATATCAGAATCCTGATGCTTTTCAGTGAAATTTTGGGGTCGTTTTGCCACCCCATAAATAAAAAAATAACGGGATCAGTGTGGGATAAACTCCCTGAAATATTCCTTGTTGGAAATTCCTGATAAAAGCAGCCAATAATGCTGGGAAGGGATTTGAAAACAGGACAGAAAAAATCCCCTAAATTTGTTAATCTGATGTTTTTAGCACTTTAAGTCATAAGTGACCAACAGACACAATAACCTTTTAAAGAAATTGAGGAACCGTTCCCTTCTGTTACCACTGAGAGAGTAAAAACTTGGAAAAACGGAGGGAATTAGCAGCTTATTTTTCATTTTTGTTCCTGCTTTTGAGGTCTACGAGAGATTTTATCTAATTAAATTTTAAAACAAAATCACCCACCCTTCCTAAACATCCTAAACCAGGATTTTAACCCTGGCTTGGCTTCCCAAGGTGCCTGGCACTGCTCCCTTCGATTCCTTGGTGGCCAAAATCCACTTGTGCTCCAGCTCGGAGCGGGATCGGGGCCAGAAATGTTTAAAATGTGGGATAAGCGTGAGAAATGTTGGGCTGTAAAGCCGAGCTACCTCTTTATTTCCATGGAATTTCACTTTATTTGTACCCTCAGCATCACCCAGGCTCGAGGCTCCCTCACCCTTTGGCTTGGTAGGAGTTTGTTTTCCTTGGATAAAATCCTGCCCCAGTTCCCAACCAGGGAACAAACATATTTAGACAGCAAACCCGCAATCGTTTGGTCTTTTCAGGCTCAAATCTCATTTCCAGCCGCAGGAAAAACAATAAAATTGATGTTTGCTTTCTTTTTTTGCCCCTCTGGTGATAAATATGATGTATTTTGAGTTTTCTCGGGACATCTCACATATTCCAGTGGAAGCTTTGGAAGGAGAGCGTTGCTTTCCCTGCACAATTGGCTGCTGCTCAAGTGGTTAAAGTTTGTGCAGGAATAAAGACTTTAATTTTTAAATGAAGTATTGATCTTTGTAATTTTAATTTAGAACTAAGTGTAGTTCCTCAAATTTTTAGTTGTTTTAATTATTCTAATTGTTTCTCACTACAGAACATTCCCCCCTCTGTTTTAAGCCTTAATGACTCCGGCATACCAAAAATAAATTGGAATTCTCCCTCCTGCAGAATTATCTTAAACTCCTGTTTCCTGCACATCATGTCCATGGATTTTCTCAGCTGTTTATCAGGATAGAAATCCCATCCCCTGGGCAGAAATCCAGCCCCCTGTGCCCTGGATTTATCTCCACATGGAATAAGACATTTTTTTATCCCGGGTTTTGTGTAACTGCAGGAACGGCAGCGCTTGGCACTGCGCCCAATATTTTATTTTCCCTGGAGTGCTCGATATTCCACTGGAAATTTTATCCTTTGGATATATCCAGGGGGGCTTCAAACTTTTCATTTTCTCCCTTAATCCCTTTCGTGGAGTTTCTGTCCCTCCTCTCCTCCTTGCTCTTGGATTCCTCATGGATATTGAAATCCGTGTGAGCACCGGGGTCCGCTCTTCCCATGTGTTGTGTGGAAGCATTCCCAGATTTATCCCTGTGCCATTATCACAATTATTAGGGATTTATCCCCATTAAGTATTTTCACCTGCACCTTTCTCCCCTTCAGTGCTGAGCCCTTTGGGCTTTTTTTTTTTTTGCAGCATCCAAATAATTCCAAACTTCCCTCGTTGGTAAAAAACATCCAGAAATTCCAGACAGGTTTTTCCAACATCAAACTGGATTTTTCTAATTTAATCCTTGCTGTTATTGCTCTGAAGAAGAGGTGTTTATTAGTAAAAATGTTAATAAGCTCATTAATTTATAGTTTTGGTGATTATTGAGAAATACATCGGGGTGCAAACCTCAGGTGGAATTTACTCCTAATTTACTCCTTCCCAACACAGGGTCAGGTACAGAAGGAGCAAAGGGACTCCTCTGTGTCTCTATCCTGGTTTCTTTTCCGTTAAAATCCCCATAAAATTCATATCATAACATTGTATTGCATAATATAGATGGTATATTAAATTATCTGTTATAATTCCTTTTATATAATAAAAGAATTAATATCTTATAATATATAATATTATAATATATAGTGTCTAGATAAAATAAATATATATTCTAGAATACGTATAACACAATATTATTAAAATTTATAAATGCTGTATTATAAATAATAATGCACTATATATATCATTACACATATATAATATAAATAAAAATATAATATAAAAATATAAATAAAATTAATTATAAAATTAATTTTTATATAATAAATTAAAAAAGAAGAATAATATTATTGTCCTATATAATAATATATTTATTATACAATAACCATTTCCCCATGCTCCAACACTTAGCAATCCCTTCAGGAATGTCAGCAGCAGCAGCTTTTTAATGGAATGGGATCTGGAATGGTTTAAGCCATGGATCCATCCCGACAGAGCCTCAAGCTCTCAAAGGGGCTCTTTGTAAATAAAGCTGGGAATGGCCGGGGGGGGCTCTGGGAATGTCCCCACGCTTTGGGGATGGCAGCACATTTTTCCAGTGGCAGGAATGGAAAATGCTGTCCAGAGTGGGGAAATGTCAGATGTGGTCAGAGGTTCAGATGAAATCATTCCCATTGTAAATGGCACTGAGCTCACCCCAAAAAAGCAGCTTTTTTTTTTTTTCCTGGAATTCCCTCGTGACATTTTGGATGTGTCAATGCAACATTCAGCAAAAAGTCGGGAATGGCCCCCAGGACCCTGCGGGTCACGGACTGGGACAATGCTGGGAATTCCAGCACGGAAAACAGGGAAAAGCTGCAGCACAAGGGGGAAACTGGGAATGGGCTTGTCCCAGAGGATCCCAGCCACAGCTCCGTTCCCTGGGCTCGGGTCAGCTCCTCACCAGTGTGGAGAAGGGAAATGTTGGCTCAGTGAGCCCTGAAAATACAAATCTGGGGATTGCAGATGGAGCAGGAGCAGCCCTGGGCAGGGCAGGAGTTTGCTCCTATAAAATCGGTGGGAACATGGATTTGGGGGGATCTGCACGAGCCCCAGGAGGGTGGGACAGGGTGGGACAGAGTCGGCTCCAGCTCTCTCTGGACCCTCCAGCCCTGGAATTAACCCCTGAGCAGCCACATCCAGGATGCAAACAGGCAGGAATTTTCATTTCCGTGGGTTTGGAACATGAAATTTCTCACAGCTGGAGACTCCCAAGCCTTTTAAAAGTTCCTCCGTTCACTCTTTGCCTGCTCTGGTCTGGGTGCCACCATTTAAACTTTAAAATCCAATTTAAAATCTAACTATTAACTATTATTTCTCTTCTTATGGCACTGCCCAACTGTACTCTGGGATGTCCAGTGCTTTATTATTTGGAATGAATAATTCCTAAAGATTTTTTAATCTGACTGCACATAAATGGGAGAAAAAAAATTATTTTAAATTGATCTTTTTCAGTGCTGTTTCATGACTTATCTCCTCTGTGGCTTATTTACTGTACAGTGGCTTTCTTTGTGCTTTGTGTGATCCAATTCCTGAGTGAGACATTCAGGAAAAAGCTCTAAGTAGGTAAATAAAAGGATCAGAGGGAATTCTTGGTCAGCTGAAAATCTCCTTGGAGAGTCTTTTATTCCTTTCTTTCCTGTACTTTTATCTCCTTGTTATGACAAAAGCTTAAATAGCACTTACTACCTCCTTCTCCTTAAATCCCATTTCTCCTTTCTCCTCAAAAAGTGCGAAACTTGGATTGAAGGGGGGTTGGGAAGTGATTTTTGAGGGATAAGGTTTGGAGCCGTTGCACTTGAGCTGTTCCATCCCGGCAGGATCCAACCCCAGGTTGCTCCAGAGCAAAATGTTGGTACCAGGAGCAGAACAGGGCTTCAAAGAACACCTCGTGTTCAGCAAGAAATTGCAAATTAAGGGGAAATATTCCCAGAATTTCCTTAGGAACTGGGAATTCAGGGGCTGCCTGTGCTGCCAGCTGGGGGAATTCAACATGAGGGGGTTCGGAGGCACCGGACTCATTCCGGGTGTCTCTGCACCAGCTGCTTTTGCCGAACTTTCCTACGTTGGATTTTTAAGGGAAAAAACCTCGGTGTGTTCTATGTTCAACATGAAAAACTGTTTTTGATGAGCACAAGCTCTATGGAATCTTGATATTAACGGGATCTTGGCGTTTTGCACTCCCAAGGCAGCGTCTGGATCCACGCGAGGGCTGCAGAGCTGGGCTGCAAATGCTCTCATTTGTATCAGCACCAGACTTCAGCAGATCCAAATGTGGGTGGGTTTGGATTTTTCCCTCAAATGCTGAACCCATTTTCAGCCTTTCCTCATCTCCATAAACAGCCAGACAGAGTCAGGCTCAGACGGGAGGATGTGTGAAGAAAAGTCTGGTAATCGAAGTCAAAATAATTCATCCCTTAATGGGCTGGGAGGAGGAATAACTTCTCCTGACACTCTTTAAACTCCTTCCCCATCCCACAAATCCCTGTCAGACGGAGCTCGCTGTGGTCCTTCCCTCTGCACAGCTCTTGGGATAACCTTATCAGGTTATCACTTTTATTGCTGCCCAACTCCTGATGGATGTCTGGGCCACCAAAGCTGCCAAAAAAATGATGGCTTATATAGAATTACTCCATAGATCCAGCTCTCTTTGTCCAGCACTTTCCTCTGTACTGCAGTAGCTGGAGTGTCCTAAGAATTAAACATTTTCTTACCAGATTTCCCACGGATTAGACAGAAAAATGTTTGGAGCTGTGGGGGGGGAAGATTCCCAGGGAACATTCCGTGTTCGCTGCTTTGGTGATTCTGTTCTGACGCTGGGAGAAAACCACATTTTTCCTTTCAAAACTGAGGGGTTGATTGTAAAAATAAGGCACTTTAACCTTCTAAAAGTGGATTTCGTACAGCTCTGGTGAGCTTTAGTTCCACTTCCCACTCGTGTGGCCACACACACGCACAGGGCCTGGTTTGGGATGGGGTTTCCCCCCCTTTTCCCTTCATTGAGAGCAAATGTCAGTGGGTAGAACAGGAGCGAAGCTGAATTTGCTGCACACAACTATTCCTGAACACAAATATGTGCTCCCAGCCTTTTTTTTTTTTCAGGTTCTATCCTTGTTTTACATTATCCCAGCTGGGTGTTAAAGTGAGCTCCAGAACTGGCAATCTGTTGGGGAAAAGCAGATGTGGACTCTGAGCAAACAATAGTTTTGGGTCCAGAGCTCTCCTTGATGTGTGCTCTAAACTCACACTCCAGGAAAAAAAAACAAAATGAAATTGAGAGGGGTTCAAAAATGCCTTTTCAAACATGCAAATGGCGCTGGGAAAGTTTAACATGTATGCAAATGTAGTCTGGAGAGGGGAATTAAAGACCTTTGGCTGGCCTGGAGGCTCAGCTGGTAGCAAAATAGAAATTTATTGCTGCATGGGAGAGTGAGGTTCAAGCACAGGCCAGGGATGGCTGGGAGCTCCACGTAGGTGAAACTTGGAGCTCTACAGCAAAGCCAGGGATTCAGAGATGGGCTGGTTCCTGTAATTCCATCCCCTGGATCTCGCTGGAGTGGGAAATGAACACAAAGGGTAAACAGAGGGGTGAGGGAGAGCACAGAACCTCGGCGAGCCCCGGGAAGGGTAAAACTGCCCTGACAACTCACATATGGTTGGAGTTTAATCCACAGGGGAGAACAGGCACTCCACGCCTGTGCCAATTGTTTTCCACCCCCAAAGCAATGAGATTTTAATGATTTATAGCAGAACAGGGTGGATGTGTTACCTAATGGCTTTAGAATGACTCGATGCAGTTTTCGAAGCGATGCAGGAAGTGGAGCGGATAAACAAATCCCTTCGTATTCCTCTTTGTTCCCATTTGAAAGGGAGGTTTGGTTCTCTGCTAAAATCTTAATTTCTCCTGGAATGGTCTCCCATGCAAGCAGAAAAAAAAAAAAAAAAAAAAAAAAAAAAGAAAATTTAAAAATCCCTCCCAGAAAAAGGATTTTATTTGCGGGCTCAACGTGGAATGTAATTGGCAAATCCCATTTTTAAAGGATTTGTACAATTCTTACATGTCAGGCTACTGGCTTCAACTTGAGACAAGTCCATAAAGGAGGAAATTAATTCAAGGAGTCGGGAATTCATTTGCAAAATTAGGAAAGCATCATGTGCAGCCCCAGAACTTGTAGTACATGACTTAGTCAAACAAACTGACACTCTCTTAGGATTCATTTCTATTTTATGGCTCAAAATTAGAAAAAGATTATTTGCATCACTGCAAAGGCTTGGTGTGAAAGAAGTACCAACTCCCAAGCTTTTCACCAGGGAATTGGAAACATTTGTCCACTTAGGGCCTTGGCTGAAGGGAAGCACATGTGTAATTCCAGCTCTGGGCCAGCAGAAATGATGTGGCCTCAGGTGGAGAAAACAGAGATCATTCATGTTTTACCTGTGAGCCCTGCTGGGAGTCAGAGGGTGCTAAATTGTGCAGCTCTGAGGTTGTTAAATCTATCAAAAACCAATATTTTAAAAATGACAGTGGCTGTGTGGAAGAACATTCACCTCCATGGAGGAAATCCATCCGTTTTCCTAATTGCTTTTCCTCAGGACAAGGTTTTGGACCTCAGAGATGATTTTCTGATGGATCACTTTTAATATCCAGCCCATCTGCTCCTAGTTCTGGTCACCACACTCACCTTGCCCAGTGCCAGTAATTGAAATAAAACAGATAAAACTTCTGTTCCTTTGGATTCCTTGGACATGAACTTTCCTAGGAGATAAAAGCCAGGATTAGAGCTGGAGTTGGGTGTTTTAATTCCTTTCCTACCAGTATCCTGTAGCCTTTTGTAGGAGTGTTTGGAGAAGTGCAGGTGTTCTTTCATATGGTTTTCATTCCAAACCCCAGCCTTTCCATATGTTTATTTTTAGCCTAAATTCTGGGATTCATATTCCCCTTCCACGTGGAAATACCCCCTGTAACACGGAGAACTCCTCGTGTTCAGTCGAGCTCTGTCATTCCTGTCAGGGGATTTGGGTGGAAAAGGAAAACTAAAGACAACAGACAGCTCCAGGTTCTGAATTCCTTCTCTGTCCAGGAAATCAGGGAGCATCTTCCCAAAGGTGTGAGGCTGTTAAAGAAAAAAAAAACCCTGAGGGACTGAGCCTGCTCTTCAACTTGGGTCAAATTTCCACTTTTCCTTGTCCTTGGGAATTTTTTTCCATGAATTATGTCCAGAGCAGGTTTTTTTTTGGTGCAAGTTTCTGTTAGAAACTCATTAATGTAATTCAGGTAATTCTCCAGAGCACTGTTTGCTCCTTTAAGTGCTCTTTAATTGACCAGGACTGACTTAGAACTTTCTCCAGCTCCAGATTTATAGCTCAGGCTCCTCACCGTGGTTTTCCCTCCCATCCTCCTCCTGCTTTTCCTTTGAAGCCACTGCAAACCTCTGATCCTGATGGATGGAACCTGAGCTGGTGACATCATTCCATAATTAAAGTGGAGGAGGAAGAAGATTCATTTTCTTCGGCCTTTTCCTGAGCTCTGCAATCCCAGAACTTCTCTGTTGCTCTGCGCTTGTTTTCCCCATCCATATTTCTCCCGGTTAATGGGATCCTGCCGGGGACAGTAGGAGCAGTGTTTTGTTACTCTGGCAACAAGAGCCAAACTTTCAGATGTTATTTTGCTTGTATTTAAAAAAAAAAAAACCCACTGCCAGTTATGATGTAAACATTTGCAGCTCCCCCTAAATCTCTTTTCTTTCTGGAGTCGAAGTGAAATGACCCTTCCGAGGGCAAAGTGAGGGATTGGAGCAGACATTTTCCAGCTGTGTGGGATTTTGGGAGATCCTCAGTGATCTGCTCGGCCTCTTTTTAAGTGGCATATTTACTACCAGCCTCATTGGAGGGGATGGGCCCACTCAGCAGCACTGAGAGGCCAAATGCTCCTTTGAATTTATTTAGGAAAAGATTGGATGCTCTTCCCGCTGCAGTTGCCTGAAGACTGCAGCAGAATTTCGTTGCAAGTGCTGAAAATACTCCAGCATTTCTCCTGACCTTTTGTTTTTAGCAGAATTTGAGACCAGGGTGACATTTCAAGCCATGTTTATATTTTTCAGACGAGCAGGGATTTGCCACATTCAGATGGAAAAGGAACCATTCCTTTGGGAATGAGGGATCCTCTCCCTCTTGGCTGGTTGTGGCACTCCAGCAGATTTCCCACCAGGCAGATGCTGTGAGTTACCATCAGTTATTCCCTGGAATGGCCTCTCCCAGTGCTGGTCCAGGAGTCTGGGTCACCCGTCCTTGCCTCGTTCCTTGAGCTCTGGCACTTGGCAGCTCCACTTTAGGAAGATTTCCCTGACACTGGAGTATTTTTCTCTGGATTATCCAGCCATTCCTTACTCACTTGTACATTGAATAAAACCCAATAATAACATTCTGCTGGAAAAAAAAGCATTTAAGCCAAAGGCTTCTTTAGTATTGCTCAAAATAGTGAATTCTCCTAGAGATCTGGAAGTGCCCACTCCCGAAAACTCTTCCTTTGGGAAGCAGTTCCATGGATTTTGCCATACTTGCTGCTGGCATTAAACCATTTTGTCACAAACCTTTGCAATTGTGTAGATTTGGGGACGTCTAAGGGACCTTAAAGCTCATCCAGTGCCACCCCCTGCCATGGGACACCTTCCACTATCCCAGGTTGCTCCAAGCCCCATCCAGGGGACGCTCCCAGGGATGGGGTGGCCAGAAATTCTCTGGGAATTCCATCCCAGCACCTCGCCGCCCTCGCAGGGAGGAATTTCTTCCCAATATCCAATCTAAATCTCCCCTCTGGCAGTGCAAAGGCATTCCCTTTGTCCTGTCTCTGCATCCCTTGTCCAAAGTCTCTCCCCATCTTCCTTGGAGCCCCTCCAGGCACTGCAAGGCCACAGTTTGGTCACCCCGAAGCTTCTCCAGGCTCAGCAATCCCAAATCTTCCAGCCTTTCCCTGCGGGAAAGGTGCTCCATCCCTCTGAAGTGCCCAAGAAGAGCCATCAGGTAACTCCAGAGCCATCCTGAGCCATTTCCCTCCAAGAACAATTCCCTGCGAGGACCCTGGAGCAGGAGATGAGTCAGAGGAGCATCCAGATTTCCTTCCTTCCCAATATGCCCTGAATTTGATACAGGGAGCTGAGATGAGGTAACTCCTGTTTCCATAACCAGTCATTTTTACTGAAATTCCATCTGCACTCCAACGGCCAATTAATTACAATTACCCTTTGCACGTGTGCCGGTTTCAAGTGGATTTTTAATGGAAATCTCTGTTTGGATTTGATGCATTTGACATCATTTTTCAGGGCCTGAACCCATCCCTGCTGGAAATCAAAGGAAAGCCACGCTTTGCCATCATTCCCCTCACTCCATGCGAGCAGGACAGGCAGGAGCAGGGACATTTTGGGGAAGTTGAGGTGACACAGTGGCTGCAGGCTGTGTTCCTGTGTTTCTCCAGGACGGGAAGGGAATCTCGGAGCCGGGATCATGGGGAAAGCAGCTGGGATGTTTCATTCTTCTCATACAATTAAATAATGCCCCCGCTAAAAACACACTCTGGAATTCTTCTTTTGGTTTCTCCCCACTCTGTGGAGATGAACTCAGTTTTTCTTTCCATGCCTGTGAATTTGGGGAATTTGCAGGAGGTGCTCCCTGTTCTATGGCCCTGCAGGGGGTTCCCTAATGAAGTTTTGACAGATTTAAGGGCAATTTTTGCACGGTTCCACTCAGCACTCCCAGAAATGCACAGCAGGGACAGTTCCTCTGCTCTGAACTGCTCTTAGGAGAGCCTTTGATTTATGCTGAATTTCTTTTCGTATTGGCACATTTCATGTCAGAAAAAATAACACATTTAGGTACAAGTTGTTGTTGGGGAAGGGAAGGTCTCCAAACGAAGCTTTAGGAAGCAGCTCATTAAATTCCCAGTGATCCCCTCACTTTTAGAACAGTGGATGCTTTTTATTTTGTTTTCAGTTGCCTTAACCCAACACATTTTTATTTTCAGAGCAATTAATTGGGACATTAATGGGAATAAAGCACCTGAAAGCTCTTGCAGTGGGATTTTCTGCAAAGCCCTTATCCCACCACACCGTATTTCCTTTCTATTGGAATATTTGAGGATGTGAATGTCTTGTTGGCACTAAAAGCAGGAGATGGTTTTACTTTAAGGCTCCAAAAGTTTCAGACTGAAAAGAATCAGGGACAGGGAGTTATCTCTGTGAAGAGAACTCTTATCTGCAGAGCTCCTTATCATTTGAAGGAGCTCTGTTTGTTATTTGAATGTTTGGCCATTAGTGTCCCAGGATTTTCAGCTTCCAGAAACATCCACACTTTCTGTGATCCAAACCTCACTTTGGTTTAAAGAAACACCATCTTTTACTGCATTCCTGCTGTAAAAATGGGGGGGGGGGATGGAAAAAAGGCACCAAAATCCCAATAGAGCTTAATTTTTGAGCTTTTTATGGGTAGGCAAACATGTGCTTGCCTAGGTTAATAAAAGAGCTCACAACAGTAGCAAGAATGGTTTAGAAGGTTCAAAAATGTGTTTAAGAGTGTTCAAAAATGTGATTTACAAGGTTCAAAATGTGTTTTAGAAGCTTCAAAAATGGAGTTTAGAAGGTTCAAAGTGTGTTTAAGAATGTTCAAAAATGTGGTTTACAAGGTTCAAAATGTGTTTTAGAAGCTTCAAAAATGGAGTTTAGAAGGTTCAAAGTGTGTTTAAGAATGTTCAAAAATGTGGTTTACAAGGTTCAAAATGTGTTTTGCAAGGTTCAAGAATGGGGTTTAGAAGGTTCAAGAATGGGGTTTAGAAGGTTCAAGAATGGGGTTTAGAAGGTTCAAGAATGGGGTTTAGAAGGTTCAAACTGCCAAGGCCCAGCCTGAGAAATTGGTGTTTTAAACAAACTTCACTATCCCCAAAACTTTACCTGTTTTTGGAGTTTCAAGTGATGAACTTCCCAAAGAATAAATCTCAGGGATGAGTAAATCAGCAGAGGATGTGATAGGAATTGAACCATGGTTGAATAATTTTGAAAGAAATTGAAATGGACAGGGACACCTTCACTATCCCAAGTGGTCCAACCCAAACCATTCCAGGATTCTGTGCTCATGGGGATGTTCAGCCACTCACAGCCCGTGTGAATTTTATAGTTGAGAAATAAATGAGAAAAAAGTCATTTCAAACCTGCAGGTGCTCAGTGGACAGACTGTGGTCCTGACAGCATCCAAAACCAATACTGTGGGATGAGAGAATTCTGCTTATTCCTGTCAAAGCAGACTGGGACATCCTTGAGCAGCTGGGTGCTGGTGCTGTCTCAGAACACCCAAGATCCCAATAAAATCCCGACAACACCCCAAAGGTCTTTTCTGGAGGTCACCTCCTCTTCCTCCCACGCTCCCCAGGGAAATTGGGGTCCACCCCCTCGTCCATGGCCACCCACCCGCAGATCAGCTGAGAAATCATTCTTTGCTCAGCACAACCTTTGTTAACAATGTTGTTTTTGCTCTTTGTTCTCTTCTTTTGGTTTGAAAGATTCCTTTTGTTCGTTGTGTTCAAATGTTTAAAAATCCCTCATTTGTGGCTCATAAAAATGAAACCTGAATATGGGGCTGGGTTTGAGAAATGCAAGGGGGACTTGTCATTATTTACATAAATTTTATCCTGATTTTTGTTTCAAGAAGTGAATTAAGATGAGTTTATCCCAAGCCCATTTTTAAGTGCTTTGAGATGGATCAGCTGTTGCGTGGGTTTGAAGCGTGAGGGACTTGTTGTCTTCTCCAGCCAGATGCAGATGGGATAAACATAAGCATTAATTAGAAATTCCTAAATTAGGAATTCCTAAAAAGCCTTCCTATTGATAGGAGTATAAACATTGCTGTAATAGTTGAATACCTCTGGCTGTGGGAAGGAATATCCTGGATTTGGGTGTTTATGCAGGAAAACCTTGCTCAGTGATTTCTTGTGTGCTGCTGATTATGACCTGCCACTCTGTCCTAATTAATTTGTCATAATTAACATAATTATCAATCCCACAAGGCCAAATGCATTGAACATCCAGTATGGGAATCCATATGTGCTCCATGTTTTGGGGGAAACCCTGGTGGCTGGGAGCAGCTGGGACTGAGGGACAGGTTCTCTTGTGGTTCCTTTGGTGGCTTTTGGTGTTGGATCTGGATTTGTTTGGATGGTCCATGGGGTGTTTCTGGTCCTGTTTTGATGGTTCATGGAGTGTTTCTGGTCCTGTTTGGATGGTCCATGGAGTGTTTCTGGTTCTGTTTTGATGGTCCATGGGGTGTTTCTGGTCCTGTTTGGATGGTCCATGGGGTGTTTCTGGTTCTGTTTGGATGGTCCATGGAGTGTTTCTGGTTCTGTTTTGATGGTCCATGGAGTGTTTCTGGTTCTGTTTGGATGGTCCATGGAGTGTTTCTGGTTCTGTTTGGATGGTTTATGGGGTGTTTCTGGTCCTGGGAGATGGGATGAAGGTGCTGTGAAGGCTCGGGAAGAGACGGATGAGAGGGGACCTCATCCACATCCATCTGCAGGGAGGGGACAGAGCATGGACCAGGCCCTGCTCTGTGCGCCCAGCCATGGGACAGAAGGGAATGGTCAGGAACTGAGCATGGAAAGTTCCATCTGGACATGAGGAAGAACTTTTCCTGTGTGGGAAGAAGCGAGGGTGTGGAGCCTCCCTCAGGAGACATCCCAGACCCGCCTGGACACAACCCCGCGCTCTGGGCCGGCCCTGCTGGGCAGGGAGCTGGGCCCAGCTGTCCCCCTGTGTCCCTCCAGCCTATCCCTTGCTGGAATTCCCTGATTTTCACGCTGCTCTCTCCCTGCTCTCCCCAGGTGCTGCAGGGGGCTCAGCTGATCGCCGTGGCCTCGGCCGAGCCCGCGTCCGGCGGCGTGGATGGCTCCCCGCTCCAGGGCAGCGACATCCAGGTCCAGTACGTGCAGCTGACGCCTGTGCCAGACCACTCTGCCACCAACCAAGTACGGAGTGAGCCCCTTCTTCTCCATCTCCCTCCATTCCTCCACTCAGTGTGCTTCACTTGCCTGGAACATCTGTCAGATGTGTTTTGTATCTACCCACAAATACAGGGAGCTCATGAGCCTCTTTCCAAACCATAAAAACCATCATTTGTAATAAGAAACATCATTTTTTTTGAAAGGTAGAAATGGTCCTTGACTGCTTCTGCTTTTCTGTCCTTGCTCAGTGCCTTGGAGAAGTTATTTTGTGTCCTTGAAGGCTGAGAGCCATTGCAAAGGACAGCACCAAAAACATGTCTGCAATCAGGAAAAGATATTTTTCAGGCTGAGGTTTCTCTCAGAAAAGTTATTCCTGTTCTGACAGCAGTTTTCCAGTTGTTTTGATCAACAGAAATTCCTGCAGCAGTTGGAAGTGAACACTTGTTCCTCTCTGCTGTGAAGGAGGAATTACTGGGGTTTTTTTGGTCTTTTTTAAATCAGTTTGAACAGTCGTGTATCTGAGGCTAGAAGAAGTTTGTCATCAGCTTGAAGCTTTGGTGACAGCACCACAAAGTTGATTTAAAACAGTTGGAAGGGGGTTTTCTGAATTTGGTCACATGTGGGTTTGAAAATCCCACTCCATGGGCTTCTTCCCCGGGGAAGCCAAGTGGTTGTGGAATTTTTTTTGCCTCACCACTGCCCTTCTCAATATTTTATTTTTAATCACTTGTAAGAGTGCTTTGGACACCGAGGATGTTCTGCAGGGATTGTGCCTTGTTTTTTATGGATCCTCCATCACTGCTGCTCCCGTGGATTTAATAAATCCAACAGGATAACCTGAGTTGGGAGGGACCCACAAGGATCATGACCCCAAATGAGTGAGGCAGGTAGTGAGAGGTGTTCCTCATGCTGCTGTCCCCACTCCAGGCCTGTGCAATTCCCAGATTTCCCTCCCGTGGGGTTTCTCCTCATCCAGCACCTCCTCAGGAAGGAATTATGGAGCAAAATTCCCAACAGCAGCAGCCACCCCAGGAGCTCCTCCCTCTTCAGGGACACTTTGCACCATGTTAGTTTTTAATCCTGTGGTTAACCACAGAGGTTTACACGGAGCCCAGGGAAAGCAGGGAAGGAATGTGACAGGAAAAGGGGATGAAAGGAAAAACAGACAAGCCCCAAAACAAGCTGGCCGTAAATATTTCCTCACTTTGCACCAAGTGAAAACCGAGGATCTGGGAAGGAATTGGAGAAACCAACTTGGTGTTTGCTTTGCTCTGAGTTCTCTGAGTTTATCCATAGTTCAGGTGCTTTTTTGTGGATAAAAATAGGGAATTTTCCTGTGGAGAAGGATCTCTTTTCTGAAGGGGAAATTCTTATCTGGAGGAAAGGAAAATCCTCCAAGTGAGGCTGCACCTCCACCTGGTTCTTTGTCAAGGTGCTGAGATGTTCCCAAGGATTTTGTAGCTCTCTATCAATCAAAGCTCATTAAAGTGGAATTTATTTTCCACCAGGGTTGGATTCTGTGCCAATTCCCTGTTTGAAACAGCACAAATGTGAATTTATTTCATGTCTCAAGGTACCAGTTTTCTGCCCTTTTTTCCTGAAATGAATCCCTGCTTTGAGTTCAGCTGGAGCAGAGCAAAATCCACTTCAGTTCTGTATTTTCAGTGTATTCATGAATGATTTTTGCTTGGCTTCGTTTCGTGTTTTGACAGCAGTTTGCAAAGTCTAGAAATACAGAATATTTGGATTAAAATTCTGTGCTCAAATGCAATGCTGGTGGTAAATTTTGTTAGATTTGGAAAAAAAACCCCACCATCATTCCAAATATAAATTCTTCTAATCCTTTCAGGTCTGAGTGTTGGATCAATATTTGATGTTGATGTTGTGCTGATATTTGATAATTCTACTTACTCAATACACTTTTCCTCTCAATGGGAAAGAAAACTTTGAGGATTATTTTGAAACTTCTGTGCTATCAAATTTAGCAATCTCAGATTTTTTTCAGCACCTTGGCATGGATTTATTGAACTTTTAAGCAAACAAAAAATACCCTTCAAATTAAACAGGAAAAAAAAATTCCTGTAGCCAAATGCAATTACTGGCAACAAGGCAGAGGGAAATAAATGAATTTAGGAGCAACACTTTCTGATTTTGAACCTCTGGTGTTTTAACTTGAATAATAAATAAGCTGGGACTGTGTAGTAAAACCTAAAAGCTGAGAAATCTGGAATTTTCCACCCTTGTGGATCTTCTGGCAGGTTCAAGACTGGGAGCACAAAACAAGGCCTCCAATGAGGCTTTTTTATCACAGAAATCCTGACAGAGAGAGAATTCTGTGTCCAGGGTGTCGCACAGAGCATCCATTAGAGGTGTTCATGAGGGAAAATCCAGCAAGGGCAGATCTCTGGAATCAGGGGGAGTTCAGAAGGAAAAAAATCATGAAATCCTTGCCCTGTGCTTGGAATTTTCTCTGTGCTGAGATCCCAGCTGCTGTCAGGGGAAGCTTCCCTGGGTGTGAGGGGCTCTCTCCGTGCCAGTGCAGCTGTTCTGGAGTGCTGCTCATCCCACAGCCCTGGAGGTGCTTTTCCTGCCTCCCAGGGATTTGGGAGTTTGCTGTGGGATTGTCCCTCCCCAGCCTTGTTCCTGGTAGGCAGCAAGTTCGTTTGGAAAGAGATTTCCTTTGAAGGTTTCAGTCAGTTGTGCTCATTTTTGATTCTTTCTGGTTTTCCTTGGAAAGTGAGGAGAGTCAGGCCTGCAGGAGGGATTTTCTCTGAGGAAAGGCTGACTGTAGTTGTGCTGTTCTCACTTCACCCAAAATAGGGAAAGGCTGCAGTGGGGAAAATTAGCATTTTTAGACCCTATCCTGCTCCAACTGGGAAATTGCAAGGACAAAGCCAACAGGTGATTTCACTCCCCTTACCCCCAACAGCTCTGGCAGTCCAGAACTCCCTCTTTTCATTTCCATGATCATCCTTGGTGGCCTTTCCTTGCAGAAAGCTCCCTATTCCAAATGTCACTCTGTTGGGATGAGCCTTCTACAGCTTCAGCACATTTGGTGCCAGACCCTGGATTTATTTTCTTTATTTGGAGCTGGTTCTTTTCTTGGGAAGAGAGAGGGAATAATTGCCTCGGTGCCACTCCTGATTTTGTAGATCTTTATCATAATTGCATTATTTCAGCCTCCTCATTAGGCTTCATGGGGACTCTTGATGTTATTTTTGATGCCTTTGTGTGTTCCCACTCCCACTGTCCCAGAGCCCACATCCATGTGGATTTTGCTCTGGAATTTTTTCCACTGGTGTACACAATAACTTTATATTTGTATAATGAGTTCTCATTCTCTTGGTTGCACCAATTAAAAACACTTTTTGATTGATTTCCTGCTGTCCTTTGCAGGGCACTGATTCCCTTCAATCAGCAATCCAGCCAGAAATGCAGATAGAACACGGAGCAATCCAAATCCAGTGAGAGGACTGAGGAATGTTGGGGAGCTGGCAGTGAACTCCAGGCAGGAATGGAGTGCAAGGGGCTGGAAACACCTCAGAACCTCCAGCCACACCCTGGTCGGCCTCGCCTGGAATAATTCCAACTCCAACCAGAGCTGCATCACGACACCAATCCAAGTCCTGGCCTTCAAAAAAACCCCATGGGCTGCACTTAGAGCCACTCAGAGAGGACAAAACAAATCTTTCCGAGGGAGAGGAAGAACTCTCCTGCATCCAAACTGTGAGACTCCATCCCTGTCCATGCCATCGGTCCCTCCTGTGAAAACGCCGTTGGAATGTTGCAGATGTTTCAGGGGTGCTGCTGCCCTGCAGTGCCTGCTTTGCCACATAGAAAAAGTTCCAGAGCTCAAATATTTTTCACTGTTGGAACAGCCTTTTTTTTATTTGCTATGGTGTTTATAACAAAAAAAGGAAAATATTTTAAAAAAGGAAAAAATCCCTTGACAGCAAGTCTTGGCCTTTTGCTGGTGTTTTCTGTTCAGTGTCACGAAAACTGTATTTGCAGAAGACTAACAATTCTGTTTGTACTGTTGCTTAACTACTTTTCTAGGGGGAAACACTTTAAAAATGCTGTAATTATGCATTTCTAATGAAAAATAAATGTGTATTTATGAATAGTGCAGCTCTAAGTTGCTGTGCCTTGGGAACAAGTCCGGGTTGGCTGGGCAGGAATGTTGTCCTGGAGGAGCTGGGGATGGATCCACATTAAGCCTCTAAGGAAGAGCCCAATCTCAGACCATTTTGTTATCTAAATTCCCAATTTCAGATCATTTTTTTATCTAAATTCCCAATCCCAGACCATTTTGTTATCTAAATTCCCAATTTCAGATCATTTTTTTATCTAAATTCCCAATCCCAGACCATTTTGTTATCTAAATTCTCAGTGCAAGAAATATGGTATAGTTGAGTTTTTGAGTCTGCAAATCCTATTTATGAAATAATTTTGTTTAATGTGAACAATTCTGAGCTCTCTCCCTTCCAGTTCCTCCTGCCTCCTTTGTGCAGCAATTCCTCAGAGTGGGATTCATCCACCTGAACCCAATATCCAAGAGCCAGGTGAAATCCCTTCTCCTCTGAAAGTCCTGGGAAATTTAAAATGGATTTTGATAAAGCACCATTTTTCTATTTGCTAATTTTGAGTGGAAAGGAAACCTATTTGCTGTAATCTGGTTATTTTAATGATCCATGTTTTGGAAAATAAGGTTTGGAAAACAGTTTGAAAAAGAGGGTTTGGGAAATAGAGTTTGGAAAACAGAGTCTGGAAAATAAGAGAGGGAGGTGCTGCTTTGCATTTGATTTTCAGCTGATTTCCCACATGGTCATTCCCAATATATGTCTCATAATGCATTTAATGAATTGATAAGTGAGATATAGCCACAAATCCCACGTGGTTGAATTCAGGATAACTTGATTCTTCTTTTTTTATTTTTTTTTATTGCTGAGGGAAGGGTTAAGCACCCCCAGCTTTGGGGAACGTTGTCCCTGGTAAGTGTTCCGCTTTGTATAAATTCCTCCTTTTCTTTAGGATATTTCTTGACACAGAAGCACAATGCAAACAACCCCAGCTCGTGGAGCTCCGGGATTGCAGCAGGCAGGAATCTGACTGTTCCTCAGCTCCTTTCTGAATGGTGTTCCTCAGACTGGGGCATCTTTGAAGGGCTTGGCACCCAAAGAGAGGCCTAAAAATAAAGCAAGGCCTGCACATTTTAATCATCATGGGATGGTTTGGGTTGGGAGGGACCTTAAGGATCATCCAAATCCATCCCCATCCACGGACAGGGACAGCTTCCACCATCCCAGGTTATTCCAACCTGGCCTTGGACACTTCCAGGGATCCAGCGGCAGCCACGGCTTCTCTGGGAAATCCATTCCAGGGCCTCACCACCTTCACAGGGAACAATTCCTTCCCAAAATCCCATCCAACCCTGCCCTCAGTGGGAATACATTCCTTCTGTCAGGTTGAGTTGGGAATTCCCCTCTCTTTCTCTGGTTTGTGGTGAACTCAGAATTTTGTTGTCTTTGCCTTTTCCAGCTTCAGGAGGAAGTTGAGCTCAGGAGACTGCAGCAGTGATCCAGGTGTCCTGGTGAGTATTCCCTGTCCCTGCTCCCTGTCCGTGGGTTTCATGTCCTTGTCCAGGGAGAAAATGTCTCCAGGAATGTTGGATGTGTTTTCCACGCATCACAGGCTGGGCCACCGACAAAGAAATCATTCCCAACATGAGCAATTCAGGAATGAATTCCCTCCTGGGAATGTCTGTGGGGTTCTGTGCAGTGGGAAGGCAATTTAATGTTCTATAGTATCTTTAAGTATTTTTAATACTTAAATACTTTAAGATTTTTAATGAATAAGCTCGAGGTTGTACCCAAAACACATCCACAAAACAGGAAGAAATCCTGAAAGTCTTAGAGGATAAGGAAGCAGGAGCCTGGCTCTGAGCTTTGGAAGGTTGGTGTTGGTTCACCACGGACGTGGTTCTATCCTTGAAGATAATTTTCAGTTATTTAACGAGAAATAATCAAATTATATCTCCTGTAGCTCCCAGTCTCTTCCTTTTTTAATAATAAGGTTCTTTTTCCCTCAGCAAACCTTCCAACATCCCCATTTTTCACTGTTCTTTTCCTCCTCGCGCTGCTTCTGTCCGAGAGGGATCGAGACCAGGAGTGTTCAGAGGACATTTTTGTAAAGTTAGACTTGGATCTGCTGCTTATTTTATTGAAATTCATCTCATGCCCTGCAGAATCCAGTTTTCCTGGGATGATTTTGGTGAGAGCAATATTTTGGGCTTCATGTTTTGGGGGCGAAGAGCCGCTGGTTGCCCTACTTGGCCCTGTTGGTTATTTTTAATATTAAATTCACTAAAGCCAGGACCATTTATCCTGATTTTGGATGAAAATTCTCTTAGTGGACTGTTATTAAGACCCTTCAGATCATTTAATCTTGAATCCCACCTGAAAAGAAGAATCTTTAAGGGTTTCCATGCTCCTGATTAAAGTATTATGGTTTGGTGGATTGTACAGCAAGAAATTGGTCTGAGAAAAGTGAGGGATGTGGGGAATTTCTTTCCTGCTTTTTTTTTTCCTTCCTTTTATTCCCTGTTACTTTTGTGTATTTTGCCTTGCAAAACAAATCTATAAAAACCATCACCCTTCTGTGACCCAAATAAGCTGGAATGTCCTCGTTAGCTGCTTTTTCAGGCATTTCAGCATTGACATTTTGCCTGTAAAGCAAAGAATTCCATCCAAAAACTTGCTCTGGTGCTCATCTCCACGGTGGAGCTCCTGCTTGTGTGGATATCCCCTGCTGGCCCTGGATTTTATTATCCAATTCTATGGATATGGAGTTTCATGTTAGAAAAACACCGGGAGAAAGCCAATCCCTACCAAAAAAACCCACCCCAACCCCGAATCACCGCGGGATCTCAAACTCCTGTGAGCAATCAGTTTTCCTGCTGAATTCCCAATTATCCCAGCCCTGCAGATTTGGAGCTGGAACTGTAATTCAGCACAAACTGGTTCCCATTATCAGGAATAAAATGTTCCTTTCATTGCTGGTGATCCCAAAGCTCTCGCGGGGGCTCTGCTGGTTCAGACGAGCCCTCGGCAGTCAGAGCTCATTTCCTGGGATGAGGTTGGGAATAAGGGAATCATTGAGCTGGGAAAGCTGAGATCCCTGTTCCGAGTGCTGCTGCAGCCACACAGAGCTGGGGCTGCTGCCTCACACTCCTAAGAGTGGGTTTAGACCCCAAAAAAATGGGAATATTGGCAGCAAGGGGAGGCAGGAGGAATGTTCAGAGCCCACATTCCAAGGCAGGGCTCAACACTCCTCTTCCTCAAGGTGATTTTTAGTCAAATCCTGTTCCTTATCATGATAAATTGGATGGAAATGGATAAAAACTTATTTTTCCCCATTGATGTCTCATACAGAGTTTAATTCAGCAGCAAATGTTTCCTTTGTTTAACTTTTTTGCCTTTTTTTAAACTGAATTTCACTTTTTGAAGTTCTTTCCTCTTTCTTTCCTATTCCATTTTTCTTTTTTGCAAAGGAAAAAATGTCTTCTAGTGATATTTAACAAAATTTCATATTTTGGGCACAAATACATCTTTTATATATATTTTACCTTTTTTTATTCATCATATGGACATTTTAAATTGACCAATAGGCTGGGAAGGTTCTATAGGTCTGATCCCCCAGTTTAATTTGTGTTTGGATGTTTAATTGAACAGTCCAGTTCCATCTCTCCAGCAGTTTGTGTTCTGAGATTATATTTTATATTATTTTCCAGTAAATGGATTATTCCAGGTTTTTCCTATGAGTTCAAGTGGTGGTGGAACACAACCAAAACCTGGATTTAAAACTGAGTTTAGGCTGAGCTTGTGTTCATCGTCCCTCAGTGTTCCAGGACCTGGACTTTGATGGGATTTCAAAAATTAACCATGAAAATGAGAAATATCTCTGTGTCCCACAGTGATTCCCTGCTTTTCTTAGGGAATCTTTGGGATTTCTGTTTTCCAGATGAGCTGGCCTTGGCTTGCCAAGCAGGATCTGAGCACGGAGGCAGTGGAATCAAAGGGACTTTGCAGTTTTATTGTGGCCACAGGGGACACAGCTCTGCTGTCCATGGAGTGAAATGATTCCAGTTGGGAATGATGAACTCTAGATTCCATTTACCATTGGCTTTCTGGGAAAAGCAGGAAAAAACCTGGGAGCTGCCCAGCACTGTTTGAGTAGCTGAAAGGTATATATTTCTAGATAATTTTTTGTGTATATATATATATATATATATACACACTTATTTATTTATTTATATTTGTATAACTATATATATATTTACAAATGTATGTATTTTAATATTTATAAAGTTGTATATTTATATACTTATTTTATATATTTAGTTATATATATATACACACCACATATAAAATATATGAATATTTATTTTGATATACACCATATAAAAATATCTATTTTTAGATATGCAATATGTACAATGTATAATATAGAATATATAATTTATATGTACACATCATGGATACAATATATTTTTTTTTTTTCTATATGCACCATGGATATATATTTTATATTTATACACCCTGCATACAACATATATTTATATTTTTATATATGCACCCCATTCATATTTACATCTATATCTATATCTATATCTAATCTATATCTATATCTATATTATATATTTATATGCATTTTAATATATTTTTATATCTTTTTAAACCCCATGCTCTGCTGCATTTTGAATTCCATTAATCAGGGAAAACTAAAGCCATTTTAGTCCTTAATTTCACGCCCAGGGAAGATGCTTTTCACTGGGCTGATTTAACAATTCCCAAAATCCCACAGTTGGAAATTCCAGCGTTTGATGTTAATTAGGACCATTTTCAGTCAATAACCAGATTTTTCCCTGCTGTTCCCATGTGGCAGTGAAATGAAACCTCCCTTTGGAAGCACCCAGGTGATGGCTCTGGGAATTCTGCTGATTCCCAGTTTGGGCTGAGCAGCAAACTCATGGTTTGGTGCCTTTTCTCCCCAAAATTGCTGCTCCCAGCTCCTCTTGGGGCAGCCCTTTCCTGCTAATCCCAGCTGGGGTGGCTTCAATCAGCCCCACACGATGGGGTTTGTCCAGCTCTGCTCCCTGTCCCATCCCAGGAACCCCACGCTCTCCTTGGGGCCATCTGCCTTGCACAATTCCTGGGATTTTACAGCCATTTCATTACTCAATCCTCCCTCAATTCTCTTAATCCCCCTGCTCTAATGGGCTCCCTGCTCTCCTCAGCAAAACCAGAGCAGAAATTA
>VZTJ01001767.1:258347-274563 GCA_013397795.1 Orthonyx spaldingii | reverse complement strand
TCTAACAAAAACCAAAGAAAAAAAAAAAAAAAAAAAAAAAAAAAAAAAAAATTCCAAATCTTCAGAAAAAAGGAGGCGGGAGGAATCCAGGGAAAAACGAGGCAAAAAACCGAGGAAGGGTTTGTTGGTTTGGTTGGATCCCTCCCTCCTTTGCCATCCTCAGGTTGCCTTTCCCTCCTCTCTGCAGCCCAGGGAGGGGGTTCCTGGGAAGTTCCTGATTTCCTGGCACAAATCAGTGCCCAAATCTCCTCATTTCTCCCAGGAGCAGCAGCACTGGAGGTAGGCAGGGGCGAGGCGGAGGGGAGAGAACTGGGGGGGAATTGCCTCTTTTTTTCCTTTCCCATTTTGTTTATCCCATGCTGAGTTTTGAAGGAGTCTGTAAACATCTGGGGGGATCACATCTGGTTTGGGTTCTGCCTGAAATTCCTGCGAGTTTCGTTCAACTGAGCATTAGAACGAAACCAGCAGCTCCTCTGGCAGGTCCTGCCTCAGGATTTTCCAAAAATAAACTGTGCATCCCCACACTTTCCCCCTCTGACGCTTCCCTGAGCTTTCATGGAAGTTTTCTTGTGTGGCAAAGGGCTCAGTCAACCTTGCATTCAGCAACAAGAATTATTTCCTTTTGTTTTCCATACTGTAAAAGGTGGAAGGTGTTCATTTTTCTGCCGGAAAATTGACTTTGTCGGGATATTCCTTTAAAAAGCTTAGAATGTCTTTGCATGGACTGACAGTTTTCCGTGCTGATCCTTTCTCTGAGCAAATGCAGCACTCGTGGCACTGATAGAATTCATGGATAGGAAGTGGTTGAACAGTTCAAGGTGGGGTTTTTGTGGTTTTATTTTGGAATTTACCTGTGTCATTCCCTGCTCCAATCCCGCTGGAATCCCAGCTCTGCCCTTGGATTTGAGGTGTCTCAGGCTCTTGGCTCCAAGTCCAGATCTTTGCAGCTTTAATCAATGTGCAGATTTATCAAGCCGAGGGTAAATTGAAAAGCTGGAGTTTGGCTGCTGGGAAGAAAAACTGGGGAAAATCTCTTCAGTTTGAGCAGGGAGGGAACTGCAGGAACTTCCAGCCAGGAAATCCAGGTGGGAAATGAGGCAGAGGGACTGGTAGAGTGCGTGGAGGACGAGGATTGATGACCAGGCAGCTCTGGAGTGGAGGATTCCTCATCTTTAGGTCCCTCTGCCACTGCCAAATGTCACCAAATGCAGCCCCACATGCATGAGGGTACCTTGGGATGGGAATGGGAATGGGAATGATGTTGGCAGCCTGGCATACTGGGATGGGTGTGCAAGGCTGATCCCAAGGGACAGATCTGCACAGTCCAGAGGCCCTGGATCCATTCCCAGGTTCCATCACAGAACGTTCCCTCTGTTCCCTCCCTGTGCCAGAAAGCACCACCCAGTAATGTGGGGAATATCCTAAATTTAGGGAAGCGGGAATCATTGAGGTTGGAAAAGACCTTTAGGACCATCAAGTCCAAGCATCCCCAGCCCTGCCAAGGCCACCACTGCCCTGTGTCCCCAGGTGCCTGTGCCAGGGCTGGACAACCCTTCAGGGGAAGGAATTTTTCCTAATATTGAGGAAATGTCTTGCTCACATGGAATTCTCAAAGTAGGAGGGTTGAGTTGGGCTAAAAGTGCTTTTTACTGGGTTCTGACCAGAGAAACGTTGGGTTCTTGTCCCCTTTCTTGGTGGGGGACAGCAAATTTCTGGCTGGAAACCCAGGGACTGATCAAGGTCATGAGGAAAAAAAATCAAGACAAAAGCAATTTAAAAAAGCCTTGAAACCCTTAATCCTTTGGAGCTGATTTCTGAAGGTCCAAAATTAAAAATGTCATATTTAAAAAGAGCTTTCTTAAAGCACAGAGTTAATAAGCAGAGAACATCCAAGAAAACACGGGTTTTTCTCTTAAAATGCCACCTCCCCTCTTCCTCTTGTACCTGAGATTTTGGTGGGTGCTGACCAGACAGACCCTTCCAGCAAAAGGAGGGTTAACTACTGGAGAAAGGGGGTGGAGAGGGAATCCCAGCTTGGAACTTGAGACTTTCCAGCTGAGAAAGAAAGGTTTGGAGATGCAGACGTAATCACAGAGCTCTGCAATCAGCTCCCTGTCAAAGGAAGTCGGGGAAAGCACAGGAAAAACTGCCCGGCCACGCTGGGTGTAGGGCAGGACACGGAGCAGCAGTGCCACCACCTCCTCCAGGGTGAGTATGGGAAAACTTCCCGTCTGAAGGCTTGGAAAATGGCTTAAACATTGGAAATGGCTCGGTGGGAAGTTCAGGAGCGGAGGTGAATTCGGATTGTTCCAATAGGTGCTCTCTTAATTCAGGTTTTCCTGCAGAACAGGCTCCAGGAATGAGCTGGGGGGGGGTGTGAGGCAGAATCTCTGCTCTTTCCTGCTGTAAATCCAAAATTCCCCATGAGCTGCCAAGGTCTGCAAAGAAACTCATGGAGTGGGAATGCAAATTTGTGTGTATTTCATATAAAAATGGGAGCATTTTGATTTTTGGGAGCATTTTGATTTGCGTGGCTTAACTCCTTCCAGCTGGAGCTGCTCTCCTTATCTGCCTGCTCCAGCTGCAGGATTCCAGGTAATCCACGTGTTCAGGATGGGCTTTCCTGAACTTTGGAGCATCTTGGTGGAGCTCCACACTTTATGTGCTGCCTGTGTGATGCTCAACAGCTTCAACTGAGTGTGGGGGGTTTGTGTTCTGAAAGATCCAAGGATTTTCTGATTGATCCAGACACAATGAAGGTTGGAAGAGGGAAGAGCTGCTGCTGCCTTGCTTCTCCACGGGGGTTTCCAACCCTTCCAGGTGCATGGGGATGGGATGTTCCAGGGTGATTTATTGCATTATTATTATTATTATTAATGTCATGAATATTCCCAGGCTTTATGGAGCAGTTCATGGTTAACACGCTCCACTTCCTGAACCATTTCACGCTGGCTCTTGTGGGGATGTGTTTGTAAAATGCCTGTTTTCCATTACAAAGCCGGGAGATAAACGAAGATGACAGTCACATTTTCCTAACATAAATTTCCCCCTTTCCCAGCCCTCCTTGGAAACCATAAATTCCAGCAGCCTGGCTGCCTGCTCCACACATCAAAAGGCCCCGTGGAGGCCGCCGGGTTTACAAGCCCCGCTGGCCTGGGTCAGGTCCTCTGCAGGAGAGACACAGATGATCCAAATCATCCAAATGATAACAGAAAGCTGGGATGGGAAGCAGAGCTAAAGGAGGAAGCTGGACAATGTGGGAGGGGAAGGAAAATCTCCTGAGAGGACTTGTCTCAGCTGATACAGTTCAGGTGGTGGGGAGAGATTTTCCTTCTTTTTTGCGCCAGTCAACATCTTCCTGTTTTGCTGCTCCTGCCCCAAGTGTTTTCAGCCCTAAGAACTCAACCTTTGGAGCTCAAACTCGTGTCCAAGTTGTTGTCTCATCACATCTCCATTCATGCAACATCCTCTGCTGCACGCTGCCTTTTGCCCAGATCAGATCCATTCTCAAACTTCCTCTCCTTGGCTTTTTGTTCCCTGTCACATCAAATACTCGTCAGGACTTTTGCTGTCCTCATCCCATTCCTGCTCTCATTTAAATCTGCTCCTTGTCCCCTGCTGCCCTTTGTCCTTGGCAGGACCAAAATTTCAATACAA
The DNA here is from genome assembly GCA_013397795.1 of Orthonyx spaldingii. Lineage (NCBI taxonomy): Eukaryota > Metazoa > Chordata > Aves > Passeriformes > Orthonychidae > Orthonyx > Orthonyx spaldingii. Next base: position 270,906 of record VZTJ01001767.1, on the reverse strand, counting down.
ACAATGAAAACACAAAATTTCAATGTGATTTCACTGCTTCACTTCCCATCCTTCAGTCCCTTCCTGCATTCCCTCTCTTCATGGACCTTCTGTCCCTCTGAACTTGGATCATCCTTCCTTGTGCAGCACCTCTCTGTAGAATATTAAGAATAATTCACCCATGGGTTTTAGCTGTCACCAGCTCAGAGCTCTGGATCAGTGACATTTCTCTTTTTATTGCAATTATGCTAAGATTAAACGTAATTACCTTGCACTTATGACACATGAATAAACCCAGGGCTCAAGTTACAGATGAGAAACCTTGTTCTGGTTTTTACTCTGCTTTAAAAACTTCCCTGTGCCCTGAAGAGCTGCTTAAACCAACTGATCTGTTGAAATAAACCCTTTTTAACACCTTCAACCTGCTGAGTCCTCATCAACACAGGGAAACCTTCAGTAACTGACACCCCAATGGATCAGAACAAAGAATCCTGTAGCACATAAGCATTCCTAGTTCTTCCTTGTCTTCCATTATTTTAGTTCTTAATATTTGCCATAAATAAATTCCGTTTCTAAGTAATAATAATAATAATGATAATAGTAGTAGTAATAATAATAATAATAATAACAATAAAACTAAAAAGAAAAATTAAACAAAAATTAGAAAAAAGATGGTAGTTCTACATTGTGGGGCAATGTCTGTCCAGCAAGTCTGAGCTCTTGTCCTCATGTGTCTGGAAAATGTCTATTTCTATCCAATGTCCAGAGGCTTTTCCCAGTTTCCAGGGGGGGATTTGCTGGATTTGCTCCGGGCGCTCCTGGCAGGCACCGACTGAGTCACTCCTGCTGTGAACAGCTCATGCACAGAACCTGCTGATTTCTCTTGCACTTGTTGCTCCCTCTTCTCACTCTGGGTTTAATTCCCTTGGATTCCTGGCAGGGAGGTGAAGCCAACACAGCTCCACTCGCTGAACTCCTCCCAGAACTTTGGGCTGAGGTTTCAGCTCCTCGAACCAAACTCTCACCTCGTTCATTCTTCAGCGGGCAAGGGTGAAGTGCAGGCCTCCACATTCCCTGTTCCCGTGATTTTTGTGTTTCTTCTCATCATTGTCAGTTCTCTAAGCCCTTCTAGGTCTGGCCTAGTCCATTCTCTTATTAAAAAATCCACTTTCAATTCGGTTTGATTTCATTTCATGTGTTCCCAGAACCGAATCTTTCCCTTCAAGCTGTGAAAGCTTCCCCTCAATTAACTGAATTCCATTTTTATCGTCATTCCCTGCTCCTGTTTTACTCATTTATAAACTAAAAAGTGTTTCAGTTCTATCTTGGAATTCGTGGACACTGCGTTTTGGGATTCCAGCTCCTACTGGAGATCCTTTTCCATCGTGAACTCGGAACTCCCCTTTCCCCAGACAGACCTGTTAGGAGTAGGTTATCAACAGGGGTAGGTTATTCTCAGTTTAAAACCTCATTCTTGCCCATGAACTCTTTAATTTGGTCTCCTCTCTGTGAAGGAACTGAGCTCCTTTTCACCCCCAGGACACTTGGATGATTTGCTTCCACACAGAAACCAGGTCTAAATTCCCCTCTTCTCCCCCATCCATGTCTTTTAACCCAGATAAAATCCCCTCTTCTCCCTCATCCACCTCTTTTAACCCAGACATAAAATCCACTCTTTTCCCTCATCCACCTCTTTAAGGCCAGATTTAAAATCCAGTCTTTTCCCTCATGCACCTCCTTAAAGCCAGATTTAAAATCACTCTTCTCCCTCATCCACCTCTTCTAACCCAGACATAAAATCCACCCTTTTTCCCTCAGCCACCTCTTTTAACCCAGATATAAAATCCACGCTTTTCCTAAACCAGACATAAAATCCCCTCTTCTTCCCCATCCAACTCTTTTAGCCCAGATTTAAAATCCATTCTTTTTCCTCATCCAACTCTTTTAACCCAGACATAAAACCCCCTCTTTTCCCTCAGCACTTTTTCCTTCCCCGTAGATGCTCCCCTTCCCTCAGTGCTCAGCCCCTGGGTGAGGCTGTGGCTGCTGTGCTGCTCTCAGCTCAGCATTCCCAGGTCCTGCTCCTGCTGCTTTTCCCCAGCCTGGCCTGGGAGCTCTCCTGAGGAATTGTCTGGTTCCTGAGCCTGCCAAGAGCCGGGGCCGCTCCTGCCGCGGGACACACGGAGCGTGGCAGCGTCTGACCTTTGCAGCTCTCTCTCGGGAAAGGGGAGACAAAAAGGCAAGAAATAAAGCAAACAAAACAAGGAACAGCTCTGCAAGTGCCAGAAGCAAGAGTCAGTTGAGATAGCAAGTTGTCGGGGATTTTTTTTTTCCCTTTTCTATTTTTAATCCGCTCACTTTCATTTTTCTCTGGAAGTCGTGGAAAGGACGAGCTTCTGGATAAGGAAAAGTGACTGAACTTGTGCTGACATAAATAATCCGTGTAATCAGCAGTGCAGGGAAGGAGGACACAAAACTACGTGAGCACTGAGCTGAAGTTTGGGCAAATCCCTCTTTGTCTGGGACATTTTGCCTGGTTTTGCAGAGAGCTGCCTCCAGCCCCCAGGCCAATCTCAGTGCAGTGTTATTACAAGAATTCATCTTTGAAACCCCAGCAGAATTTGTTTGGATTGCTAATTTCCTCGAGGCCTCGGGATGTGCTGAAGTGGAGAAAATCCAGGGTTAGCACACAAGGTATCCAGTTGCAGGGTCTCTGGGGGGTGGGAAATCACTTCCCAAACGTGCCCAATAGTCCTGGGGTGGAGAAATTATTAGTGGTGATTACACCCTGAACCAACAAGCGATCAGAGCAGATCCCACCCAGGATGCTGGGTGCTGAAAGAGCAGGAGAATGGATGGGAGAGTGGGGAGATAAAGGCTCCACGCTGCTCTTGCTGTGCTTTGTCCCTGGGTAGAGCCACATCAGTGGCTAAATCACATTGCTGTCAGCAAAGGTCTTAGCGAGGAACTCGGAATTGCCAGGATGGAGGAGTCAGGCGTGGTTTTCATCCGGTTCTCTGCTTTTTGGGACCCTTGGAAAGATGGAAACCAGCTCGATTTTAGCTTCAGACTGTCCTTGAATCTCTTGACTTGCAGAACTGAAGGAACTCTGGACGTGGCCGTTCCTGTCCTTGCTGTCCCTCCAAGGGATGCGGTGACACTGCTGCTCATCCACCCCTGAGGTCACAGAGAGGGGCTGCAGCAGGCCTTGGACACTCCCAGGGATCCAGGGGCAGCCACAGCTTCTCTGGGAAACTCATTCCAGGGCCTCCCCACCCTCCCAGAGAGGGATTTATAGGAATTTGTAATGGCTCTTTCCTCAGGGACCCCAATTCACCACAGACGGGGTCTTAAGTCTGCAAAATATTCCAGGAGAAACAGGGAAACTCAGGGGTGGGGAGGGCTGAACTTCCTGCCTCAAACAGAGGGATTTTCCTTGACAATTTGAACTGAATCCCTAAAGGGACGCTGCACTGAGTGCTGTCCCTCCCCGGGGTGACCCAGAGGCTGCTCAGACACCTCCAGGAGAGCTCCGTGTCCCTCATTCCGAGGGAGCTGTGGCTCCTCTGCCAGCAGGGACACTCTGGGGTGTCCTTGTGTGTGTCCCTGAGAACAGCAACACCTCCTGCTCCACAGCACCTCACGGGTGGGACATTCCCAAAGGAATGGCATCTTCCCTGCAACACCTTGTTTTTCCAAGGGTGGAGATGAAGGACAGCCGTGTGTGGGTGGCACCTGTGGTTGATCCAAGGAGGTTTTGTGCTCACCTGCCTGTCTGGTCTCATGAAGTCCATGTCTTGAAAGCAACACTCCAGGGAAAACCCTGGAGAATTTAACAGAAATCAACTGCTCCCACTTGTTTCTAACTCCTCTTTATTTATCTGAATGTTTGAGGTGCAGCTTTGTCCCAGACAAACCACGTTAACACACAACCCAATTCTCATCCTTCTCACCAGGCAGTCGTGTGGTCCCACTTGGAAAAAAAGGGATTTCCCTCAGGAAAGTCCTTCAGGAGTGAGAGATCTGCAGAGGGACCCGAGCTCTCAGCCCCCAGGGCTTCAAGGTTAGTGGATTTTATGTTGCATCCTTTTAAAAACCATTGGAACTGCAACAGGATGGGAAATTATATTGGAGGATAAATATCCCCTGCAAGGAAGCTCACAAGGATATGGAAAAATGTTTCCAAAGGCAAGGTAAGCAGAGGAATCTATTTTCCCTGATTTATTCCCTTTCCACCATCCTGGATGGAAGAGGAGCCTGGGTTTTGTTTTCACCTTGCACGAAAAATAATATTTTTTTTTTTACAAATTATTGGAATTTGTAGAAATTGACAACATCACAAAGGACAGGGTGAGAAAGAGCAACACCAGAGCTGGGTGTTAATTATTCTCCTGTTAAAATTTGCTGTTGAGCTCTTAATTCTGTTTTATCACAGGTTTAAGGACAGGTTTCAGCTCTACCAGGAATGAGGGAATTCCCTGAGTCTCTTCCCAGTGCTGGGTTTTCCTTGCTCAAGAGCTGCACTCAGATCACCAGAGTCTGAATTTTCTCTTATTTCCTATTTTATCCAAATTATTTTAGAAGGTGCCATGCAGAAAAAGGAGGATTTAATGCAAATTCAGGGGTGAGGAGGGGAAAATCCAAACTGTTTTGGCTCTGGGAACTCCCAGGGTTTCCCTCTCCAGCCTGTGGAGACAGGGAAGTGAAAAGAAGCAGGAATGGAAAATCCAAGGCAGTTGTCAGTGGCCTTTCCCATCCATCCCTCCCCTCTTGTGCAGCACCTCCCACTCCAGGGCAGGAAAAGCACAAAAAATCAGGAAATGCTGAAGACAGAATTAGTTTTTAATTTGCTTTCCACAGGTTTTAATAATCCCCAATGCTGTTAATAATACATTTACATTCCTCTAAAGAACAGAACTAATAAACTTCCTTTGTTCTAAGGTAGTGCTTGTTCAGGGGGTTAAACCTTCTCCCAGGTGCTATTCCAAAAAAGAGCAGGGACTTAAACTCCAGGAATTTCAGTCTGCAGGACAAAAAAAAAAAAAGAGGCTTATTTGAAGCTTGGGTAGGTCTGGTTTTTCAGTGTCTACAACCTCCCTCCCCCTAAAACAACACTTGAGCCATGGTGAGGGAAACCTTGGGCCAAGTTTTACAGCTTAACCACATGCAGAAGTGCTTATGCAACTGCCACCTTAAAAATGAACTCAGATTTCAGGCAAAAAGGGAGAGTTTTGGGACACTGAGGGTGTCAGACTGGTCTGGAGATGTGCTGGCACCTTTGGGGGCTTCACACCTTGGCTTCTGTGGTTTGTGATGGTGCCAAGAGGGAGCTCAAAGGGGTTTTTGTGTCTCCCTGGATGTCATTTAAGGTTGGGCAGGAGGAAACTTTAGGAGATGAGCAGCACCTCCTCGAGTTACTGTCTGCAGGTTAAAGCAACACCAGAAAAAATGGAGATACATATATAAAAAAAGAGAAAGATATAAAAAATCCAGGCCCTTTTTCCAGCTGGTTCCATCTGTGTGGTCTGCTCTGCTGGGGAATTCCTGCTTTGGGAGCTCCCAGAGGGCTGAGGGAGATGTGTTGGAGGGGTTCATCAGCTTCTTCCTTCTGGGGACCTTAAAATTGGGTTTCTCTGAGGGGTGGTGGCCCCGTGGCCTTTGGATGGGCCCAGAGTCCCTGAAAACGAGCACAGGACCAACACAAAGAGTGAAAGCAGAGGCCTGGAGATGGAGCCTTGGCTTTGCCCCAGCCTAATGGATATTCAGTGCTGGCCTGGAGCCTCTGGGATTAGCAGGGAGTTGTTTTCCTCAGGGATTTGGGGAAATCTCCAGCTTGGCTTCTCCGAGACCGGTTCTTCCCCCGTCTCGTGACAGGGGTTTGTCCCGTGAGCGAGAGCGGATGATGAATCCATCACTTCCTGAGATTCTCAACTTTTTATTCCTCTTTTTCCCCCTTCTTCCCTTTCACACAATGACACCAGGGCCTTCCAGAGGGAGTTCACAGCTGTGGGCTTCCAAAGGAAAAGGATGGAGTTCGTGGGAGGCAGCTGCTGCCCACAGCGCTGTCGGCCTCGCCTGGGCAGCAGAGGATTAAAAATCCTTAATTACCATCAGTGGGAGGCTCCAGAGGCCTCTATCCTGCCTTGTGGAGCTGGATTGGGATGGGCACAAGCTCTGGGATCACTCCAGTGTGGGCACACTTTGGGATCTTTAGGAATAACACAGTGAGGGTGTAAGCACAGAGCCTCACACAGGGATGGCCTCGGTGCTGGATGTTGTTTTCCTACAAGGAGCAAACTGGATTTGAACAACACAACCCTCAGGGAATGAGCTGCTCCCTCTGAGTGCTCTTTTTACATCAGCCTCCCCCAGCTGGGCCTGAGCAGGACAAAACTGGGGGGGATTAATTTGGCTTTTCCCTGTTCCAGTTGGTTGGAGTTGCTCTGTAGTTGTCAGGTGGGAAGGCCCTGGCCCACTCCAGAGCAGGAGGTGGCACAAGGAAGCTGAGGGAAGAGGCACCCAGTGTGTTGGATTTGTGTTTCTCTTTTTGGGGCCATCTGGAAAATCACTTGCTCAGAGCGAGTGGAAATGCAGGGAAGGATTTCTGGGATAAACCAGGGGCTCTGGGACAGCCAGAAGGTGGATCCAGGGAAGTGGATCCTGTGGAACAGCCTCGTGTGTGCCACACGCTCCTCCTGTGGCTCCTGGGAAAGGAGCCTTGGATACAAGGGGTTGGATCCAGGATTTAATGTAAAACCTCATTTTTTGGTGAGTCATTGAGGCCAATTCCCTCCAAGTGCCCCCCTCTGACCTCTCCCAGCTGCCATTCCCTTCCCTTGGGGATCATGCCCGGGATGTGCCAGCTCCGCCCTCCCGGTGCCAGCCCTGGGAACTGGCACAACACTGAGGGATTGGTGGTGTGGAAAACCCATCCCATTCCCAGCCTGGGCTTCTCAGAGAGCCTCTGGGAATGCTGCAGGCAGGGAAAGGCTGTGAGCAGGCCCCGAGGTGGTGCTGACATCTCCAATAAAACTCAGGGAGCTCTCTCCAACTCCTGAGCCTCAGTGCTTGGAGTTAATGAGCTCCAGAGCTCCAGCACGACCCCACTGTACTCCCAGAGCTCCCAGGTCATGGAGAACGAAGGATTTCTTTCAACACCCCAGAAAAACAATCTCCAACCCATCCAGAGCCCACCCTGGCTTCCACCCACCATTCCTGCCTCGGAGTGTTTGGCAGGAACCTCCTGGAAGAGAAAAACCCCAGGGCTGCTGAGCAGGCTTTGCAGGAGTTTGGGATGGATGGATCTTTAATCCCTTGGATCCTTCAGGGGTTGCAGCAGTGGCAGCTGCCAGTCCCTCTCCAAACAGAGATTCCCTGGGAATTTCCCTTGGGCTCCAGGGTTTTATCTCCTCCCCACTTTGGGGAAAAGCTTTGCTTTGCTGCACTGCTCTGGCTTCTGCTTGTGTCCTATTAATTCCTGGCAAAATAAAGCCCAACCAACTCCAAACAGAGCTGGATGACAGCATGTGCCAGTGGTTGTTCCTGCTCCTGCCATCTGGAGCAGCATCTCGCCTTTGTCTCCCCTTTATTTCCCCTTTGTCTCCCCTTTATTTCCCCTTTATCCCCATCTCCTTCCAGGTCTCAGCCTGTTCAGTTCCTGTTCTTCTTCTCTCACACTTTGTTTATTTCCTGCTGCTCTGCTCCTGTTTGTGCCTCAGCCCTGTCCCTGCAGCAGCTCTGCTGTGCCCACAGGCCCTGTTCCTACAGAAATGGTGCCAGGTTAATATTCCCTCACAGGAATGTGCATGGAGAATCCCTGCAGTGCCATGATGGCATTTCTGAGCTTTTAGCATTTTTAGGATGTTGTTTGTTGAGCTGCTGTCACCTGTGTCACCCAGAACCCACAAATGGGGTGAGGTGAGTGTGGAAATGGTTCCCTGGTTGTGCACTGAGGCCCAGAGCTGAGGGATCTCCTCTATCCCCTCTCCCTCTGCCCTCACAGCACTGGAGATGATAAAGGAGAGCTTCAGACCCACCAGCATCCTCCCAGCCCCTTCCAGCAGTGAAGCTTCCCAGGGATTTGCTCCCAGGGGAGCCTATTGGAGCATTTTGTGTGATTTGAAAACAATAAAACACGCCAGGGTTGCTCCATGTCAGACCCCCCAGATCGGAGGTTATTCAGCCCAAAGCTTCCCCCACCGGTGCCATTTGGAGCATCTCGAGGTCACTGCTGCCTTCCCCAGCTGGGCAGGGCCCAGAGGTGACAGCCAGGAGTGGGAAGGACATTTCTAGCAGGGAAAGGCTGGGCACTGCAGCCTGGACCTTTCCCTTCCCCTCCCGCTCCACTCACAGCAGATGAATGATTTGTTTGTCACCAGAGTAAGGCCCAAGCTGGGCCGTGGGCTTTGCTGGTCCTTGCAGCAGAGTTTTGCTTTGTGTCTGGCCAGAAAGTGACTCAGAGGAGCCACGGCCGAGGGGCACGAGCCTCCCTGCAGCCAGGCAGGGCCTGCAGTCCAGCCCTCAACAAATCCGAGGAGTGAGCTTGGTCAGGAAGCAGAGGAAACCACAGGCAGTGAGACTGGAATCGAGAGCTGCTCCACAGGGGGAAAATGGTCAGGAAAGGACGGGCTGTGCTGGTCCAACAGCCGGGATAAGGACCCGACTGGGGTCAGGTCTCCCTGGAGAGCTCTGGCAGCTCCCAGACAGTTTTGCAGCTGGGTGGGATCCAGATGGAGAAGCCAGTGGGAGCCAGACTGTGCGTGGGTTGCTGGGGATGTGTTTCCATTCCTCATCTTCAATCCCAGCAAGAGTTTTTATATCCCAATAAACTGAAGGGATTCTGCACTTTCCCAGTAGCACTGGGCTCCTGTCGGAGGTTTTGGGGGGGTGTAACAAACCCCAGGCACTTTGGGGGCTGGGAATGCAGGGTGGGAAGGGAACCCCATCCAGGTGGTGCTGGGGAGAGCTGGGCAGTGTGGGAGGGGTGGATGCTGCACTTTTGGGGAGAGCAGGATCCCGCTGGGAGCCAGTTTGGCTTCTGCAACTGCTTCCTTTTCTATGGAATTGTCTGATCCAGCTTTTATTCCAGGGCAGCTCCTTCCTTCCCCCATGGAAGTCCCTCCAGAAGTCCAACCCCTGGCTGGCTTGAGGGAATTTTCATGGGGTGGGATTGAAGGGTTGGGGTGTGACCCTTTGCTGGGAAAGTTGAGATCCATGAAAAGGTGGGAATGCACTGAGCCGAGTGAGCTGAGCTGGTCAGTGCTGCTGGAGCTTTGGCTTCCTGCTGTGGAAGGGAGCAAACCCAGGGAAAGTCTGTGGGATCAGGGAACAGGAAGCAGGAGAGCTGGATCAAGCCTTGGCTCTGTCATGGACTCGGTGCATTGCACTGATGGGGTCATTTAAGGTCACCTTGAAAAAAATCAGCTCCTAATCTGGGGAGTTAAGTCAGGCTTTAAGAGTGTGGGGAGCTCCCAGGGCTTGGAGTTGTTCCCTTTGGAAAGGTTCCAATGGGCAATTCCTCAGGCTGGAACTTCAGCTGCCCCTCCACTGGAAGATACTCATGGACAATTCCAGTATCTCTGCTTCAAAGGGTTGGTGAGGGCTGACTTGGGAGGGTGGGGGAGAAGGAAGCCATGTCCTGATTCCTGTGATTTCAAAGGTTGGATTCTTTGGATCGGTACTTGCCTTGACCTCAGTGAGAGGTGCTGGTGCTCCCAGCAGGGAGGAGAACATCCCTTTCTGGGACAGCTGGGATTTTCCATGGAGCTTGAGCTGTTCTTGCACATAATTCCCACAGCAGTTTATGAGCCTTTGGTGCCTGTTCCTTTGCAGATCCTGGGAGAACTGCTGCCAAAATCCACCAGCTAAATGTTCTGGGAGCTGGTGCCACCCAAAATCCAACCAGGGGTGAGGAGCAGCTGAGGAAAATCCCCGTGGAGTGAACTGAGCTCTTGCATCAGCTCTGCACACGTTCCTTTAATCCCAATAAAAGTCTGTCCATTGGGCAGGGAGCAGCTCCCTGCTGGAAGGCCCCTGGATGACTGTGCTGGGAGGGAGGCTGAGCTCAGCCAAAGGCAGAAACGCTTCAGTTCTGCTGAATTCCATGTGCCAGAGCTCCAGGTGCTTCTCCAGGCTCAGCTCTGGCGGGTGGGGAGGGTGATCTATGCGTGCACCTGCCCTTGGCATAATCCCAGCCTCGGGCAGCTCCACTGGCTCCGCTCGAGGTGAAACAATGGCCTTGGAAACTTCTCCTCAGAGGCTTTGGAAAACCAGGGCAGCTTTGGCAGTTGTTTCCTTGGGATTTGGTTCCACCAGCTCCCAGGACCTGTTTTCCGTGGGGCTGGCAAACTCTGCCTGGCCATTTGATCTTGGAATGATGGGAGCAGAGCCGGAGCTGAGCCTGTCAGCTCGGGGGAACCATAAAAAAGGAACTGAGAGTTCAAGCAAACAAAACCTGGAAGGCTGGAGAGGGGAAGGTCATGGAGACACCCTCTCCATGGCAGGACACTGTGTTTTTTGGGGCTGGGCTGCTTTGCCTGGCTGCAGAGCTCTGGCACATCCCAGATGGACTCTGTGGAGCTGCAGGAAGCGGCTCGGACTCGGGATAAACCAGGAAGGTGTATTTGGAGCAAAACCAGGTGTTAACCAGGACTCAGGGAATGTCTCAGGTGCCTCCTCCCTCCCTGCTCAGTATCCATCTCCAGCAGGATGGAGGGTTCCTTAGGAAAATGGATCCAGGCTGCAAACCCAGGATCTTCATCCCAGGGAATTTGCTTTGATTCCCTTCTGTCCCTGGAGCAGCAGCCACACTCATCCCACAGATGGGGAGATTCCAGCTCTGCCTGGATCCTGGTTTGTGGTGCATTGTCCCAGCTGCTGGATGAGTCTGGAGCATGTGGTGCCCAGCATGGGATTGGTTTCCTTCCTGCAAACCAGTTTGGGACTGGTGCTGGCAGCCCAGGAGCTGCCAGAAACCTGAGGGAAACAATTCCCAAAATCTTCCCTTGCAGGGCACAGCAGGCCTGAGGCTTTAGGGAGCTGCTTCATCATTCCTGTGGCATGTCCCCGTCTTGCCCAGGGCACAAACCCCATCCCTGGAAGTGTCTAAGGCCAGGCTGGACGGGGCTTGGGGCACCCTGGGATAGGGGAAGGTGTCAGGGTGGGAACGAGATGAGCTTTGAGGTTCCTTCCATCCCAAACCTTTGGGCAGAGGGTTTTCTCCAAGTTTTCCATATGGGAACGGGCTGGGAACAATTTCTCCAGCCTGGAATGGGGCAAAGGCTCTTCCATCTCCTTCCCAAGCCTTGGGAGAGCCTCCAGCAGCGAGCGCCACCGCGCTGAACCCCCGCTGTTCCTGCTGAGTGAATCCAAAGATTATTTCACCCCTGTCCTGAGGCTCAGACGGCCCAAAGCCAACAGGAACGTGGCTTCAGGAGCTGGGGAGGGGCCCCAGGATCCCAAACATCCCAAAAATCCCCCAAGGCCTGTGCTTCGTGTGCACAGCTGGGATCTGCTCCGGCTCCGGCCGTGCTGGGACAATCCCAGAGCTCCACGTGCAGAGGGAAAACCTGGAAACAAATGCTCCTCTCCAGGATTTCACCCCCCAAACTGCACCAGCTGGAACAATCCAGGCCCTCCTGAGGCCCGTGGCCTTTTCCTTTGTCTCCCTGTTGGGAATCACGCCGATTCCTGGCAGGAAGATCAATGTTGTCTCTGAAGCTCGGTAAGAAGGATGAAATCTGTCCTTCGCCGAGGCCTCTGCAGAGGTTGGGGGGATGCAGTTGGAAAATCGGGATTAGGCTTGCCCAGAGCATGGAGGCTGATCCAGGGGTTGGATTTCTGGGGGGAGTGGATGTGAACCCTTTATTTGGAGGTCATTTGCCTGTTTTCGTCCCGTTTCCATCCTGGCAGAGCAGCGTTTCTGTGGGATCAGTTAAACTCCAGGACTTTCAGGTGATAAAAGCCCTGGAAGCAGATCCTGAAAGATCTGGTTTTCCCTGGATATGGGGAAGCTGAGCATGCTGGCCTCCCTCCCATTCCCAGAGCTGCTGTCCACCTGAGGGAACCCCATCCACACCCCCACATCAGGAATATCCCGGGAATCAAGTGGGGCGGAGGCTGTGGCACCTCTGCTCCCCAATCCTGGCAGAATCCAGCCTGGATTCACCCCCTCTGCCATTTAAGCAAAGAAATTGGCTGAAAACTCGTGATGAACCCTTTTTACTGAGTGTAGGTGGTGGGAAACACGACATTTCCCAAATAAAATCAGCGCAATGCTGGGTGGCAGCCCTGGTTCCCTTGGCTTCCTTCACAATCCAGCTCGTAATGGATCTGCTGGAAAGTTTTGGAGATGTTCTGTTTGAAGTTTGGGCCGTTTTTATGTTTTATGCAGGAATTTGGCTACAGGAAGTCTCAGTTCTTTCACGTATTTTGTATCAAAATCCCCCAAATCCCTTTATAGACCAAATAATTCCTTTTCCATGGCAGAGCCTCTGCCCTGTGTCCAGATTGCTCCGACCTGCTCATGCTGCTGGGGTGATTTCTGTCCAAAAGACAAATCCGTAGCTTTTTTTTTTTTTTT
>VZTJ01001767.1:245454-258292 GCA_013397795.1 Orthonyx spaldingii | reverse complement strand
CAAAAGACAAAATCGTAGCTTTTTTTTTTTTTTGTTTTTGTTTTTTTTTGTTTTTTTTTTGTTTTGTTATATCTCCAGACTTTTGCTGTTTTTTGGGGACATTTTCATGGGGTGGAATTTCGAGGGCTGGAACTGCTGGGGAAGTTGGGGTTGATGGAAAGCTGGGAATGCTCTGAACACAAGTGAGCTGAGCTGCTCGGTGCTGCTGCAGCTTTGACTTCTCTTCCAGTGGTGTGTAAGGAACCAAACACGGGGAAAAAAATTCTGTGGGATCAGGGAATGGGAACGGGAGAGGAGAAAGAGGAGAGGAAACAGCGGATTTGGAGCATCCCTGAGCGCTCGGAGCACGGAGCCGCTGACCTGGAGTCACCTCGGCGGGCACTGCAGGGAAAGCCTCGCCCGAAATTCCTGTGGTTTCCCAACTCCTGGGGGTTTTGCACCATCCCCAAAGGATGCGGACGCTCCATCCCGCCCCGCACACGCTGCTAACGAGCGGGGCCGGGCTCTTACCGGCATCCCGCTGACATCCCCGGCACGGCGCCGGAGGCTCGGGCTGCGGGAGGCACCGGGAGCTCCCGGCTCCTGCCGGGACACGCGGCATTGCTCAGGGACGTCACGGACACGGAGCGGCGGCCCCCGGGTGCCAACAGGAGCCAGGGAAACGGGAACGAGCTGCGGGAGACGGGATGACAGCGGGCGGGAGATAAGGATGTGGTTTGCACTTCAGCATCCCATCAAACGGGAGGAGAAATGTTCCCGTCCCGCCGCTCGTTCTGTTCGGGATGGAGCCGGCAGGGCCCCAGATGGGGCCGGGAATGAGATCCCAGGGACTGCGAAGCCCAGTTTGGGCTGCGGGGAAAGAGGGGAAGGTCCCAACGTGGCTTTGCAGGGCTGGAAAAGCAGGAGAAGGCAAATTCCGGACTGTGATTTTCAGGGAGAATTTGGCTCCTCCAGCGCCGGGATCCAGGCTCTGGTGTAAAAGCAGGAATTTGCTGTTTTGGTGGGAGCAGGCAGGAATCAAACTCTGTGATGACAGTGAGTGAAGCGACAGGGAATGAACCACGGACATCCCCCGGCATCAGCCTGGATCTCCCGTGGGGGTGGATGTTGGGAAGGTCCCCTGGACACCCAGCTTGAGGGATAGGATCAGTATTCCCAGTATATCCCAGTATAGACCAGGCTGGACTGGTCACCCCTGGGCCTCGTAGCCTCTGCCCAGACACTGCAAGGATTTCCAAGAGGAATCTCTGCATCCACTTTATCCTTTACCCGTTCCCAATTCTGTGGTTCAGTGGTACCCTCTGATTCTGACCAGGAAGATCCCTCCAAGGGCAGCCCGGGCTGTGCCAGCTCTGCCCTGCAGTGGAGCATCCCTGTCCTCTGCTGCCGGCTCTTCCCATCAGAGCCCGGCCTGCCAGGACACAGAAACGGCTGCACAGACTCATCCCCGTTTCACAGAATCATGGAATCGGCACCACTGAGGGTGGAAAAAAGCTCCAGGATCAGAGTCCAACCTGTGCCCCATCCCCACCTTGTCCCCAGCCCAGAGCCCTGAGGGCCACCTCCAGGAATTCCTGGAACACCTCCAGGGATGGGGACTCCAAACCTCCCTGAGCAGCCCCTCCAAGGCCTGACCACCCTTTCCATGCAGAAATTCCTGCTGCTGTCCAACCTGAGCCTCCTCTGGCCAGCCTGAGGCCGTTCCCTCTCCTCCCGTCCCTATTCCCTGGGAGCAGAGCCCGACCCCCCATGAGCCCACTCCTGTCAGGGAGTTGTGCAGAGCCAGAAGGGCCCCCTGATCCCCCTTTTCTCCAGGCTGAGCCCCTTTCCCAGCTCCCTCAGCCTCTCCAGAGTCACAAACTCCGCCAGACTGAGCTTCCATCACACACAAAACTCTTCAACCTCCACAAACTCAATTTCATTTCACAAACAGCACAACGCTGCTCCCCTTGACCAATCCTTTGTCCCGAGGCCGGATTGAGGAGCCAGGTTCAGCTTTGCCTGAACTCTTGGAAAGGCAGCACTTGGAGCCTGGGCCTCTCCCGACCTTGCTGGAGCGCTCACATGTGCGGAGCAGAGCCGGAGCCTCGCCCGCTCCGAGTGCATCATGACCTCAGTTAAGCAAACACTTGCTGTAATCGCCTCCAGATCTGCCCTGGCTTTGATCAGCTGCAGGATCACTTTATCTTATGCTATAAATATGTAAAACATCCATTTGTTTTCGGGCAGGATGCAAATAAATCATTGCGTAAGTTCGGGCCGAGAGAGGAAGCCGAGGAGGGAGTGCGGCCGTGGCTGCAGAACTCAGCAGGCTCCACCTCCTGGAAGGTCATTCCTGCAGGGACACGGCGCTGTTCTTCAGCAAGGCCCTACTTTGCTTCGGTCCAATGGTTCTGTCACCCACGGACAGCTCTGGGTGTGGTGCCACCAGTGTCCCATGGGAACAGTGCCCGTCCATCCCTCCCAATCCCAACCAGGGATCCCCAGGGCTCCAAAAATAGCTTCAAACTCCTCCTGGGATCACTCAGAAGGTCTGGTGGTCATCATTTGGGTGGTCATTGCTCTGGTGGTCACCTCCCAGCCCTGCCACTCACTCCACGTTCTGCTCATTCCCAACACCCCTTTGCCATTTCCGCAGGAATAATTTATCAGGCAAAGAGGGATTATTTTTAACCCTCTGGCTCTTTTCCAGCCTTTTCCCACAGCCTATGCCCATCCCAGCCCCTGATCCCCTCCCCTGTGTGCCTGCTCCTGGTGGGATTCCAGCCCTGGATCCCTGTGGCTGCTCATGGCTGTGACTGCCCCAGCCTGGAGCTCTTCCCCAGGGATGGCCACGGGTGCTGCTGCTCCCAGCTGGAGTTCAGCCCCTTGGAAAGCAACAGCTCCCAGAGGGAAGCTGCTGGAAGTGCTGTCAGGGTGGTTTTACAGAGGTTAAGCTGAGCCCAGAGCTCAGCAGCTCCTCTGTGGTGTCAGCCAGGCTTCAGTGCTTGGTTGGTTGATGGGAAATCGGGATTTGGGCTTTCCCCGGCTGAGATTCCTCAAAATCAGCTTCCTCTGCTTGTTCCCAACCCCGGCATGAGCACAGCCCCTGTTTGAGATGTCAGGAAAGGGAATCTCTTGCCAAGAGATTCAGGAAAAATTATAAAAAACAACAGCTGATGGCTGGGGAATCTCCTCTGCTGAGTCAGAAGAGGCAGATGAACATTCCCATTTTTCCAGAGCTAAGGAAGAATCAGGGTATTCACCAGCCATGTTTTCCAAAGGTCTGGCAGCACTTTCCCAAGAGAGAAGGGATTTTGGGTAGTCTGGTTTCATTCCTGCTTGTGGCCTTATATCCCACCTTCCTGCAGGTCCTGGATTTTAACAGGAAAAGCCATGGATTCCTCATCCCTGGAAGTGTCCAAGGCCAGGCTGGATGGGCTTGGAGCAACCTGGGATAGGGAAAGTGTCCCTGCCCACGACAGGGCTGGAACTGGATGGGCTTTAAGGTCCTTTCCAAACCATTCCACGATCCAATGATTTTTCCTCGTTGCTGAAAGCATTTTCCAGTCCTTATCCCAAATGCTCCACCGGTGGCTGCGTTTTGGGGCAAAGCCATGCCCGTGTTCCCATTTCCCTCAATAACACAGCCATCCCAGCAAAGAACATGGATACAATAATAGGAATCAGTATTTCAGTGCTGCTCCAGGATGTCCTGGAAGGGGAGCACAGGGAGCTCTGGGGAGATAAGATTGGGTGCAGAAAGCAGCGCTGGATGATTAATGAACCTTTGTCCTGGCGAGGGAGATAAAACCCCTGGAGCTGCTGCCCCCTGCTAACAGCTTTTCCATCACATTGCAAATATTCTTCCTCATTCCAGAGGTATTTCATTATCTGTCTCTATCCAAGGGCAGATGGAATTGGGATGGGAGCTGCCAGGCTCGGCAATGCCCTGCCCTGGGTCCCCTCCGGGCGCCCAGCGCTGCCCAGGTGGGGCCAGCAGTGACCAGGAGCAGCTGGGGGAGATCAGTGCGGTGGGAATTCCCCGCCCACCCCCTTTTCCCCACCTGGCAGCGGGACCGAAGCCGCCCATAAATTCTGGTTCCCCTCCCGGGGCAGTTGTTGGTGAAGGTGCTGCCCAGAGCCGGCGTTTGTTCCCCGTTTTTGAGTTTTTAGGGACAGTAAGGGAATTGGAGGATGATTTTCCCTTTCCTGGGGGGCTGCAGAGGTCTTGGTGACCGCCTGGATTTTTGGGGACGAGGTGCCGTGGAAATTCTGTCACCTCTTTTGGAGCCCGGGGCGTTTTCCAGCTCCGTCCTGAGCAGCAGCCCCGGAGCTCGGCAGGTCAGTGAGGTCTGTCTGTCCCCTCTGTGTCCCCAGAGTGCCTCTGTTGGAGCGCAGTGGATCGGGATTTCCTGGGATGTGTGGGAGGGAGGCCGAGCTGTGCCCTGGGCTCCTGCTCGGGGTTGGGAGAGGCCGGAGCTGTCTGGGATGCAGAGCTCGTCCCGCTCCTTCCCCTCTGCTCGGAGCGGGATTTGGTGCCAGCCCCGGGGCTGGGGATGCTCAGGATATAGAAACCATTCCTGCTGCACGGGGATATTCCCTGCTCAGCTCTTATTTTCTCTCCATTTCTCCCAAATCTCCTCCCTGCTGCTCCTGTGCTCTGCTGGCATCCCAAGGTACGGCTGTTATTTCTCATAATCCTCTTTTTTAACAACTTTAGGTGTTGGCAGGTGGCTGTAATGGATTTTATTGGTTCTTATGGGGCTGGATTTTGCTGTTCTCCTGTTTTATTCCTCTCCTTGTGTCCCGTGAGCTCAGCCTGAGCGGTGTCCCTGAAATCTGAGCTTTGGGGTGTCTCTGATGTCCCTGTGCTCTCCCTTGGAAAGACACAACTTTCTGCCACTAAAAATCCTTTTTTTTTATGACTGTTGTGATAAAAACCCAAACGCAAACCCTTCCTGCTCTCCGGACACGGCCGGGTTTGGTTGGATGCCTCCTCTCCAGGCTGGAATTTTTGGGGGAGCAGGAGTGGCCCCAGCCCAGGCTCTGCCACCGTGACCTTCCCTGCTCCTCACATCTGGGAAAGGGGAACAAAAGGGCTTTGTGTTCCCTCGGTGGGGAAGTCCTTGTGAATTGTGGAGGAAAAGCAGCGGCTGGGGCTGAGCCAAAACCTCGGGAAGCTGCCTGCAAGGTTTTCCTTGGTTCCGCGGGTTTTGGAGGCGATGCTGGCATGGTTTTCCTCCCTTTCGTTTGAAAGTTGCGTTTGCTTTCCTTGCCCAGCTGAGCGCCCTCTGCTCCCAGCTGGAATCACTTGGGACATTAGCACCCGGCCCCGCCCAGCCAATTAAATAATTAATTAACTAATTAACCCCCCGGGCTGCACAGGTGCCGCCGCTTCGGGGCTAATTAGGGAAAAACGGCCACGTGCTTGCCCAGGGATGCTTTTCAGGCTGTCCTGGGGCTGGGCTTTGCCTTCCAGAGGGAATTGTCAGAAATGGAAGGGAAAGAGGAGGGAAGGGGGGTGCGGAACTCCAAACCCGTGCTCGGAGTTTGTCTGGCTGGGTTTTATCCTCGGCGGGAGGGCACAGGGAAGCCCCGAGCTGCTTCCCTGGGCGGCTCCTGGATCCTGACCTGATTAAATCTGGAAATAGGGGTTGAGTTGCAGACTTCTCCCCCATAAATCCATCCTGCCTGGCTGGAAGCAGAATATTGGATACCTGGAGAGCTTTAAAGTTTCTTTAAGTGTCCGTAGGGTCTGAATATTTCTAGGATTAGAGAGCAGCTGAGCTGGACTTTTTTATTTCTTTTTAATTTCTTTTCTTTTTTTTTTCTTTGAGGGCCTCTGTGCTGGTTCAGTTGTGGACTTGCCTTCACCTGTCAGTTATTTAAGAATTTTAAAAACCTGACTTAGGAGTCCTGGAATTTTTGGCTGCACTCTTGAACCTCTGCAGGAAAGCACCTTTGGGGGTGTTTTCCCAGGAAAAAAAAAAAAAATCAGTTTTCTCAGGAGCTGCTTTCCTGTTCCTCCAGGGGCTGCTGCTGGTGGGAGGAGGAGGAGCTGGGAAGATGGCACTGGTTTGGGAATTAGGAATTCTGGAATAATATTTTTTCACAAATATTTTTCCCCAATAATAATAATAATTTGGGAATTAGCACTTCAGAGAACTGGAATGGGGAGCTGCTGGGTTCTGTGGGAGCTGTGGAAAAGGGAAGGAGGATTTGGTGCCTTGATGGTTGTCCATGGTTTTCATCTGCTTTAGGAAGTGGGAATGGCAGGGTTGGTTTGTTTTCCTGACTGGAATATTGTGCTTGGTCTCCAGGGCACCCATTTCCTTCTCAACTGAAAATAAAACAATTTTTTGAGGGGGGGAAAAAGAATTAAAAATCCTCTGTTTGGCTGAGACTTTGCTGCCAGCACTGGAGAGGGCCAGGCCTGGCTGGAGGCAGAGCCTGGGGCCCAGCCCTGTCCCTGAGGGAGGCGGCGTCGCTGGGCTGGGAGTTCTGGAGTGAAACAGAATCCAGGATTTTACCTCATCCTTGTCTGGGAGGGTCCAGTGTCATCCCTGCTACCTGAAAAGGGAATTTGTCGACACCTGGAGTGCTCAGGAATCTCAGGGAGAGAAATGGAAGTGGAGAATTGAGCGGAGCAGGACCTGGCGGATCCTGTGTGGATCCAGGTCCTGGCAGCTTTTCCAAACCTCTGCTGAGCTCCATTTCTCCCTGCTGAGACCAAATTTCCCCTGGGATGAGCAGGACAAGTCCCCAGAAGCCCGGGATGGTGCCCAGGGCACTGCCAGGGATGCAGGAGCAGCACAGCTGGCTCAGCATCCTGGGCTCAGCTGAAGGAAACGTGGAAATAAATGGATTTGATTTGGGATCAGGTTGCAGCACAGCCCTGATAAATGAACATCCCCTCTCCCCCAAATGGGGGAACCCAGCCCTGGAGGTATCAGTGCATCTTTTAATGACCTTGCTCTGAGAAACACAAGGATTCTGCTGAAATGGGATTTTAATGGTTCCTCCTTTTTTCCTGCAAAGCTTTTTGAGCTGGGAAAAGGAGGCAGGGGATGGTTGGAATGCTGGTTCTTTGTGGGCAGCCCAGTTGAAATCTCATTATCCTGGTTATCAGTCACTAAAAGGCTCTCCAAGAGAAAAGGGGGTTTTTATTTCGAGTTGTTAGACAGCAAACCTGAAATGCATCACTTGATACCATAACTGTGCTCCATTCACCCATTTCTGCCATTCCAACAAAAAAAGGGAAGTTTGATGCTCCCTTTAATGCCAAGAACTGCAAAAAAAGGTCATTTAAAGTTTTACTGGCTCGTTAACTCAAGCTGTTCACTCAAAAGTGCATCTTTCCCATGCGATGGCCCGGCCTAGAAATGTTCT
Organism: Orthonyx spaldingii; assembly: GCA_013397795.1. Classification (NCBI taxonomy): domain Eukaryota; kingdom Metazoa; phylum Chordata; class Aves; order Passeriformes; family Orthonychidae; genus Orthonyx; species Orthonyx spaldingii. Next base: position 250,921 of record VZTJ01001767.1, on the reverse strand, counting down.
TTATTTGGGTTTGGAGATAAGTGGCTCAGCCAGGGAGACTGCAGGCTCTGGAGAAGATCCTGGATCAGAGATATGGGCATGGAATGATGCAAATGGGAAAAGTTTGCTCAATACAAGTTGGGAATGTGGGTGCAGCCCCCTGATCCTTGCTTTTGGTGGGCAGGCAGGGGCTGGAGGGGGGGTTTCCCTTCAGGATTTGTGTTCTTGCTCACGTGAGGTGAAACTTCCCCTCAGTCGGGCTCTGCTCCTGGGAAACAAGGGACAGGACAAGAGGAACCTGCCCCAGGTTGTGCCAGGGGAGGTTTAGGTTGGATTTTGGGATAAATTCTTGCCCAGAAGGGTTGCCCAGGCTGGCAGAGCTGCCCAGGGCACTGGTGGAGTTCCCATTCCTGGAGGGATTTAAAAGCCACACTGAAATAGCAGACTTTACAAATTTATACTCCCAGCTGCCATAAAATTGTTAAAATTAGGGAATATTGGCATTCTTTCCCCTCATCCCCATTTTCCTGCCCTTGTCTGCCCCAGGTCCCAGAGCTGCAGTGCTGTGGCTTGGGCAGGACCTCCCTGGGTCCAAACCTGCATTTTCCCAAATCCACCCCAAAACCTGGGACAGGGAGGAGGGTGGGAAGCTCAGTGGGATGGAGCTGGATCCCAGTTCTGTGAGGTGAAGCTGCAGGGAGAGAGGACAGGTTATCCTGGAGTTCTTTTGTCTCTACAGAGGCTAAAATTCAGGAATTATCTTTATAATTAGGGGGTTTTATATTCCTGTGGAATATAAAATTCCTGGCTCTGGAGTCCCTCCTGCTGGGGGCTCCACCTGTGCCTTGGGAATGGGAATGCTGCTGGAGGGAAAGTTATAAATACCCAGAAAACAAAAACTCTGCTTTGCACAAACCCGGAGTGGTTCAGCTCCACACAGGAATGAAAACAAGACCTTTGAGGCTGAGGGATTGTTCCTTTGGTGTTGGAGTGGGTTGGTTTTTTTTTTTTTCCCCTTTTTTGAATGGAATGGAGTCAAAACATGAGGTTTTTGGATAGGAAAGGCTCCCCCTCCCACCCCTCTGCCTCCCTTCATCCCTCTGGAGGCAGCCAAGGGATCACGCTGGACCTGGGATTCTGTTCCACCAAATATTGTCGGAATTAATCCCAGGCCCTGTGGACTCTTTGGGCAGAAAACATCAAGTTCCTTCCATGCAGCCAAGAGGAACCATGTCCTGAGCCCTAATCCCAAAAAAAAATCTGGGATGAAATACTTCACTTCCAGCCAGCAAAGATGGTCCTGCTTAAATGGAGTCCATGGAAAACTTCCCATGCCTGATTCCCGGTTTTAAATAGGGATGGTGGAAGCACAGCCAGTGGCTCCTGGATCTGGAGGGGCTGGACTGGCCCCTCCTGCAAGGAGAGGAGCCCTGGGATGTTGGAAGTGCTGGGTGGGAAGCACTGATCCCAAGGATAATCCCGGTGTTTTGTTTTCCCTCTGGATAAGGGCACGGCCTTGTTTTTCCAACATGTTCCAAGCCCTTTCCAAGTGTCACTTCTGGCTCTGGGAGGCTTCAGGAGAGGATGGAGCTGCAGGAGGTGGTGGCCGCCAGCTCCTCTGTAAAAACACTGCCTCAATCCCAAATCCCTTTGGAAGCTCATCACAGTGTTCCCGGGGGATCGTGCTGACCTAGATTCTGCTGGAATGGTTGAGGTGGAGCCTCCGGGACAATGTGGCTTTTATCTGTTCCCAGAGTGGATCCAGAGCACGTGGAACGTGCGGGGAGCTCGGATTCCCTCGCAAAGCTGTCGTGGCCAGACCTGCTGCCACAGGGTCATTGTTTGTTCCAGTCTCACTCCCTGATCCTTTTGGAGGAGTTTAGGATAAGTTTATCTGCTCCTCCTAGGAATGGTTAGGAGAATCCATGAATTTATCAGACACCTGGAAGACTCTGGATCAAATATCCCAAATATTTGCTGGGATGGGCAGCTTTTCCTCTTTGAAGTGCCCGTGTGTTCAAGGCAGACATTTCTTATCTGGATTGTTTTTGCCAGGGGATGTAATGCCATGGGAAAGGCGTTTCCATGGAATTCCTGGGATAACATTTTACAGGCTGGGAAGAGTGGGATGTCTGCAAGATTACCTCGTGTGGATTCACAGCAGGGGCTCTCTGGGAAGGAGCTGAGGGTTGGGGCTGTCCTGTCCTGGACAACATCCAAACCAAAAAATGTTGGACATGGGTTTGAAATCCCAGCTGTGCTTGGGACTAGCACAGTTCAGGTGTTCTGGTGCCATCTGCACACCTGGCCGAGGCCTAGCTGAGTGTTCCCTCTGCAGCTCCAGGAAAACATTCCCTGGTTTTGCTGTGCCACGTGTGCTGTCCCTGCCACGCAGTGGGAATTGTTCCAAGGAGCAGGAATATTTACGCTCCAATCTTCCTCATTTTGGGCACAGGACACTCCAGGCCCGTTTCTCCAGCCCTGCTTTCATTAGTGCAGGGCTGCAGTTCATCAGCCCCCATAAATGTTTATACCCTGAGCATTCCTTGTAGGATTCCAAAGCCTGGCTGCGATTTCACGGGATGCTCTGTGTTGTTTATTGTGCAGCAGCTTTGCTGTGGATGCTGACAGGGAATTCCCTGGTGGCCATCAGGGCCAGGGAGGCACGTTCCCCTCTGGATGTGCTGATCCCAGGAGGAGCTAGCTGCCCTTCCCTCATGTTCCCTGAGTGGGTGTGGAGCAAAGACTGATTGGGGATTCCCCCATGAACACTCCGAGTCCAAAGGATTTGCAGCTCTGCCAGCCCTGAGCGCTCAGAAATCAGGAGTTGTTTCCAAAAAATCATGGATTTGTAATAAATTAAGGAATGGAGGGGGATTTTGGCTCATGTTCCAAGAGCTGTGGTTCTGGGTGAGATCATGGGATGGGTTGGGTGGGAAGGGACCTTAAAACTCCTCCATGGGCAGGGACCCCTTCCACTGTCCCAGGGTGCTCCAAGGCCCATCCAGCCCGGCCTGGAACACTCCCAGGGATGTGTCCCCTCACTCCAGAGGCAGGAAAAGACAACGTTGGCTCTAATGGAGGAGGATTTATTTGGATTTTACTGGCATTTGGATTTTGGACCTTGTTCTCCCTGCTCCAATGAACCTGTTGGTTCCTGTTGGAACACTGGGAATGGCAATCATGGAATTATAGAATCATTTAGGTTGGAAAAGACCTTTAAGGTCATTGAGGCCAACCATGTCCTGAAGTTTTAGGTGTTTGTTTATTTTTTTAACTGAGAAAATTAAATTAAAATGGTCTTTCCTGAAGGTTTTTCCAGAGTTGTGTGGAGTGAATGGGATGTGTGGCCATTGCTAATGTTTGTACTCCCAAAAAATTCCCTGATTTGGTGCCTGAAGGAATCAGCTGATGAAGAACCTTTTTTATGTAATTTCCACGTAATAGGATTCCTTCAAGGCTATCCCAGATTTTTCTTTCAAGCCTTGTTTTTGTTAGAATGAACTGTTTTTGGAGACTAAAAAGAGGCAGAATTATTACTAAATGTTATAATTATTTATGTTTATTGTTATTAGTTATTATTAAATCTATTAATTATTTTAAATTTATTATTATCAGAAGTTCCTGGTGTAAAGGAAAATACAACCCCAAAGTCTCTACCACTTAATAAATAAATCTGCTCAAGTGTTGACAGCTTTAATGAGTTAATTCTCTTTATTTTATTCAATGAGAGAAGATCTTTATTTTAAACTTTAAAAGGATATTAATTTTCCTTCTTTTTTTTTTTTTTTCCAGGCAGGATTCTTGATTCCACACTGTGGGAATTCACCTCCTGAACACCTGCAGCAGGTACTGCATTTCTTTCATTGCATTTCTGTGCTGTTTTCCCATCCAATGCTACTTCCAAAGGTTTTAATACTGGAATAGTTGTGCTCTGCTTGGATTTTAATTTTACTTTTGGAGGTCTGGGCTCTGTGTTTTGGTCACAGGCATCCCAAATTTGAATTGCAGGAAGAGGTGATGGGACCCTTGGAAATAGGGATATTGTGCAGAGTGAATTGAGTGGTTGTGGAGGCCTTGGAAAACCTTGGATTTTTATTCCAGTTGTTTCCAAAGGTCATGGTGAGGACTCTTGGAAACAGGGATATTGTTCTGCAGAGTGACTCAAGGTTCATGGACACCTTGGAAAACCTGGGATCTTTATTCCCAGTTGCTCCCAGAGCACGTGGTGAAGATCCTTGGGAACAGGGATATTGTTGTGCAGAATGAATGGAATGGAGGCCTTGCAAGACCTGGGATCTTCATTCCCAGTTGCTCATGGGTTGTGTGGTGAGGGCCCTTGGAAACAGGGATAGCGTTGTGCAGAGTGGATTGAGTGGTTCATGGAGGCTTTGGAAAATCCAGGATCTTTATTCCCAGTTGCTCCTGAATTACGTGGTGAGGGCCTTTGCAAACAGGGATATCATTGTGCAGAGTGGCTCAGGGTTCATGGAGGCCTTGGAAAACCTGGGATCTTTATCCTGAGCACCTGGCTGTCTCTGCCGCTCCGGTTGCGCTCTCCCTGTGCCTGTGTAACCGAATCCTCTCCCCAGCTGTTTCTGATCCCAGATGGAGCTGTCAGGAGGAGCAGCCCCGCGTGTGACCCGAGCCATCCCCGTGGCTCGAGTGGCTGAAATCCTTTCATGCTCCTGTCAGCCTGAGCCCCCCGCCCGTTTCATCACCTCGGAGTTCTGGCGTGTGCCGGCACTGCAGGGCCCGAGGCAAACTGGGAAGTGCTTGACCAATTTCTGGGATGGTTTTCAGATGGGATTTTATTGGTTTATGAATTGTTACCTCTATTTCCTCTTCTAAACGAGGCTGCAGAAGGGGAGAGGGAAGCGAGGCCAACTCTGCCTCTTTCCCAACACAGGGAAACCGATCCCGTGCGTCGGCTCCGCTCCCATCACACGCTCAGGCTCATCCTCTGCGGATGTTTTTCCATCCCCAACCCGCTGCTCTGCTTCGCTGGTGTTTTTCGCTCCTTTGTTTATTCCCCAGCCGCTCGGGATGAGCGCAGAATCCCGCTGGCAGGAACATTTGTGGGAAATCACATCACGTTGCACGTTCGCGCCAGTCCAAATCCACCAGAGAGCCCCCGGCAAGCGCGGCCACGGAGCAGATTCTGTTCCCATTACTCAGCGGAGAGGCTCGCCGCGTGTTTATAGCTGTTGGGTGGGCAAGAAAGTTGGGAAGAGTTGGGATTTGCCGGGGCTTTTGATGGTTGAGGCTGGGTGGGAACGAAAGCAGCTGGGCTGGGTTGAGTAATGAGGTGGCACTGTAGCCCTGACTCGTGATAACTCGTTTCCCTCTCCGGAGCGGCTCGTTTCCCTCTCCGGAGCGGCTCGTTTCCCTCTCCGGAGCGGCTCGTTTCCCTCTCCGGAGCGGCTCGTTTCCCTCTCCGGAGCGGCTCGTTTCCCTCTCCGGAGCGGCTCGTTTCCCTCTCCGGAGC
>VZTJ01001767.1:138373-245246 GCA_013397795.1 Orthonyx spaldingii | reverse complement strand
CTCGTTTCCCTCTCCGGAGACTTGGATTTGCCTGCTCAGCCCCTTCCTCAGAGCTGCAGGAATTGCTGGAAGGCCCCAAGTCAGTTTATGGATTGTTATGGCTTGGCCTAAGAGCCGGATTTGCCCGATCAAGGAGCCGAGCGTTCTTAGGGAAAAGTGAGGACTTTGTTTAGCAATTCCCACTTAATGCCTGTGCTCCTGGAGAACTGCTCCTGAGTGATGGTTGGTCCCAAATTCTCTGCTCCCAGTGCCCTGCATGCACTGATGGATAATTTTGTGTTTTCCTGCTTCTCGCCTTGGAAAATACTGGCAAAAGCAGCTGTGGCTTCAATGCTCAGATTGGACTTCACAGCTGAGTAAAGCATCCCTTGATTGCTCCCTTTTCCTGCAGAGGACCAGGAAGCCCCAATAAACTATTCCAGTTGTGGTTCTGGAGACAAACGTGGGCTTTGCTGGATAATTTTTAAATGGAGGTCAAGCAAAAGTTGCCTCATCCTTGAAGGATTTGCTTGACAAAGGTAGCTGGAATAAAGCTGGATGTTTTTCCGGAGGGCTGGCCGTGTGTCTGAGGAGAGCAATTCGTGTTTTACGGGCTGAAGCCACACCAAAGGCATTCAGAACTGGCTGAGACATCTGAAACAAAAGTATTCCTCATCAGGGAGCCCTCAGGAACTGGGAGGTTGGTGCTTGGGCTCTGTGAGCGTGGCTGACTCTTGTTCCATCAGCAAGCCTGAGTTCCGATAAAATTCCTGCTGCTGGAGCTCTGCACGGCTCAGGGATTCAAGGAGCTGTGCTGTGGGAGCCTTGGGAAGCTCAGCCCATGGAAATCAAAACCAGCTTGGATGCAGCAGGAGCTGGGATTGAGGTGGGCGGGTGCTCCCGATGGCACTGCCACGGGAATAAATCCTTTGGGAAGAGCAGGATGAGCTCCAAGCAGGGCAGGGAAACCTCAGTGGGGTGCTGGGATGGGTGTGAAGAGGATCCTCGTGTCCCCAACTAAACCACGGGGGATTGGTCCTTTTTTTTCTTTTCCAGAGGATGTCAAAAAGTAGAAGTTAATATAAAAAAAAGGCAAAAGAATATAGATAAAAATATAGAAAAAAAATGAGGGCAAGGGGTTGAAAAGCTCTTAATCTACTGCATTTCTGAAGGAAAAAAAAAAGTAAATGGAGTGATCTGGTTTTTGTGCACTGGGATCATTTCGAGAGAGAAAACTTTGGAAACAAAAGGATAAGATGGAGTGAGAATCTGAGCTGGAAGCTGAAGCCTGGCACGTTCTGCCTTGGCCACAGCCCAGTGTTTGTGCTGGGAGTGCCACACAGGATTTGCTGTCCCCTGGTGCTCCTCACACCAGGTCTGCACGGGAGGGGTACTCAGCCAGGACCCCAAGAAGCTTTGATTTGGGGGTTTTATGTAGTTTTGGAGTTTTATGGGTGAGGGAGGGAAATGGGATTGTTGGGGTGGTGCAGGAGGTCAGCACGGATAAGTCCCTTCAGGACTCACAGCTTTGTGAAGAAATGCACTTGAAAATCCTCTGGTATTCCAGAGGAAAGCAGTTGTTCCTGGAGATTTGCAGGAGATTGAGACTTGGAGCCACAGGAAGGACCTTGTTGGCTGGGGTGTCCCAGCAGGAGCTGCTGGCTCTGGGGTCCCTGCTGTGTCCCTCAACGGAGGGAAGCTCTTGGAGCTGATGCTCGTTACTGTAATGAGTTTTCTCTCATTAAACATCACAAGATAATATTTAGATGAAAGACTGGTAACGTTAATTACAATAACAGTTGTTTATTGGATATTTTTAGGTGTTTTCATATTATGAATTTTTGAAGTTGAGGGCAGGTTTGGAGCCGTGCTCTGGGAGCTCTGAAATGGGCAATGGATTTTAAGGAGAGGGAAATTCCGTGTCTCCTTTTCCTTCTTCTCCTTTTTTATCTGATTTATCTCCAGACATCTCCATAGGCACCGTTCCATTTGTCATGTTGAGAGTTCCAGCAGAACGGACAGCTCTGATGGGACAGAGGGTGGAGATAAATCCCCCCCCCAAGCCCCATTTATTCACTTCCTGAAATAAATCATTTCGGGAAAGCAAAGAGTTCTGACTTTGTGTAGCAAAACCGGGGGAAAAAAGTATTTTCAGGTCAGCTGTGAGACTTGTGCTGAGTTCTTGTTCTGATCCAGTGCTGTGTGGGGATGGTGCTGGGGGATTGATCCCGCTGATTCCGTGTTCCCTGGAATCCCATTTTTCCTCGCCTTTGAGTCCAATTCCATTCTCCTTATATTCTCATGAACCTAAGCGAGTTTAATGCTCTGTGTTGTGTTGGAATTGCTTCCAGATTGGAGGTAAATAATGTTCTCCATGTGATTCTGTTGGGATAGGATTGAAGGATGCTGAGGGGTTCCTGCCTCTCCTGTGGGTGCCCCACTCATGAGGAAGATTTTGGGGGAGTTCTCCCTTTTTGTTGTTGTTTGAGCTGGAAAGGAAACACCTCTGGTTATCTCCTGGAATGTAAACAATGTCCATCATGGATCAGGACTGTTGGGATCCATCTGCTCTGGCCCTTCTTAGCCACAGGAGGAGCAGAGCAATGTGAAAATCAGCTCTGTGTGCGTGAGGCTCAGAGCCCTTAGAGCTGAGCAGATGTTCCCAAGATCCCTGTGAAACACAGCTGGAAAACCAAAAAGTGCCAGAGGGGTTCCTGGGGATGGTCTGAGGAACCAACAAGTGGCTGAGGGGTTCCTGGAGATGGTCTGAGAAAAAAAAGAAGTGGCAAAATCATTTCCGGGGGTGTCCTGGAAAGCCAGAAAGTGGCTGAGGGGTTCCTGGGGATGTCCTGGAAAGCCAGAAAGTGGCTGAGGGGTTCCTGGGAATGTCCTGGAAAGCCAGAAAGTGGCTGAGGGGTTCCTGGGGATGCCCTGAGCTGGCTGTGGCCGCTGGGATGGTTCCTGGGGAGCCCCAGGGTGGCCGGAAAGTGGCTGCGGGNAGCCAGAAAGTGGCTGAGGGGTTCCTGGGGATGTCCTGGAAAGCCAGAAAGTGGCTGAGGGGTTCCTGGGGATGTCCTGGAAAGCCAGAAAGTGGCTGAGGGGTTCCTGGGGATGTCCTGGAAAGCCAGAAAGTGGCTGAGGGGTTCCTGGGGATGTCCTGGAAAGCCAGAAAGTGGCTGAGGGGTTCCTGGGGATGTCCTGGAAAGCCAGAAAGTGGCTGAGGGGTTCCTGGGGATGTCCTGGAAAGCCAGAAAGTGGCTGAGGGGTTCCTGGGGATGTCCTGGAAAGCCAGAAAGTGGCTGAGGGGTTCCTGGGGATGCCCTGAGCTGGCTGTGGCCGCTGGGATGGCAGAGCAGTGGCCCCAGGGTGGCAGTGACAGGCTGCCACAGTGGGCTCGGGATGCCCAATTCCAAGTGACATCCAGCCCAGAAAGAGGAAAAAGTCCTCAAAAAGCAGCCAGGATGACTGGACTGATAAATTTTTTGGCCACTTGGCTCCAAGATTTGGAAAGCTCAAATGGGAATGGGAGGGAAATCAGCTGCTCTGGGGGCAGGAAATCAGATCTGGAGGCCCAGTGCCTCAGTGGGAGCATTGTTGTCCTCGGAGGAGCCGTGCAGACGTTTCTTTTCATACCGAACGGAGCAATTTCCTGCCTTCCTCCTGTTCCCGTCTGCCTGTGCTTCCCCAGGAATCCTGCAGCAGCAGGAATGTGGCATCTGTCAACACGTGCTGCAGGAGAAACACAGGAGCTGAACGTGGGGCTTGTCAGGAGAGTGTGTTTGAAATAATAAAAGCCCCGTGCTGCTCCCTGAGCCTGGGAGAGCTGCAGGAGCAGGGAGGATGTGCTGAACACCAGGATTTGGGGCTCACAGGGCAGAGGAGGTGGCAGAAATGCAGGTGACAAAGGTGGCAGGCTGAGGACAAAGCAAAGCCCAGCCTGTGGTGGCCCGAGGTGGATCTGGAGCTGCTAAAAGGAGCAGATTTCAGCAGGGCTTGGTCTGGGGCAGCTTCAGCTCTGTGTGAGCTGGGAGCTCTCTGACACCTCCTGGTTCATCTGCTTTCTTGGCCAGAACCCTGCTCCTGTCCCATCTGCTCCTCCTGCATCCTGAAGTGTTGGCACCTGTTGGAATCACAGACTGGAGGCCCTGGAGTGTCACTTGAATTTCCAACCAGTTACTTGCCCAGTGGATTTGAGTTTTTGGATCGGTTTGTTTAAACCTTAAATATTGGGCTCAATTTGAATGAATTCTCCCGCCTGGGTTGGTTTTCCTGGGAGTTTCCTGAAGGCTTTTATGCCCTATAAATTCTCCATCACACCTGACTGATGCAGTGCAGGTGCCCTCAGCAAAATAAAACTTGTCCTAAGTCAGCTTCTGTCTTGTAATGCAGTTTTTGGATCAGTTTGTTTAAACCTCAAATACTGGGCTAAATTTAAATTAATTCTTCCTCTTGGGTTGGACTTGGGAGTCTCCTGAAGGTTTTTAGGATCTGTGGAGTGACCCCCACATCTGATTTACACCCCCAGCAAAAAAAACCCCTTGCCTTGAGTCAGCTCCTGTCTGATAATGCCTGAAAAACGAGAGTTTTGGTAATTGGGGCCAGAGAAGCGCCTTGGTTATCCACGTTCCCTGCCCAAATCCTGGTGCTGCTGGGCAGGGAAGGTGTGGAGGACGCTGATTCCATCGGCAGCTTCGCTCCTGTCTCCACGTAGGATTCTCCAGAGCAGCTCTGAGTGCTCGGGCTGAGCGCTGGGATTTCCAGGAGCAGCAGAGGACGGGATTTGTGCTGAGCCTACAGAACAGTGCCCTCTCACGGGCTGCTCGGCGCTGGAATGCTTTCCCGAACTCCTCCCGGACTGGGGAGTGTGGAGAAGGAATTCAGCCCGACCTGTGTGCACAGGTTGTTATTTGCATTTTTTCCTCTCTGTGGCACGATGGCTCCAAGGGATTTTGTGACCTTAAAATGACATCATTTTAAATTATGTAAATGAATGGGATTTTTTAATACTTTATGGTCCAACACATTGAATGAATTTTTTTACTCTAATAAGGAGAAAAGCCTAATAATTCCATTTTTTTGCTTTCACGCTCCAGCTGACACAATTGCAGTGCTCTGTGTGCAGGGGCAGCAGCTGTGCTCGTGTGCCAGGAACTGGAGGTTTAAGGTGGAGCTCCCAATTTCAGAACGGTCCCAAAAGAGAAAATTTCACATTAGAATGTGCATTTCTGGGTGCTTTTGGGTTGGTGTTTTTTCCATCACTGTTTGTCACTGCAGTGGGACTGTCTGAAGTGCTCAGTGAGGTTCAAACCCTGGTTTTGCCAGCGACTTTGCAGATTCCAGACCTGCAAGCTCCCAGTGCAGCCCAGTTGCTCCATCCTTTCACTGGCTGCGGATAATAAATCACGTTTCTCATCTCATGGGATCATTAAGGAAATCTCAGAAAGACCTCCAAGATCCATTCCAACCCTGTGGCAGTGGTGGCCCTCATGGTGTTTTCTCTCCATTTGTTTTCACGTTTTCCTCTTGGCTGCTCTGTGCATGATCTGAGTTGGGTTCTTCCTGCAGGGATTTGTCAGGGTGAAGTTCTCCAGCCTGGAGCTCTTCTCTGCTCCGTGGACAGATGTTATTTTATGTATGGGTAGATCTGGAGAAATCAACTTCCTTCCAGGCCCATATGTGAAATTAAAATGCTGCAGTGCTCTTAGACTGGTCCTGTAATAAATGCACCTACAAATTACTATTTGTTGGAATTGTAGGAGAACCTGTGTTGGGAATTAACTTGATTTGGGAGAGTGTTTTCTGAACATATTTAAAAATAATTAATCTGTGAAAAGTTAAACTTTTGGTGAGGTTTATAACCCTGCTTTGCTGGTGCCTCCTCCCTGCTGCAGGAGAGTGGAGTCTGCCTGGTTTTCCCTGTGATTTGGGAGTGTTTGTCCGGCGGGATGGATGGAGGCTGTCCCGAGGTGGAGGAATGTTAAACCAACAGCCCTGCTGGGGCTGGGTGTGTTTGCCGGGTTTTTGGGAAGGGGGATGTGTTTGGATGAAGGATTTCTATGTGGCATTTTTGGGAAGGGGGATGTGTTTGAATGAAGGATTTCTATTTGGCATTTTTGGGAAGGGGGATGTGTTTGAATGAAGGATTTCTATTTGGCATTTTTGGGAAGGGGGATGTGTTTGGATGAAGGATTTCTATTTTGTGCTCAGGTTCCCTTTGCGCTCACTCCAAGGGCTCCGATGCCATGTTTGGATCCAGCCAGGGGAAGTCAGGAGGGGACTGGAATTGCACAAAGCAGGGATGTTGTCCATGTGGATGAGCCTGGAGAGCCAGGTCCTGCCAGCAGCTTTAGGATCTTGCTGTCGTGGGTTGGCCTAGATGACCTTTAATGTCCCTTCCGACCCAAATTATCCCAAAATTCTGCGGGATCTGGGTTGTAATTGGTGGCATTTCCCCATGGTTGGTGCTGTTTTGCTTCCTGCACAATTCCGGCGTCAGTCCCGGGCTGTGAGGATGGAGATTGCAGAGTGAACCTCATGGAGGCTCCTCTGCTCACAGCCCCAGCTTGGTGGGGAAACAACCAAACCCTTTTTTATTTCTGGCCAAGAGAAGCGGAACAATGGAAATTCCCATTCCAAGGGCTGGGCTCCTCCAACCCAAACCATCCTGAGGAGCTGAATCCGAACCTGCTCCGGGGAATCTGCAGGGTTTTCCCAGGATGTGGCTGCGAGTGGGGCTGGTGGAATCTGTGTCAGAAGGGACAAATGGAGCAGGAAAAATCCCTGGGAATGCCAGTGCTGTGCTCCAAGATGATGCCAAAAAACAAGAGTTTGCTCAGGCAGAGCTTTGGATTTAACCTGGAAGTGCCTGGGAGGGAATTTTCCTTCTGTTCCTGCTTGAGTCAGGGACAGTGACTTGGTGAGCACATTTGTCAGTTTGGCTCAAGTAGCTTCCCATTTTTCCCTTGGAAGCTGGGCAGGAAGATCCTGGGCATTGGCAAACCAGGCTGGGAAGGGCTGGTGCTGTACCTCTGCTGCTTCTTACAAAAAGTGAGAAGTCTTTGCTCTGGGCTTGCTGTTGACTCCAAAGTGGAAGAGCAACACCAATCCCACTGTTCAAGCAAGGGAGGTGCCAAAATCTTGGGACATTCCATTCTGGGAAGCCCAGCTGATGCCACAGGGTGCAGGACTGGTCTGTGGTGGGCTGAGCTCTGAATTTCTCACCTGAATTTCTTGTGACACCAGAATTATCTCCCTGACATTGTGCCTGCCCGCCAAGGCTGCAGCAGCAATTCCGTGTTCTTACAATCCCCCCGCTCAGATAAAAATCAGATGGGAACAGACGTGCAGCACATGAGCACTGAGGACTTTTATTACAGTATCTTTTTAATTATCAAGGTGGGGAATCACGTTTGACAAAGTCCAATAAATTGAATTTTATTATGGTTTGTGTGAGGACTTATTTAATAGCAGATTACACGAGACGCCGACACAATTCCTTTTTCTTTCTCTGAGGTTTATTTGTCGCTTGTTGAACTCTGGGAAAACGAGCCGGGAATGGAAGCAGAGGGTTGCAGATCTAATCCAAGGGATGCTTCATGTTCATGGTTTAGATTAGCTCCATTTAATTCCAGATTGTGAGCACTTGGAGCAGCTGGGAAGCCCAGCCCGGGCAGTTGGGCTTTATCAGGAATCAGCTCCTGCGCCTTTCTAGAGGTGCTTTGTGAAGTCTCAAATCCTGAATTATGGCTGCTGGCTTTGGAAGGAGCCCGAGTCGTTCTGCTCTCTGCTCCCTGCTCTTGGAACTCGGGGTTTCTGTGGAGCCTCCTGCCCTGGGCAGGTGCGGAGAGGGGCTGGATTTCGTTCCCTAAGATGGGAACTGATGGATTAGCCATGGAATCATGGAATGGATTGGGTTGGAAGGGATCTTAAAGTCATCCAGTTCCACCTTCTGCTATCCCAGGTTGCTCCAAGCCCCTTGGACGCTTCCAGAGATCCAGGGGCAGCCACAGCTTCTCTGGGAATTCCATCCCAGCCTCTCCCCACCCTCATAGGAAGTTTTCCTTCCCAATATCCCATCTAATCCTACTCTGGTGAAGCAGCCCCAGGATTTTGTGGGTTTGTGCTTTGCTGGGAATTTTTTCACTGCCACTGAGGTTTGCTCACAGCGTATTCAGCTCTCGGTGATGAAAAGTTCCTCTCTTGGATTTCAGATTTATGATTTGGATTTATTTGGTTGTATTCCCTGTTTTTGAGAGCTTGCAGTCTCTGGGAGGGTCAGTCCATGAAAAAAAGCAAAACTAAAAAATCCTTCTGGATGCTGCTGCAAGCAAAAGTTACGAGCAATATTTTGATCATCGAGTTCTGTGTGTTGAGGAAATGCCAGTTTGAGGGAATTGCACATGGAGCCCCTTCCCAAATTTGTGTTTGGAAAAGCAACAGACAAAAGTGATCCCCGTGCTAAATAAATGGGAACACGAGTTACAACTTGCACAGCGAGGTTCCTCCTTCCCAAGGTTTATATTCCCATTTTAAATCCTATGGAACCGTTTGGAAATGAAAATCAATCCTATAAACCCATGGAAGACCTTTCTGGCCCCATGGCTACAGCGAGCACAGACATTTAAGAGATGATTTTCATATGCATGGAGTCACCTTGGCATTCTGGAAGGGAACAGTTTGTCTGGGATTCATAATAAATTATTCATCCTTTTATTACCATAATAATCGCTTTTTATGGTTACCCAAGTGAATGTTATTATGAAAGCACAGAAAAATCTATTAATTATTTTCCAGGTTTTTACAGTATTTTGGTTTTTCCTAGAGTTTTTTCCCATTCTAGGGGCTTTTTTGATGTTATCAGAAAGCAATGCAGTTCTTTTTTTTCCAGAGATAAAAGTCTCTCTGCACACTTGTTTTGTGTATCAGAGCTGGTAGAGCATGAGAACAACTTATCCAGGGAAAATGCCAGTCTGGAGGCCTCTTCCCTGCCTTTTGGTCCCTGTGGGTTCTGGGGCTGTCTCCTTTAACCTTGTGTAGGTCCATAATTGATTTATATAAAATCACAAACATGGGGTGGGGTATTAAAAATAAGAAATGTTGCCTTGTGCCAGGAGCAACTGGAAAGAGCCTGGAGTGGAGGATTTTCCCCTTCAATAGGAGGAGGCTTTAGTGCTGATTAATAGGAGCCTCCAGGGCCTAAATTTGTCCAAAGTTTATCAGGGATTTGTGTTAAATTTATAATTTCTCATTCACAACCTGGCTGTTGGAGGGCTGGGACATTTGTTGGTTGGTTTTTCCCCAAAATGCAGAGTCACCTTCCCAAGGTGTTTAAACCTTTCCTACACCCAGAAAATCCTGGATAAATGCGCTGTAGGCCATTTTATGGTGCTTCCTTTGTGGTTCTGCTTCATCCATGGACCAGCAGGACTGGAAGATCCAGTAGCCCTTTGGCCACTTGGTTTTGGTGTTGGCTCCTCATCACCTGGGACGTGGCACTGGGAGCTGGGAGAAGCTGCTGGAAGCTGAATTCCTCCCTGCCAAATGCCAAGGAGCTGCTTCTCCCTTTTTCTTTTTTTTTTTCCTAAGTTTATTATATTAATGGAGGAGAAGTACTTAAAGCCCTCAGTGGTTGCTCAATGTAGCCTTTGGCACCACACACAGCAGTGGTGGAAAAAAAGCAAACAGAAGTGTGAAGAGCCCGACAAAACACATGGAAAATATCTTGTATTATATAAATGGGCTCAGTGCCTGTGCCTCAAGTGCTGCCTCTCACTCGAGTAAATTCCTCCCACCAAGGAGGCAGAAAAGTCAGGAATTCAGAGGCAGGAGCAATGAAAACGGGGAGCAGTCGAGTGTTTTGGAGGTGTTTGGCCTGTAGTGGATTTAGGAGTGTAAAGGAAGGAGAGGCATTGATTTGAAAGTTCTTTCTGAGAATGCACAACAGAAGAGGAGCTTGAACAGGAAAATCACCAGTCTGGGTTGTCAGATGTTGGGGATGTTGCAAAATCAGGCTGGGACCACGAGCTCTGCAGGTTGCCACTGAGATGAGAGTTAAATGAGATTAAAAAACCCTTCAAAAACCCCAAAAACCTCCAAAACCAAAACTCCGAACAACCCCTGAACAGCAGCAAAAAAAAACCCCAACTAAACAATATCCAGGAGTAGAAATCCTGAGGTAATTGGAATGGGAATATGGTTTGGTGATAACCATGGTGTTGTTCTGGGTTAGTGGTTGGATTTGATGTTCTGAGAGGTCTTTTCCAATATTAATGATTCCGGTGACTCGAGATGGACATGGGGATTTAGAACTGAGCAGAAATGGCTTGGGTTTTTTATTTGCCATCGTAATTTGGGGGAGTTTCTTCCTCTCCATGTGGTGGCAGAGATGCTGGTGATGCACAGGGACCATTTGTAGGAGATCTGGTGGTACCTCTGGTATAGCCAGGTAATTTCAGGAAAATTACCTTTGTGATTTCTTCTGGGATCCAGGGTTTTGGGGCTTTAGGGAATGAAGAACCCTGTGGGCTCTCAGTGCAAGCTCCCTTCTCCATCCTGCAAGGACCATCCTGCCTCTTATCCATTCTCTGCTTCCATCATCTGTCACCTGCCCTTAATTAACCTCTCCCACTCTGCTGAGAGTACAACCTCCCCAGATGAACATCAGAGGGAGTGCAAAGTTCCCGGAGAATTGAAAATCAATTTCTGTGTCTTCGTGTACCTGTCAGGGATTGAGTGCCAAGGCTGGAATTCATCCTGCGGTAGCTGATGGTATCGTGTCCACCTAACTCACCTTTCTAGCAGGGCTTGAGATGTGTTAGGCTGAATTCCCTGGCTGCCATCCTGTTCCTGGTGGGATAGGGAAGCAGAGGGGTTGGAGTCAAAGCCGACCGCTCTGCATCTGGCAAAAATCTGGTTGTGGAGCGAGAGGGAAACGCTGGCTGGTCAAAATTCCTGGGTGTCCTCATCCCTGACAAAAGCTGAGCTCTGCTGTTTATGAGAAGCATTGAGGGCCTTGAGTTGGGCTTAGTCAGCTGCTGGTCCCTGGGAACGAGGAAGGGGGGTGTTGTTTCTCCATCTAATCACTTGCAGGCCTGTGATTACAACATTTAATGATCATGGCCGAGGTCAGTTTTTAATTATCTGAGCCACATGATGGGCTCTCACAGTGCCAGCAAAGCCTTTCCTCCTTGATGTCTGGCGTGATGTTCCAGAAGAGCAGCTGTGCCAGTGAAATCCTGGATTTATGGGTTAAATCACGCTGTGGATTTCCCAATCCGGAGCTGTTTTGCTCTGATCTGGATGGGACACGGCGGGTCCAGATTGCAGCGTGCAGCAAGTCCCTGTCTTTGTTCAACATGTTGAGGAGTGAGCAATAAATAGGAAAAATAACACTCCAGAAGTCTTGGGAAGCTGGCAGACATGGCTGTTACCAGGACTCACATGATGCTGCGGCCCGGTGGAACTGAGCTGTTGCCCATTGAATCACATGTTTTCATCCTGGTAACAACCAATAACACCCCGCTCCTTCCCAAAAATCCTAAATATAGTCCTGAGAACCTCCAACCAGGGAGCATTGGCACCGGGCTGTGCCTTTTCCACAGGCCCCGTGTGATGGCCGGGATACAGCGGGCCCGTTCCAGGAGCAGATGGCAGAGCAGGCTGCACATTCCCGAGGCGCTCAACTTCTCCCTCTCCCCTTCCCGGCGAGCAGGGATGGATCCCAGGCTGGATTCACGCACGGCTTCGCCTCCAGCACGGATGGGAAGGTACTGGAAAGGGTGAACGTATGACTTGGGTTTTCCTGGCCCACACGTGGATGATAACAATCCCCCCGGTTCCCTCCCTGCCGTGGGATGGGGAGGAGGAGATGATTCCCTCAGGGATGAGCCAGCCCCTTCCAAGCTGAACGCACACATTTGTTTTCCTGAACGTACATCTCGACACGCTCCGTGCACGCTCTGCCCTTGACCCTGCTTGCATGTGAGCTATAAAATTTTCCATTGGTTTCCTGGAGGTCTGGAGCTTTCAGGCGAGGCTGTGTCCCTTTGAGCCATCCAGGTCTGGAGTGTGTTTAGGGGATGAGGTTTAGCCAAGTCTGAGGTCGCTCAGAGCTCTGCACGTGAGCAGATCTTTCCTTATCGTGCTGCTCCACGAGCCAAGGACGGGTCCCCAGGGTGCTGCTCCTCCAGCTGGGGCAAATTCTGGGGGGTTTCACCTCCCCTCAAAGTCTGGGGCTGCTCCCTGGCGAAGGCAGAGCTTCCAACCTGTTGCATTGTTCATAAATTCATCAAATTTGGCTCTCAGACATCACTACTGGGATTATTTTTTCTGTTTCTGTTATGTATGACGTGTAACGTCACCGTCTAGTTATGGTTCCTCAGCTGTTGTTTTATATTTCCCTCACTTTTGTACAGGTTTAGCCCAGTTTGTGCTTTTCCCCTCACTGGTGTCACCAGGTTTAGCCCAGTTTGTTTCTGCCTTCCTCGATTCCATCAGGAGCCAGGGCCCCCACCTGGAATCCTCCAGCCCTGACCTCAGGCACTTTGCCACTCTAAAGAGAAAAGGAGAAATCTCCTGCAAACCTTTTTGCTCACCACTGGCCAGTTCCTGTCTCCCATTCCAAAGGAGAGGTGCTGAGTGAACTCTCTGCAGTCCCCTCACACTCAGCTTTGAGCCTTTCACAGCACCCAAGATTCCCAGTAAGAAAAAGTTGGAATATGTGGAAGTTTGTCCCATATCTCTGTTAATTCAATACTTGGGGATTTTTCCACTGAAGTTTCGGTTTATGCAAAGCTGAGTTAAGCTAAGGCTGGGTTTTGCCTCAAGGATTAACGCTGTGCTTTATGAAGTTGAGCAATGTTTTGTCCTCTGAGCCTGACCTGGAATTGCAATTCCTGGGGAATCTGGAGGGAAGAGGTGTCTGGATTACAGGAGCAGCAGCGGACTGAGGTGAGGGCTCTGTTTGGGGTGGGTGGGAGCTGTCCTTCCTTTCTTCTGGCACACGGGAAATGAGAACAGCAGGAAAATCCTCTAGAAAACTCAGAAGGGAACCTGGGTAATCTGAGGTTTGCTCTGTTGCTTTGGCACTTTGTTTAACGGGATTGGCACAGGTTTGACTCTTAGAATTCCTCGGGACCCCTGTAAAGATGGGGATGAATCCATTTCCTTGCATTTTCGTCTGGGAAGACGCTTGCTCAATCCAAGCTTTGCCTGCGGGGAAGGGCGAAGAGCAGCCTTTGGTGATGTTTGGGGTTTTTTCCAGGCCGCTTGGGGTTAAGCTTTGATGTTAATGGTTGTGCTGCTGGAAATCTCAGGCTTTGTGCAAGGAGATTCCAGGGAAGTGTTAAATCCAGCTGGGCCTGAAACAGGACACGGCTCCCACTGGGAGGTTTTCTTGTGTCTGGACAATGCCAGTGGCTTTCATGAGGCTCTCATCTTTTCACCATCCTGACTTCCTTTTCTTATCACTACTGGCTTCACATGTGAATTCCCATCAACAGGCGAGGGCTTGGAAGCTCTGGTCCCAGCCGGATCAATTCCAAGGGTTTTGGAACGTGCCAGTCAGGAAGGCACTGTAGCGTAGCCTGATATGAAATATTTTGAGTGTCCTGCTGTAGGTCTTGCCTTTCTAAACAAGAGCCATTCCAGAAGTTTAGCAAGGATTGATAGGATCAGGATGTATTTGCAGGGAGGGCTGGCTCAGATGGAGTGGTTGTACCTCGCCCTCAGTGGGAAGTGGAATCTGCTGCTTTCCCTGTGTGGCTGTGAGGGAAAAGGGCCTAAAAATGAGGAGAAACGTCTTGAGTTGAGATGTATTCACAATGAGGATTTCAGGAGGGGTTTGGGATGTTCCAAGGGTGTGCTGAATTAATTCCAGTCTTAATTAAAAGGATGTACACAACTCTTAATGAGTGCAAGCACATAGTTGGGGTATGAAGTGAAATGGAACATTTGGGATATTTGGGAGAAATCCTTCCCTGTGAGGGTGGGGAGGCCCTGGCACAGGGTGCCCAGAGAAGCTGTGGCTGCCCCTGGATCCCTGGCAGTGTCCAAGGCCAGGTTGGACACTGGGGCTTGGAGCAACCTGGGATAGTGGAAGGCATTCCATGTCAGGAGTGGAATGGGATGAGCTTTAATGTCCCTTCCCAAACCATTCCATGATTCCTTCAGCGCCAGGTGTGCTCTATATCCCAGGACCTTGAGATCCAGCTGCTGTAGGACCCTTTGGGAGCCCACCCTGGCTGGACAAAGCCCTGGAAGGTGTGGTGTGGGGAGACCCACCTGAACGGGGGTGTTGGAATGACGCTGGAGGTCACACATGTCGGAAGAGCTCCATCCCAGGACATCTTTCCCTGGCCCTCATGGGATCAGCTGGGGCGAGCGCGGCTCTCCCGTGTTTTCCGAAGTCCCGGTTCTGTGGCCTAATGTCACCACACCCATTTGGAATAACGCGGGATCCTGGGGGAAGGGAGAAGTGGATGGGGCGGGGAGCCCTTGGTGGAGCTGCACACCCACCCTTCAGCTGCTCCGCCGGCCGTCCCCGCTCCGGGGAGCGCTGCACCGACCGCTCCAGGACTGCTCCATCCCCGGCTCCGCGGCCCCGCAGCTGGGCCCGAGTTACAACACAAACACCCTCAGTTATCCCAGTTGGATGCGAAAGCAGCCGCGCGTTCCACGGGAAGCGGCGATGCCAGAACAGGGAGGTCAGCGCTCTGCAGTGTTTTTCTGGCAAAGGAAAAACCCGTCGGGTGGAAGGCGGTGCCTGGGGAATCTCCGGAGTGGCGGGATGAGCTCCGAGCATGAGTGGAGATAATGGGGCTTGGAAAGGGGATTGAGCCAGGGAATATTGGAGAGAATCCAGTCCCCCAAGCCCAATGGCCACCCTTCTTCGGGATGAAGTCATTGGAAGCAGCACAACCACTTATCCAGAGGGCCAACCTGCCTCCAGGAGTTTTGGGATCATGGTTTAAACAGGTTTTTTGTGTTCCCAGCCCTCTGTGCCCACAGGTGCTGCTGGTGCTGCCTCACCCCCTCTCAGAGCAGCACCAACTCCTCAAATTCCCTGTCTTTTTTTATCCAGGGAAAGGTTTTTAGCTCTTCTTTCCTGCAGAATGGGGTGCTCAGAACTGTCAGCACCACATGAGCCATCCTCCAGGAGCAGCCCCACATCCAAGGGGATGGAGGGAATGTGTCAGAACATGGAAAAATCCCCCGGCACTTCCAATTGACACTGGAATTATTAAAAACAAAAAAGTGGAGAAAGCATTCCTGGGACTCTGGAAAACGCCACTGATAAGGATCTTTTGGGGGCTATTCCAGCTTCTCCCATTAAAAGATGAGCTCAAAGTACCAAGGTTTGGGTGTGGATTTGCAGCTTTCCACTCTTCAGGGGCTTGGAGCTTGGAATAATCTTTTGGCTTCCTGCACAGTGTAAGAGGGACCAAAACTCCAGCAGCAGGAGGCACCTGGAAGCTGCTGGAGATGAGCATGGAGCTGCTCCTCTTTCCCTGGACAAGGATGAAACCAATGTCCAGGTGATGGTCACAGCCCCTGGAACGGGCTCTGATGAGCTTTGGATGAGTTTTGCTTTTGCTCTGCAGAAATCCGCAGCTTTTCCTCGGCACTCCGCAGAACTGGATCCGTTCTGAAGAGCAACAATACACGGAAAATGGAATATTTTGCTTATTAAAGTCACTTGGAGTTGCAGCTCCGAGGTTGGCAGCCAGAGCTCGGAGAGGCTGAAGGAGCTGGAGAGCTCATTGTTCCCCTTTTCCAAGAGAAACTTCCATGTCTGCCAGCACTTTTATTTATAATGCTCAAATAAATGGAGTCCATTTAAAGGTATTATTGAGGGAGCAGCACTTCAAATATATCATTTTGATGTTATTAGGCTGCTCGGAGTGAGGTGTCCTACTGCAGGCAGATAATCCATCCCCTGCCTGGATTCCAGGCTGGAACTTACTGGAAGCTTTGCACCACAAGAATCCGAGCAAAGGGATTATTTTCAAGGAAAGAAAAGGGAGCTTGAGGGAAATAAGGCTGGAAGGCAGAACCTCAAACCACGGTGGAGAAATTTCCTGACAGCGGCTCCACTTCTCGTGACCACCTGATGGCTCCTGAGCTTTTTTGGGGATTTTAGCAGATGCCCAAAGGGGAGTTCAGCTGGCTGGGAAGAGTTTGGGGTGGGCTGCACCTGGAGTTGGGGCTGGTTGCCTCCCTTCCTTCATTCCATCCACTCTTTTTTTGTTGGAACAAGGGCAATCCTGAAGGAATCCAGGCGTTGTGAGATCAGGTGATGGCGCTGACCTTTGCAGGCTGTTCCCTGGTGCTGGTGTCCTGTGCTGGGATCCATGGGGGATCCATGGGGTGAGGGAACGCTCCTGGCTGGGACAGGCCTCGGAGGGGGAAACGTGGTGCAGGGAGAGCCACAACGAGCAGCCAGAGATTCCAAGGAACGGGATAGAGGGAAGATGGAGCTGCTGGGGAGCAGCGAGCGCTGGGCTCGTGAGGATCTCCTGTCAGAGCAAGATCCTTGTGTCCGGCTGAATTCCCTGCAGCCAGGAATTCCTGAGGGCTGATCCTGCACTGCGAAATCCATGGGATTGTTCAGTAACACCAGGGCTGTGCTCGTGCCCTGTGAGTCATTTGAAAATTCCCAATGGAAAGGTGGCCCAGGGCTGTGGCACGTGAGCAGGTGTCGGATACACCAGGAATAATCCCCCTTTATTTCTCCACTCTCACAGATGCAGAAATCAGGATTCAGCCGTGTTCAGAACTACCCCAAAATCTGTCGGAATCTGGCAGGAAAAGCTTTAAAAAAGTGGGAAGAGAACTTAGGTTGTGCCTGATCTGTCAGAGGGGAGTTAAATTACAGCCAAAGGGTGCCCATGGAATTACAGGGAGGAGCAAAACAAGATGGAAATGGGTGGAGTGCAGGGGGTATTGGAAAGTCCATTTAATTCCCTCAGTTTTTGGGAGCAGGGGATCTGGGGAGCTGGTTCAGCTTTTCATCTGCTCCTGGTGCAGTCTTATCCAACTTCCTCCAGGTTTTCCACAGCTCTGAGTCCCTCGGGAGCTAAGAAAAACCCCGAAGGGTTTTTAGCCAAAAAGGGATTTTCATGTGAACTTTGGAAGCTCAGGAAGAAGCTTTGATCTCGAACTGTGCATCTTGGTGTGACGCTTGCAGGGAGCTCCAGGGCTGCACCAGCTGGGTACTGGAGGGGAAAAGGGCTCGGGAGGTGGAGGGGGAAAGCTTCCTCTGGGGGCTCTCGGATGAGCTCTGTGTTATTAAAAAAGTCATTCAGTGCTATCAAGGAAGTGCCTGGAGGCCAGGGCTGGGATCTGTCATTCCCAGTGTGGTGCCCAGGCAGAACAAGAACCAGAGGAGAGAGCAAATGAGGTGAAGGAGAGGAGGAGGAGGCGGAATCACAGATTCTGACTCAGGGTATCCAACACCACGATTTTCCAGGACTTTTCTTCCAGTTCTGATCTCCCTGCAGCTGCAGGAAGAAGCCATCCTTGTGGTGTCTGTAAATTCCAGGCTCAGTGTTCCTGACACCCAGGAAATGTTTGGTTCTTAGGGAATGTCAGAACCTCGTGGCCGTGCTGGGATGGTTGGAGCGATGTGGGGAGCAGAGGTTTGCAGCTGGAAATGAATGGACTGGGGGGACTGCAGATCAAGGGAAGTTGATGAGAAGCCAAGGGGAATTTATCCATGGAAATCTGTTCTGTGCTCCTGCAGAGAGGATTCCTGGAGCTTTTGGGTGAAATCTCCCTCTCCCACGGTAGCTTCGTCAGCAAATCCCAGGCTGAGCTGGGACCAGGCTCCCTTGGGAAAGCTCTGGAGCTCTCTTGCTTCAGTGGAACTGTTTTCCCTGGACCTGAGGCTATTTTCCAGCCCATTCCCAGAGCCTGGAGCAGCTGCTGCCCTGGTGGAAGTTGTTTGGAGCTGCTCGGCCTTGCTGGGGGATCAGAGCAGTGTCCAGGTGTGAAATGGGGCTTTGCAGGAGCCATTCCCTGGATTCAGCTCTGCTTCTCCTGAGGGGAAGACTGGAGCTTTCCATAGGTCTGTGACCTCTTCCCAGAGCTGAATCCCAGCACAGGAGTGGGGATGGGGAATGCTGACAAACCCCTAAAGCTCGAGGCTGTTTGGGATCCAGACCTGAGGGCCCCATCCTTGGATTTGGCTTTGGCTGCTTCCGCCTCTTGTGCCCAGGGAGTCTGTCCCACAGAGCTGCAGGTCTGGGCAGCTGATTCCCGGGGGGTTTGGAACAATCTGCCTGTCCCTTCTCCCTGGTGCCCTCCAGGTGAGTCCTGCCGAAGGTTTCAGCTGGAGATGTGGCACTGCTTCCCTCGTTCCCTTCTCCAGGACCTTCTGGGAGCCTCTGGGAGTTCAGTTCCCATTTCTGGTGCTGCAGCTCCATGCAAACAGTAATTAATAAATGTGTTCCATCAACCCTGGAAGGGCCGTGATTTTTATCCTAAAGCATCCCGAGGCTCAGGGTGACTTTTTCTTTCCATGGAGGATAAAAATAACTGGTTTTCCCAAAGTTTTATGGATTTCTGGTATATCTCAGTGCCTATTCTCTCCTTCCCGTGATCACAGCAGAGCACTCCATTGCATTTTCCTTTTCTCCTCGAGGGTTTGCTGGAATTTTGAGGTTTTATGGCACCTTGGCTGTCCCTGCCATCCTATCCTCTCTTTTTCTTCCTTGTTTTTGGCCTCAGCAGCTGTGAGATCCCCAAAATCCTTGTGAAAGCTTCAGCTGAGCCAACTGGGAGCATTCACTGAGGACCACGTTCCTTAGGGATCGATATCATTGATATAAACTTCAAATTTGGTGCTTTTTGTAGGGATATTCCTGAGCAAATGGTTAAAATCAGGAGAGGCTGAGGGAACAGAAGTTTGCTTTCCCTGTTACTATTTTTATTTTCCTTTTACTGTGTGGTCACAGTAAAAATTCTCATTCTGGAATCCCAGAGTTTTCTTTCCCTCTCACTCTGATTTAGGGCAAAGGTTTGAGCCCCCCAACCCCCACTCCTGGCTCCTTTGGATGAGGAAAATGAGGAGGTTTCATAGGAATATTCTGTTCCCTCCTTGTTTCCTGCCAGTTGGCATCTCCCTCCACTGCTGCAGATTTTGGGGATGCAGGGAGATTCCTCCCGTTCTTTGAGGTTTGCTGCTGTTTGCTCGATTTTCCATCAGCTCCCCTGGGCAAAACCACCCGGATTTAATTGGGAAAAGCCAACACGGAGCTGAGCTGTCTCTGGTTGAGTTTGGTTGGGAAGGAGCAACCTCTGCTTTGGGTTTGTTAGGATTGCAGCCGTGTTTTGTCTGGGAATTGTAGCGAACAAAATGATTTGGGGTTTTGTTTGCATTCTGCACCTCCAGTGCTCCAGGGTGGCATTTGTATCCCTATCCAGCTGTTTGCAGCTGTTCTCCTGCTGGTTGGGCTCCCAGATGTGCCGGGCAGCTGCACCCAGCCCCAGCTGGGGTTCCGTGGGGCTGGCTCGGAGCGTGGCCGGGAGAGGTGCTGGCACAGGCCTGGGTGGCCTTTTGGAGGTGCTCCCTCCCAGCTGCATTCCTGGAGAACCTCCCGGCCCCTCGGGTGGGTCTGTAGCTCCTGAGATCCCTCAGGAATGGCTGGGGAGGGATCCCAGCGTTGGTGACCCTTTGCTGGGATGAGCACCTGCCCAACATCCACGGCTGTACTGATGTGGGGTTGGACCGTGAGCTCCAAATGCCATTCCCAGCTCCCAAAGCCTGGAAAAACACCAAATTCCTGCCCTGCTGAGTCACCTTGCGCAGGGGTCCTGCCCCGAGCTGACTCCTGCCCTAGGGCAGGGCATTGGAATGCTCCTGTCCTTTCAGATTAATTGGAGGATGGAAATTCCTGAGCCAGGCTCCAGGGAATTAAACAGCAAATTCCACTTGGTGGATTCCCATGAGGATTTCAGCACCTTATTCCAGCCTCCAAACCATCCAGAGCAGCTGTAGTCAGGGAAAAGGGGAGGAAGAAACGCGTTTCCTTAAGGAAGTGTCAGATCCAGAGCACAGGACCAGCTCCAGAAGAATTCCTGCTGTGGGATGAGCCATGGGGAAGCCTGGAGGATTAGTTTAGATGTTGACTTTGGATCTGAGCTCTTTTTTGGCTCAGCTCCTTCCCTGGAAAAGATGGATCTGATGATTCATCCCCACGAGGGCTGGGTACCTGAAAGCACAAAGATCATGGAATAGTTTGTGTGGGAAGGGACCTTAAAGATCATCCAGTTCCAATCCCAACACCTTCCATTATCCCAGGTAGCCCAAGCCCCAATGTCCAACCTGGCCTTGGACACTTCCAGGGATCCAGGGGCAGGCACAGCTTCTCTGGGAAATCCATTCCAGGACCTCCCCACCCTCTCAGGGAAGATCGAAGGGATACTTTGGAATTGGAAATTGGCTTTTTTCCATTCTTTAACCCAGCTGGGATCTGGGTCTGCTCTGGGTTTTGCCCTGGCACTGCTGATCCGCCCTCGGTGTGTCCCAGGGATGGGAACAGGAGGTGGGATGACACCGTCCCACCCTGCAGGAGTTTAATCCCACCTGACAGGAGCAAACCTAAACCTTTGCCTTTTGTTTTCCCTTCTTTTTCTCTTTACACAGAGTCCTTGAAACCAGCTTGGAAAGTCCTCAAAGAGCCTCGCTGTCACTTCTCCAGCTTTGATTTCCCTCTGGCTTCAGCTCCATCCTTTTCCAATTGCATCCTCTCCATTCCCTATCTTTGATTAGAAACAGGACCTTTTCCAAATCATATTTAGGGTTGTAATAACCCTGAATGCATCCTCTGAGCATTAAAAAAATCCTTGTGGGAAGAGCCCAGGTGAATCCTGGGTTCTTGGGAGCCGGATATTCCATGCTGCTGACTGATAATGGGACGAGGGGTGCAAACAGATGGAAAAAGGAATTCTTTTCCTCGGAAACTTTCTGTATCTTAGGGAAAAAAAGGTGGAATGGCTTCACAGTGACACAGAAGCTGTGGCTGCCCCATCCCTGAAAGTGTCCAAGGCCAGGTTGGATGGATCTTGGAGCAGCCTGGGGTAGGGCAAGGTGTCCCTGGGATGGGATGGGATGGGATGGAATGATCCTTAAGGTCCCTTCCAACCCAAACCATTCCATGATTCTCTCTGGAGGGAATAACAGCACACGTGAGGAGACTGATGTAGTGTCTATCCAAAGGATTATTGGATAAAGGTGGATTTTTTAATTTTCATGCCAGAAATGGAAATAATTAAATGTTAACTGTATAATTCTGTGAAGAAATGAGCAGTGAAATTCCTCCCATGAACTTTTAATTAATTTTGACAGGAAAAATAAAGCAGTTTTTCAATGGAATATTGTCCCTTTCAGAACTGTTTGCTCCTCCTGAGAGTGTCCATAAACCTTCCTATTAAAACCTTATCAGCTCTGGGAAAACTTCCTGTTATTCCTTCATCCCTTCAGTCTTCCCTTCACCTGGAGCTGGATGCTGTTTGTTGGGAATTTTACTTTATTTTCTCCCCATCACCACTGAATGAAAAATCCAAGTTTTTGCCTGAGCTGCCTGAATTTGGAGCAGGCTCAGGTTTTTGTCTCATGGAGCAAATTCCCCCCAGGAATGACTGGATCCTGGAAGAGGGATCTGATTTCTTTCCACAGGGCCCTGAAACTGTGCCAGCCTCGGCACCTCCTGTTTGGGTCAGGGCTATTTATGGGCTGCAGCAGAATCTCTTCTTCTTCCAGACTTCCCTGAGATCTCTTCCCACCTGGAATTCTGAGCCACAGGAAGGCTGTAAAATGTCTGCTCCTGTACCTCCTGTCAGACCTCCACAGTTTGTAACGGGCCCTTTTCCCCAATAATTCAAATTTCCACCGCTTGTGGTCACGGTGGGATTTGCCCACAGGACCCATGAGCTGTTTTTTTTTCCCCTGGATAAATTGTTCTGCACTTCCTTTGCTTTTCCCAAATCCTTGGCCCGGCCACGGCTCCGTCTTTTCTCTGGGAAATCTTTGTGCTGCTCAACCCTCGGCGGTTGGGAGCACACGGATCAGGACTGACAGGTTCAAAGGGAGTTGGATCATCCTGCAGGAAACTCAGAGCTCTGGAGCACATCCACAAAACCCTTGGATACCCCTCGGGTCTCAGCACAGCCCCCAGGCTTGGCTGTGCTCCATCAAACCGGGAATGCCACGGGCTGGATCATTGTCCGTGTCCCAGACACCTCCATCCCAAACCTGTGCAGCCTCTCTGGATTCCAGCCTGGATAATGCTCCCGGGAAGCCTCTTTCCCTGGATTCCTGGACAGGGGGAGAAGTTCACAAGCTCCCAGGTTCCGTGGGGTTTTCTAACCTCCAAAAAATGCCTGGAGCTGAAATGTTGGCGATAAAAGATTTTCAGGGCGTGGGTCCTGCATTCTCTGCTCATCCCAAGGAGCTGTGTCCAAAGAAAAATGTGGAGTTCTGAGCAGGAATAAAAAGCATTTTGCAAGGAACCAAGCAGGGAGAGGAGCTGCTGCTCTCCCCTTTCAGCTGATCCATTGTGAGTTCCCAAATATTTCCAAAGGACAACAACCCAGAAAAGGTGGGAAGTTGAGCATGTGAACAAATCGTTCTTTGATCGATGTATTTTGAATCAAACTGGTTTCATGGCATCTCCAAAACCTATTCCTGGGCAGAGGGATGGGATTTTTCCCACAAATTCTGTGGAGAAGAGCCGGGGCAGTGCCCAGGTTGGCGCTTGGCTGCAGGACTGGGCCTGGGGAGGTCGAAGCCTGGCAGGAATTGGCCACACCAATTTCAGCAAATTTTTTTTGCTGTAATCTAAACCTGGATCCAGTGCAGAATTCCATCTGTGCCTGCTGCTGGGAGCAGAGAGGGAGCACATCTGGCCAGATGTGCTGGGAAAGGATCTGCAGTGCAAGTCCAGCTGTGAGGGCTGTGAGGATGTCGTCACCTTCGTGGTGGTGATACCCAAAATGTTCCAAAATTCTGCTTAAAAGTAGCCCAGAGTCTCTCCCTTTCGTCCTGTTATGGCCAAAATCCCTGCAAATGGATTTTCAGGGAAGGGTTTTCAGAGTGGAACAGGGAGAATTAGGGAGAAAAGTCACTCTGTGCTTTGGGTTCTGCTTTGGTTTAATCATGTGGTGAATGAAGCATCCAAATGTCTCTTTTGGGATCTGGAGGGAACCTTTGCAAGGAAAATGGGAATTTCTGAACTCAGCAGCGTGAGGATTATTTGGAATCCTGGATAATGGAAATGTGCTGAGTATGAAATAATTCAATTTGTCAATCGCTGAGTGACATAAATCAGTGTTCAGTGCAAATCCTTCTGCTGTCACTTTCATGTATCTTTTCAGACTGGCTCTGAATGAGAGGTTTTTCCTCTGGATTCACTTGGAAAACACATTTTCCCAGGTGCCAGACATCTTTGTGTATGAGGAGCTTGTTTTTAAAGGATAATTCAATATTTTTTTGAATAAGTTGTAGAGATTTGAGTGAAACATTGAACGGTGGAAGGTGTCCGTGCTCCTGGCAGGGGGTTGGAACGAGCTGAGCTTTGCTCCTTTCCAACCCAAACCATTCCACGGTTCTGTGGAGGTGAGGTCATAAAAAGAGCCTGAACTTTGATCTCTTTACATTTGGCTGGAACCTGGAAATCATGGGGAGGTTCAACTTTTCCAGAGCGATCCCGAGCCACTGGAGCAAAGGCTCGTGGTGACAGTGGGAGGGAATTGAGATGGCTCTGCCAGGACTGGGCTGTCACTGCTTCCTTAAATATTGTGGCAGAGGATTTTAGGATCAGCAGGGCCGTGTGACACCAAATTGCTGCCCCAGGGGGGCTGGAGGTGACGTTTGGAGCGGGGCCCTCCCCTCATCCCGCTCTCCTTCGGCACATCCATGCGGTGTCCGCACCGCTCAGACGTTCCCCTCCCGTCCTGCCAAATTTCCAGCTGCTGCAAGCGAATGTTTGAGCTCCTCTGAGCTCATGGTCGAGGCAAACAGCTGGTTCTGTTGGAATATAGGTTTGGATGGGGTTCCTCGGGATGGGAATGTCATTAATGCCTTTGTGCGGAGTGAAGTGAAATGAAATTCCTGCCCCGCAGGACTTCAGCGCTCTGAGTTCAAGGGAAACAGGAAAAATCCCTTCAGTGGAGCTCTCAAGGTTTAGCTCCCACCAGGGACGAGTCACTTTGTGACCTGGGCATTCCCTGTGTCTGAAAATCCTCCTGAAATTCCAATTTTCTGCTCTTTATTGCTCAGGGAACGTTCAGCCTAATTGGAGTCGGTAGGGAAAAGGCAGAGTTAAGATGATGATGATGATGAGGCCGGGATTGCAGCTTTTCAGGGAGTTTCCCTCACATGTGTGAAAATGAGGCATTTCCTGGTGTCTCCTGGGCTGTCAGCAGGCTCTTAGAGCTGGAATGAGCCGGGATAAATCTCGGGATCCCTCCTCTCTGCTGGCCGGGCTTTCCTCACCTTCCCGCAGGGAGCAGCAATGGGAATTGCACCAGGGGGAAAAATCCTCTCCTGGTTCCAGCCAGAAGGTGGACTCTGGATCTCCAAACTCTCCTTTCAACCCTGGGCATGTTGTTCAGCGTTCCCAAAATGCTTCCTCGAAAATGCAGGTGCCAACTCTTGGGTGCATCCCCGCAATTTCCCCCGCAGCAGGGAGAATCCAAGGTGGGAATTCTGCTGGCAGGATGGGCTGTGGGATGTGCAGGGCCCTGTAAGAAACACTGGTGTGTGCAACTGAAAAAAAAAAAAAAAAAAAAAAAAGGGGGAAAAAGAAGCAATAAAAGAAAGGAAAATCCCACCTGCCTTGTTTTCCCAGCCCCGATTTCAGTGTCTCTCCTCAGAACATCCTGCTCGGCAGCTGAGCCCTCTCCCCAGAGCTTTTCCACACCCCCTCTCCTTCCTGCACGGAGAACGTGGCTCTGCAGATGGCAGCTGCTTGCTTTGTGGTTATGGATCCGTGGAGAAATTAAAAAGAGAGGAAAAAAAACCCCCAGTTTTTCCTTTTTTCAGGCTTAGGGGGTGGAGTCACTTGGTCTGTTCGTCTTGGGTGTTCACCAAACTCCAGGGCTGGGATGGGAGGTGAGCTCCCAGCGTGGAATCCCAGACTGGATCAGGTGGGAAGGGGCCTTAAAGCTCCTCCAGTTCCCTGCCATGGGTTGCTCCAGGTTGCTCCAAGCCCCATCCCTTGAACACTTCCAGGGATGGGGAATTCCCACCTGTGAGCATCCAGGGGTGGGGAAGGAATGTGAGCAGGCAGAGAGGAATCGGGAGATAATTCCAAGGGCGGAATTGCTCTCCATGACCTTCCCTGTGCAGCTCCCAGGGCTGGCAGTGCCCCTGTGCCTGCTGCTTCCAAGGATAATGCGCTGATGAGGATTTTTAGGATGGGAAAGGGCAGGATAAGCAGGATTGAGGTGTGGGGGCTTCCAAACCACACCCAGAGTATCCATCTCCCACAAGTGAGTGGTATCCAAGCTCCCCTCGGTGTCTGTCGTTGATCCATGTTTGGATTTGGCATTCAGGGATTGTAGCACCTGGAACTGCTGCCTGAACAGCCCTGAGCATCCAGAGGCTCAGGAAAGCTGGGAAGGAGCAACCAACTCTGTCAGCCTGGTCCTTCCTCCTCATCCTGGCACAACCTCCCAGCAGTGGAGGGGGACGTGGATTCCACCTCTCCACGCTGGAATTGTTCCTTTGCAGACTTTGGGAATGGGATGAAGGGGAGCGCTCGTAACAGCCAGGGAATGTCTGTGGGATGAGCCAGTTCATGACTGCCCCACAGATTTCATGGAAGTGCTAAAGTTCAGGATGGCCCCCGCTGGAAGTGGGCGAGTGGAGATGTTGTCAGGAGCGTGGGGCTCCCTCCCAGGACCACCCAGGAATGCTCCATCTTCCGGCAGATGTAGCTGGAGATTCCCGCTCCTGCCAGCAGCCGCGGCTCTGAGTGGGCAGGAGGCAGCAATCCCAGGGGCCGGAGCTTCCGGAGCACCCCCGGCTCACGTCAGCGGGATGCTGGGTGGGGAACCAGCGGGAACCAGGAGCTGGGATGTCGGGATAAAGAGGGAGTGGAGCCTGGACACGGCTGTGGGATCTGTGGCCCAGAGCAGAGGTGCCACTGCCTGTGCCTGGAGAGGCATCTGAGAGAGGTCACCGGGAGGATCCCATGGGATGCCACCGCCCGGAGGCAAATGCGAGGGAATGTGGAGGCACTGACCTTCCAGGTGAGGGGCTTTCCCAGTTTGCTGCTTGTTTCCAAACCCTGCCACCTGTGTAGAGCTGGAATTCCTCAGGAGGAACCTTGGGGTGAGCCCCGGGCTCCTGGGATGGTTCGCTGCGGGGATTTCACTGCCCAGGGCTCTCCCCATCCCACCCATTCCTCCTAAACGGGGGGCTCATCCTCCTTCCTCCCATCCAGGGATCTCCCAGCCCGTTCCTGCAGGGAGCAGGCAGCGAGGGGGAGTCGGGATGGGTTTGGCACTTGGCTGGCTCGGTTGGTTGGGTTGGGATCCGTTTGTTTGTTTGCTCCGAGTGGTTTTCCTCTGGTTCCAGCTGGAGCCTTGCCCCGAGCTCCAGGGGGTGTTTTTGGGGAATCAAAGGACCTTTATGCTGTGAAGTGCAAATGTGAGGGTGCTGTGCGAGGCAGGCTGAGGGCTCTATAAATTCATATATTTATATTTACAAAAGCCCTTTTATTTCCTTGGAATTCTGTGGCTGTGCTGCTCTAACAAAGTGAGCTCTGATTAAATTTGTGGTTCTTATCCAACCTGCAAACAAGGCCGACTTCTGGAAGTGCTTTAAAACCCATCAATCCCGGCAGGCTTTTCCTCTCTGAACTCATTACAGCATTTTCCTCCTTCATTTCTTCCCGAGTCCCACTGTAACCCAAGTATCCTGCCCTGGGATGCAGCTCAGAGGTGAAATCCCTGGAATTCTGCATGTGTTTCACCATAGCATTCCTACTTTGCTGAACTAAATGAATCTGCTCAAACCTTTGGTTGTTTGGGGTTATTTTCTTCTTGTTGTTTTTACTAATTTTACATTTTTCACATCCCTGTTGTTGCCTGATTTTCCATCTTTTCCGGAGGTTAGGTCACATGTAGTATCATTATTGCTGGAGTGAGCTTGAAGGTTCATTGTGGCTCAGGGAAAACGAGCTGGGTTTTGTCCTCTGATTTAATATTGCACCTGTCCTGGCTTTAAAACAAATTAATGGGGAGAATGTAATAAAACCTGGAAATCTGGGGCAATATTTTAGTCTGGGGTGTTGTGCAGCCCAGGGTGGCCATGAGGCAGGGCAGGAGCTGTAATTCCAGGGATGAGTTGGAGAAATTCTTCTCTGTGAGGGCAGGGAGGCCCTGGAATGGATTTCCCAGAGAATCTGTGGCTGCCCCTGGATCCCTGGCAGTGTCCAAGGCCAGGCTGGAGGAGGCTTGGAGCGCCCGGGGACAGTGGAAAGTGTCCCTGCCATGGCAGGGGTGGAACTGGATCTTCAGTGTCCCTTCCCAGCCAAACCATTCCATGATTCCTCTGTGTGAGGCCTCTGAACTGGAGACAACCGCTCTTTACGCATAGTTACTGGCTGGAACTGGGAAATTGGGAATTCCAGGCTTAAAAACCAAAGCAAACTGGTAAGGGATGGATCCCTGTGGTGGGAGCCATGGAAAGCTGCTGTTGGGAGCAGTGGGATGCTGAGGAACAGATGCAGCTCTGCTCAGACACAGCCACGTTTTCCCAATCCCATTTCCCTCCCCTGTTGGCGAGAAGGGCCCTTGGAAGTGAGAAATGCCAGGGATCTTCCTGAGGGAGCTTCCTGAGGGATCTTTCTTCCTGAGGGCTGTTGTGTCCTCACACAGTGACTCGGAGTGCAGAGCTTTTCCAACAAGCTGCTGTTTTCCCACAGGGAGTTTTGTTTTGGTCTCCCCGTTCCTGGTAGCTCGTGAGTTGTTTGCTGGATTAGCAGCAAATCCGATAAAATCTGGATGGGTTGGAGAAAGTCTGAGGGATTCTTTCTCCTTGGGAAAAGGCCTAGCTGGGATTCAGTTGCTGTTTTCATTCCTAATGAAAGGTACTCGTGGTCCAACCCAAACTGGGACAACTCCTCACATCCTCTGCATCCCAGGGAAAGGCGTCTGCACAAAATGCTGCTCTCGTGGGGTTTTCCTTCAAGGGCAAATCTTCCTCCAGAAAATTGCACAAAAAGCTCTTGGCTTTGGGATGAAATGTCCTAGCTTTGCAGTTCCAAACTCTGCTGGGAAAGGGTGAGGTAGAGCTGGTGACCTCCTGTGATTTACCTGGATGGGAGGGAATGGGAAGGAGCTCTAGAGATGATCCCAGAGTGTGGAATGAGCCCTTTGGAGGGAGAATCCCTCCAAGCACCCGTGGCTGGAAGTAGCTTGGAGTTGGATTTATCATCTTTTAACTTTGCTTTTTAACCAGAACCCCCCACTCCTGTCCTGCAGCCTCAAAGGCAGGAAAAGCAGGTCCTTTTTGCTCCATCCAGCATTTAAATCCCTTTTTCTGTGTGTGGAGAGGAGGATTTTGTCCGGGTTTGGGAGGGAATGTGGAGACCCCTTTCCTGGGGAGGTGCTGGGCTGCACTTGGAATCCTGAGTCCTCCGGTGCATCCCAAGGACTCCGTGTGCCTGCCTGGAGCTCTGTCCTAGCTCTGAGTTATGGTTCGGAGTTACAGCTTTGAGTTTGAGCAGATGGGTTCATCCCGCTGGATCCCAGAGAAATGAACACAACAAATAATTCACGGATGCACAAAGTCCCTGGGGTCCTCCCAAAGCCCTCAATCACTGCCTGGGGCTTTTCTCCCTCCATGCTAATGAGACTTTCTGTTTTCCATGGATATCTCTCCTCTGCAATGGTGCTTTAACTCAAGGATTCTGGATTTAAAGCGAGACAGATTCAGGCTTTGAGGCTGCAGAGCAAATGCTCCTCCTGTCCTGAAAAAATTCTCGGGAAATCTGAAAGGGATTTTTCTCAGCAGCTGTTTGTGTCTTCGGGGGGGGAATTAGGTGACCTATATTCCATGCAAGGGCTGCAGGACAGACAGGGCTCGTCCCGAGGCAGGAATTTCACTCCTGATGAATGATAATCAAATCAAAAAGGAGGAAACCACATCTAACTCCTGATCCCGCTCGGACTCTGCCCGTTCCCAGGAGCCAGCGTGACTAATGGGATTGCTCCAGGGCAAGCTGGATGTTTTACTGGAGTAAAAATAAAATCCAGAAGCCCAGACTGATGTGTGTGACATGAGTCATCCTCAGGCTTCTGCAGCTCCATCCCTGCTCTGTGGGATCAGACAGCAGATCCCTGCCGAGCTCCATGCCAAGGGCAGGAAGGGCACGGAAAATCCTGAAAAAATGACTGGGAGGTGACTCAGCAGTGCTTGGATCTGCTCTGACTCCATGGTTGGAATATTGGGGTGTGTAATCCAGACTTTAGCATGGAGTGCAGAGGCTGCTCGGCCTCTTTGTGATCCCAGCCTGGGGTTTTCCAGCTGGGATTACTCCTGGCACAGCCACGGGCAGTGTGTGGCATTCCCACCTTTCCAGGAGGTGCTGGTGGTGCTGGGGCTTGGAGCAAGCTGGGATAGGGGAAGTGTCCCTGCCCATGGAACCAGGATGAGCTTTGAGGTCTTTTCCAGCCCAAACCATTCCATGGTGGCCACTGGAATGGCCGGAGGGAACTGGGGTGACCAAAGTCTGATGGCTTTGCAGGGAATTGTGGAATTGGCCAGTGAGGCTTGAAAACTGGGAATGGGAAGGGCAGGGAAGTGCTTTTCCACTCTCTCCATGCTCTCCATGAGCAGCAACAGCCCATGGAGACACAGAGGCACCTCCAAGACCTTGGCTCGGTCTCCAGAGGTGTCCTGGTTTTGCTCCAGGAAGGATTTCACCCAAAATAGCTCCAATCTGGCTCCAAACGGAGCAGGAGCCATCCCGAGCCGGGCCCTTGAAGGCGCTCAGGTCATTTCACACTTGGGGGTGAGCACTGGGCCAAAGAAGGGAAAGTATCCCAGATTTCCACCCAAAACCAGGCAGGAGTTGATATCTTGGCCTGTGCTGGGATTGAGTCATTGAGTTTGGCTCCAGGAGAAATTAGCTGGAATTGCAATCGGTGCAAACCAAACTGGATGAAGGCACAGGGAAGATGCCAAAAGTTGGAGAAGGAGCAGAACTTGGAAGGAGTTGGCCTGAATTCCATCTGGGATGGAGCTCCCCTGCAGGAGGGACAGGGGACAGTGACCTTGAGGGGCTGCTCTGGGGTGACACAATTAAAATGTTCGTAGGGAACACGATTATCCTGCTCTTCTTTACACAAAACCGGAATAAAATCCTCCCAATAACTGTGCTCAGGAAATGTGTCTCAGGGTAGATAAAAAATGAAGTTTAAAAAAAATATTCCAGTAGTTTTTGGTTGTATAACACTGAGTGCATCACTTATTTCTTGCCAAAACCCCTGATAAGACCCCTCTGTGTTTTTCCTTTTAATTAAAACAAGGCTTTTTATGTACAAATAAAACATTTGTGCCATATTTTTCTTTTATGGAATATTATGTCACGGCAGGATTTGTGGCTGCTCCAGACACTGAATTCCCGGCGGGAGGGAAGTAAATCTCCTCAAGTGCATTCTCCAGTCGTTCCCTCCAACACTCCTCGCTGATAGAAAGAGGCCCAATGCCTGCTCATAAATATTCCCGGGTTTCCAGAGGATCCTGGATGCCTCTGCTGCTTTAATGCTTTGGATTAAGAGTTGCAAGAGGGACATAAATTTAATCTCTGGACCTACAGAAAGGAAAGGGCTCTCGAAGTTTAAAAATGTTTTTCTTTGTAATAAAACCAGCAGAATTATTGATTTGAGTTCCTGGGACTCGCAGGTTTTGGGGGTTTTTTTTGAGTTTTTATTTAATTTTATTTCAGTTATAAACGCCCTGGAGCAGGGGGTGTTTATTATGTGCCAGCACAATCCCGGCCAGGGCTGCTCCCAGATTTCTTGGTGGCATTTGGAGTTGTTGTCCAGGAAATGAGGAGAACAGAAGGAAATATGGGAATGTGGGTGGTTTTGTGTGGGTGACACTTAGATAGGGCTGGATCTGGAGCAGAAGGCCTGGAATGATCCAGCTCTT
This sequence comes from Orthonyx spaldingii, assembly GCA_013397795.1. Lineage (NCBI taxonomy): Eukaryota > Metazoa > Chordata > Aves > Passeriformes > Orthonychidae > Orthonyx > Orthonyx spaldingii. The sequence goes on along the minus strand of VZTJ01001767.1, from coordinate 214,102 downwards.
TTTGGTGGCCTTCCCCAGGGAGGGAAGAGAGAAAACCACTGGATAGGAGTGAGAAATCTGTGGGATTTGGGGGATTTTAAGGAGATGGAGTCAGCAGAGCTGGAAGTGTTTATTAGATTAGAGGGAGTTGTGACTCAGTTTTGGGGACATTCAGGAAGTTCTTGTCTGGTTCAAGACGTTCATCCCTGAGTGGGGAATCTCCCACCCTGCCAGGGAGGGAGAGCAGAAATCCTGGGAGTCTGTGAGTGTGGTCCCTGCAGATTTATAAGGAAAACTTCACCTTGGAGAGAGGGTGGTGCCAGTTCCTGCTGAAACCTGGACTTTGGAAGCTCGGGGAGTTCCCTCCCAACCCATGGATGTGTTGAATTACTGGAATTTATTTGGTGGGGGGATCCTGCTGTGCCTTGTGGAGGTGGGGAGGGCTCTGCTGCTGGAATCATCCCGTCCATCCAAAGGAGAACCCACTCCCAAATACTCCAGTGACTGATCTGGGCATTCCTGGGCTTGAATTCCAGCCAATTTGTTGGAATGATGTCATTTGTAGAGCTGGCACGAGGAGAAGTCTCCTGACTTGCAATCAGAAACTGCTTTCCACCTGCCTTTCCGTCTTGGCAGCACAGGGAAGGAAGGAAAATCCATTGTTGCCCATCCCCCTCGACTTTTTGGGGCTGGAATACGAAGGGTCCTGGTTTTCCTCCCAGGAAAGGTGAACTTGGAGCGTTTCTCACGTGGTTTTTGGGGTGACTTTGAGCGTGGCCCCCCCTCTGCTGCTGGCAGGGTCTGAACCCTGCCCAGAGGAGCTGCTCTGGCCCCCTCTGCCCTTTCTCCACGAGCTTTTTCCAAGGGAAAACTCATAAAATACAAACTTTGTTCCCTGTTCCCATCATCTCCTGGCTCCCCTGGCTCTCTCCCCAGAACACATTATTGGATTTCAGTGGAAATGCTCTGGGAGCCCCCCTGTAACTTCCATGGGGTCTCTCACCCTTTCAGCTCCTTAGTGTTGCCTGGGCTTCCTCTCCTTGGATTCTTTTTCAGGCTCACCTTCCACTATCCCAGGTTATTCCAGCCTGGCCTTGGACACTTCCAGGGATCCAGGGGCAGCCACAGCTTCTCTGGGCACCCTGTGCCAGGGCCTCCCCCTCTCACAGGGAGGAATTCCTTCCCACTATTCCATCTATCCCTGCTCTCCTTCTTGGACTGTTTTGTGTTGGCCAAGCTTTGGCCTCCTGGAGCCCTCTTGAAGCAAAAAATATCCTTTTTCATATGAAAAATCCACATTAATTGTCAAAGAGCTGATTGGATCTAAGGTCAGTGAGAAGCTGGGGGCAAGAGAGAGTCTGCAAGTTTTGGGATTAAGATCAGGGAAAGGGAAAAAGGGAAAAGGAGAACAATTCCACACTGGACTCATGGTTGCTCCTTTGCCTCATTGTGCATTGTCAGCCCAGTGATTTGCACTGGGAGAAATCCACTCCAGAGCATGAGAGCAGGTTAATAAATTCGGGATTTGGGATCTGACTGAACCTGATTTGTCTCCAGGATGTCTCCCTAAAGGTGTGGCCTGAGTTTTGTGGATCAGCCACTTCCCAGGAGCAACGTGCACCATCCCTGACATGGGTTAGTGGCATCAGCAATTCCTAAAGCAGCTTCAGAGCAGGGAAAATGTTTGGTTTGGATTTTTTTTTTCTGGCTCCGTCCTTTTCAGCGTCTATTTTTTAACCTAAAGTGCGTTCTTGGCTCAGCCAGGAAAGCCAACCAACTTTTCTTTTTATGATCCTTTATTTGCCAAAGATATTAAAATGATATTATTTTTATATATTTATATATTCCTAGAAGGAAGTTGCCAAAGCAAACTGTCCTCACTGTGTGTCTGCTCCTGGGGAGCTCTGCCAAGGAGCAGGTCTGGATTTTCCCCCTAATTCAGCCTCCATCTGTGATAGAAACAAAGGAATGGGAGCAAAATCCAGGTGTTCCCAGATTGCTGAGCTGGTACCTTCCCCTCTCATCCTGAGGCAGGGAAAAGAGGGAATGTGGGATTGGTGTTCACATCGATGTTCTACCAACACTGTCCAGCATTCCCAATGAATCCAGGCCAAACTTTGGAACATTTCAGTGGCCAACATCTCAAACCAACGAATTCCTTGGAAAATGTTTGGTTTGGATAGCTGCTCCCAGGGATGGATGAGGGGATGGAGCTGCTCCCAGGGGTGAGCAGATGGAGCTGCTCCCGGGGCTGAAGCTGCTCCAGAGCTCAGGCGGGTGAGTCACGGCCCTTCTGAGTCACATCCCCGGACAGCTCCATGACTTCAATGATTTCATCGCTGGAGGTTGAGGCTGAAAGTGCCCCAGTGAGGGAGATTGATGAGCCTGGAAGTCCAGAGGAGTGGGAGTGGGATGTTTATGGGGAGTCGAGCGCAGCTCCGGGCTGGATGAGGCCTGCACGTATCGGGAGGTGCTGATGTCATGGCGCTGACAATGTGTGTTGGAAAGAAAAGCTCCAGGCCACGATCTCCAGGTTCCTGGAAACTCTGAGGAGGATTTATTGTTCTGTGCTGCTCAATGGGGCTTTGCATCCGCCTTTCCCTGCGTTATCCCAAGGTTTGGATGTGTGGTTTCGGCGCGGGCTGTGCCGAGGAGCGCGTGGCTGCTCCGTGCAGCTCCAGCCCCTGTGGAAGGAAGGAAGGAAGGCTGAGAACTCCCAGGAACAAAATCCCCTCCTCAGCAGCCTCCTGAACTCCCTGAGCCTCTCCCGACCCTTCCAACTTCCCTTTGCCTGCAGCTAATTAATGAGCCTTTGGAAACTCATCCCTTTAATTGTTTTGTGGGATCGGCTTCCGCCGCTCGGCTGCTGCTCCTGAAGTTTTCCTTGGCTCTTCCTGCTGGGAACACCTTGGGGCAGGCGGAGCACCACGCTCCAGCCTGATGCGTTTTACAGCGAGGGTTTCCAAAGAAATCCAGACTGTTAAATCCCATAACTCTGCACCTGCTGTCCAGCCTGGAAAAGGCTGGAATATTCACCGGGAGGTGGAAAGCGAACAGTAAAATCAAGGAGTGGGACAAAGACCAGGAGGTTCTGTGCAGTTTTTCTGGGATCTGAGTGTTTCTCCACATTTTGAGGGAATTTGAGCAGCCCCATCATTGACCTCACACAAAAATCAGGAATGAGCTCAAGATGAGATACCCGCGGTTTTCCCAAACTTCCCAAGGGCAGGAAGCTGGGATCACCTCTCTCTCTACTCCATGGCCAATTCCAAGAGTTCAGTCCCCTGTTTTGGCCTCTAAGGCAGAAAAGCAATAACACAAAAGAAATGAAGGTTTGGGGAGCTGTGCTGGGGAGATCTCTCTGGTTTGTGTCAGAAATGCAGATCTGGGCCTGGGCCTCTGGTTTAAACAGATACAATCAGCAACAGCCCGGAATAAGGCTGGTTAATTAAAGAACTCCTCAGTGCAGCTCAAAGAAAACACAGCAGCTCCAGGCTGGGGGATCCTGGGAGGAGATAAAGGCACAGGGAGGAGAGGTGGATGCGCCGGGGCCTCGGGGATGAACAAAGCCCAGAGCAGAGCCAGATGTGGGCTGGGCTGGCCCCGCTCCAGATGTGTGCTCTGAGCTCTGCCTACCTGGGGCTGTGCTGGGATACAGCTGCAAGGACTGATGTGATCTGAGGGGGAGATTTCCAGGGAGATGGGGATCGGAGTGGGCAGTGCTGGGCCAGCTGGGCTCACCAGCTGCTGTTCCTTACAGAGGGATGAGAGGATGGAATATGGTCCAGCTCTTTTTCCTCGGGTGATGTTTCTTCCTCTGTTCCTGTCATTTATTCCTCCTCCAGGACCTGGCACCTGCAGATCCCCAATCCTGCCCACTGTGTGTCCTAAGGATCCCTGCTGATGGATTTGGCCTTGGCTCTTGGTAGTTTAACTTCACAAAAAACTCTGGAGCAAGAGGGGCTGCACAACTCTCCCAAACTCCACGGCTTTCCCTCAATATTCCATTTAAGAAATCCCAATATTCCTGCTTTATATATTCCTATACAATCCTTTAGAATCCCACTGCCTCGGGCTTTTTCCTGCAGTAACTCCCTCTCCTTTGAATCCAAACATTCCCAGCACTGTGACTTTCCATCACTTTGGGAGTAGGTGAAAACTCCTGTGGTCCTTCCCAGCTTCCCTGGCCTTTGGATACTCCTGTGGCCTTGCTGGAGAGCTGCCCCCAGCTCTGTTCATCCTGAGCTTACATTTCCTTCCTTACTCTCCATCCCTGCCCCTGAAGCTTTTGGAACACCCTCCTGGGAAGGAGGATCCACATTTTGTGGAGTGTGAAATGAAGGGAATCCTGAGGAGCTGTGGATAAACCTGGCTGGAGCAGCAGCCAGAGCACAGCAGGTACCAGGCCCCCACCTGCCATTCCCAGCTCCCACAGCTCCCACTCCCAGCACAGATGGAGCAGGAGCAGCTGCTGGGGAGAACGGGAGGAGGAGGATGGAAAAGCCCATTTGGATGTGAAAGCTGAGGAGTGGTGCAGTTCTTCCCCCAAAACAAAAATAGCAGCTCCAAGTGCATTTGGAGGAGTCTGGCAGTGCTCATCCACGGATGGGAAGCACATTAGGAATTGTGCCTGGTCTGGAGCAAGCAGCTGTTATTGTGTCCACTGGAATGGTGGCAGTGAGCACAGAGCACAACTTCCCTGCTGCCCTGGCATGGATTTGGATCTCTCTGGAGTAAATCAGGCTCCAGGGAGGGCAGTGCTGTTGCTCCCTTTATGCCAGGCCCGGCCTGGCTTTCCCGAGTCCCACGGGTGGTTTTTGATATCCAGAAAACGAATCCACAACATGGGCCTGGCCCAACCCCCTGGATCTGAACTCTTTGGGAGTTGAGATCCAGATGCAAACTTCCCAGCTACACCCTCCTGTCCCTGAGCCCAATCAAATCCCGTCTGAACCACCCACAGGCTTCACGAAAACGGGGATTGAGCTCAGCTCAGGGGAGTCTGGAGCAGCCCTGGGAGCAGCCCTGGCCTCTCTTCCCTTCTCACCGTGCTGAGAACTGAGCAATTCTTGGAAATCTGCTGGATTTCCCCAGCGTAGGCTCAGCTGGATGTGTGAACAGAATCAGACCTTGCAGAATTTTGGTTTGTTTTTAGTTTTGAGGAGGCAGTGAGCTCCCATCTCGTGCTGGCCTGGCTCGGGAGGTCACCGTGGGACCAGCCCTGCTTACCCAGGCACATTGCTGGGAATGTGGTGTCAAGTCAGGGCTATTTTTGTTCCATCCTGAGCCCTCTCCGTTTGTTGGGAAAGCTGGTGAAGAGTGAGGAAGTCCTGGGGGAGAGAAAAGAGGGAGAAGGAAGGATAGGGCAGAGCAGTCTGGGGGGATTTTATAAAGGAAAGAGCAGCATAAAACTCCTGAGAAAACTTCTCCCTTCAGTTCCTGCCCAAGTGGGAATTTTGTCTTCTGCCACCTCTCAGCCCTCTCTTTACAGGGATGTGCAAAGCACTCAGACTGACACAAGTTAAGTGGAATATTTCTGTGGTGCTTCCAACTGAGAGTGGTTCTTGCTGCCTCAGCCCTGAGCTGTGTGGGTGTGACTGAAGTTTCCCTGGGCAGGTTTTCCCACCTGGAACAGGAATATTTCATTTCCTTGACATCCAAAAGATCTAATCCTCGCACATAAACTTTTTCTGTTCCCGTTTAATCATTAGTTTTTCAAACTTTAGGGGTTTGGGGCAAATATTTCATTTGTTGTGTTTCTTCTGGGCAATATTTTCATTATGAAAACTTCATGTGTGCAGGTCAAACCCAACTTTGGGTGGCAGAAGTCATGCTGGATTTAATTTTTTTGTGTTATTCCTCATGGAATGTGTCACCTGTTGAGATGTCCCTTCCCATAGCAGCAGATCTTTGCCAGGTGTGATGCCTGTGTTTATTTTGCTGTTTAATAAGGGAATTTTGGGTGCTGCTTCACCTCTTTTCCGGCTTCTCTGGAGCAGCAGCAGTTCTGGGAACAGAGGAGAAGCCTTGGCTTGCAGGGAGCAGAGTTTGGAGTACTTTAATTCCCAGGGTCACGGGTTTGCTGTTTTATGGGAGCCCCTGTGCTGCTTTCCCAGCAGATGAAAGGGTTTTGCTGTCAGCACTTTGACAAACACCCAGAACAAACCAAACCCAAGTGGGACTCTGGGTCTGCTTTTGGCATCTCCTGGGGCTTTTTGGGTCAAGCCACCACTGGAAAAATCCCCCAATTCTTTCCACTGGGAAAACCCACAAAATGGGCTGGCAAAGGGAGGACAATGCAGGCGGATTAACAGCCAGGTGGTGGGGCCGTGCATTTTTAGGGATGCTTCCATGGATCATTTAACCAGTTTAAGCACCCGGAAGGGCAAAATTCCCACCTCCTACACCTTTTCTTTCCTGAATAAAGGGGAAAAAATCCCTTTATTACTCTATTTTCCTCTCAAGAACAAAGCTAAACACCATTAAATCACTTTTATCAAAGTCCTTCTTAAAATGTTTCCACGTCATGACTCGGTAACATTCGGAGAGGATCCAAACCTGGATGTGGTGATGGAGATTTGATCTGAGCTCAAATCCTGGAGCTTTGTTTTTGGAGTCTGTGGCGATTTGGGCAACTTTTTCCCGGATAAGGAGTTTATTTGCCAAGAAATGCAATTTTGGGGTTGACTGCAGCTCTTTACTGAGTTGGCACTGGGAGCTCATCGTTCGCTAAAGGGCAGCTCTGGTTTGTTCCTACATTTTCAGAGGTCAATATCCCCACTCTTCCATTTCCCAGTAATATTTTACAGCCTCCAAACCTTTCTGCAAATGGGAAAAATGATCAGGAGCATCAAACCAAAACGAAGGGATTGGTCATGCTTTGGGGTTGACCTGAACTTAAAGGATTATTTGGGGTTTTCTTTTGCCGAGCGGAAAAATAAATTCGGAGCTTTTCACTCCGAGTGCAAACATAACCTTCCCTCACCCCTGGAACGAGCCACAGAATCTCATCGTGGGATTGGCCTCATTGGGAGTGCAGAGCCAGTCTCCACATCCTGGGTGCTTTCTCAGCTTTCTCATCAGGAGGATGAATTAGGACTTAATTAATGCTTTGATCTCAAGAGGCAGCGCTTCCCAGATCCTCATTCCCAGCGCCTGCTCCCAGACCAGCCCCCATCCTTGTCCATGGTCACTTTGTCCTTGAGTGCAACCAGGTTAAATTCTTGTGGATGCCACAAGAGATTCAGACCTTAATTAACTCAATTAACACACTGAGTTGAAGGTCAGGATGTGCTTCTGGGAACTCAGGGCAGCACTTTGTGTCCATAAAATTTACCTCTTTTCCAACAAGGTGTTCCTGAGGAGGTTTCCTGCTGGGCTTTGGGCAGAGGGGTTGGAAGTTCCTGCTCCAGACACTGATCCTGGCTGAAGGTGCTGGTCTGGAATTGGCAGTGGAAGAGTTATGGAATAGAATCATGGATGGGCTGGATTGAGAGGGATCTCAAACCTCGTCTTGTTCCGTGGGCAGAGACACCTTCCATAGGCCAGGCTGCTCCACGAGAACTTTTCATGGGATGATTTGGGCTGTAACAGGCTGGGGCACAGCTCTGGCTTTATCCCAGTGCTGCCAAAGCCTGGAACGTGCAGTGCAGGGTGCAGTGGGACACTGGGACACTCAGCTCCACCATTCCCACCTGGCCAGGAGCAATCCCAGCCAATGTCACTCGAGAGGCCCCCGAGGGTCCCTCCAGCTGCTGTCACCCACAGGCTCGGTGTTCCTGCGTGGCTCAGCGCTCTGACAGGAAGAGGAACGAGGGATCACCTCATCCTGTCAGCACATTCCTGTCCCCATCCAGGCAGCACTGCCTCCTGGAACGCGGGATGCTCATCCCTGGCTGGGGGGAGCTGGAGCTGCGCTGGCGGTGGCACAGCCTGGGAGTTCCAGCAGGGCTGTGCTGACAGGTGATGCTCTGCTGGAGGTGCTGACAGATTCCAGGGGAGCTCCTGGGGCCAGGTTCTGTTCCTGGATGGATGGAAAACCAGGACACTCCCATCTCCTCCCTCTTCCAGCTCTTTCCCAGCTGCTTTTCATTTTATTACCCATCTCTCTTCCTTTAGAGACTCCTTTTTGGGAGATGTCTCTTTTCCATCTTCCTGCTGCTCATCTTTTACGTTGCCTCCTCCTTGCTTCTCCAGCCCTTGCTGTCGGAAGCAGTTTGTCCAGGATGTTCCATGTTTATTAATGACATATCTGTTATCCTCAGGGCTGGGGTTTTTTTGTGGATCTCCCAAACTCCTGCTGCAGTGGCATCTCCCAGCTTTGCCTGTTGTTTTATGGAGCTGGGGAGCCGAGGGAAGCTGGGGAGTGTGGCACAGGGGTGTCCCTGTGCGACAAACTTGGAGCTTCCCGGCCTCCTGCCTCTTCTCAGATCCGTGCAAAGCAAGATAAATATTCCCTGTCCTGCCGTAAGATGGATTGGAAATATGGAAACCTCACTTAAACTGAAAGACAAAACCATTCCTGGGTTTGCTCAAGTCTCCCCCACGTGCAGAAAATAAATGTTCAAATTATTCCTGAGGGCAACTGCCTCATGTGGCGAAGCCACTGAAGAGTTTTAGGTGGCTTTACCAGCAGGAAGCTGCATCAGGGGAAGGTTAGGTGGGATTTTAGGAAAGTTCTTCATCCAGAGGGTGGAAATGGCTCCCCAGGGAATGGGCACAGCTCCAGGAGGGTTTGGACAACGCTTCCAGGGATGCACAGGGAGGGGTTGTTGGGGTGTCTGTGCAGGGCCAGGAGCTGGATTTGGATGATCCCTGTGGGTCCAGCTCACTTAACTGCATTTATTTCTGTATTTAGGAGCAAAAATGCTCCTAAAAGCACCTGTGGGTGATCCTTCTGGTCCTGTGAAGCTCGAGATCCCTCTAGGAATTAGGGACACACACGCTGCAGCCCTGCAGTTGGGAATGTGCCTTTGTGGATGCTCCTTTTTGCTCCAAGGCCCCAACATCCGGATGTCTGTGGCAGGGAGGCTCTGCAGACATCAAACCCTTTTCCATGTTCCCCTTTCAGGTCAGCTCTGCCTTTCCTTGGATGGAGTGAAAACAAACAGATGTTCCCGGAGAGCCAGGCTGACCTGGAAACCATTAATTAGGGAGTGAGGGAAAGAGGAGAGTGCAGGGTTTGGATTTCCTTTAAGGAGAACTATTTTTAGGCTCGGGATGAGTTAACAGCAACCTGCTGCTGGGTCACTGGGGAAAACGAGGAATAATGGTTTCCTTTTGGAGAGGGATGGTTCCTGAAGTGCTGTGATTCCTGGGATTAGCTTAAGTGAAATTTAGATATATTAATTTGGAGGGGGGAAAAGTGTGTATGTGTGTCGCTGGTCTCGGTCTGGAAGAACTGTAAGATCATGGAATGGTTTGGGTTGGAAGGCAGCTCAGAGCTCCTCTCATTCCACCCCTGCAGGGGCACCTTCCACTATCCCAGGGTGCTCCAAGCCCTGTCCAACCCGCAACACTTCCAGGGATGGGGCAGCCACGGCTCCTCTGTGCCAGGCCCTCACCACCCTCCTTGTAAACCTTCACCTGCTTCAGATCCCAGTCCATCTGTGGGACTGTTTTTGTGGGATTCTATCTTTCCACCAGCTGAACCAAGCTCAGTTTTGGACTCTGGGTTGGTTACATTTTTTGGTGACAACCTGGCAGATTCCCAGAGCCGTGACACCTCTGTGCCTCCCTGCAGAGCCGGGCAGGGGCGTTAATCCCAGCATTCCCTCCCCACAGCTGCATTCCCAAAGCTTGGCCGGAGTGGGAACCTCGTGGGCTTGTGTAAAATGACCCCAGCTTGGTTTGTCCTGCCCTGCTCAGCCCTCACAGGCCAAAGGCCACTCGAGCTGTTTTAGCTGCATCCTGAGCTTCCAAGCATCTGGTTCCCGTTCCTAGAAACCCTAGAGCCGTGGAAGCAGCGCAGGGAAGTGCTGGGGCTGGAAGGGCAGGGCCGGAGCGGCCCTCGGGAACGTGTGGGAGTCCTGGTGTCGTGTTCGGCTGTGGAACCTCCCCAGCTCCGTCCTCAGGGAGGGATCTGTGCTGGCCTGGAGAACTGGCCAAGGAGCAGGGAGATAGGAGCAGCACAAAGCCAGGAATGTGGAGCAGGCCGTGGGCTGTGGCACTGGGAATAGCCGGAATGGCCATCCCTGGACATCCACGGCTTGGGCATGACTTGGCACTGCTCTCTTGATGTTATCTGTGCTGCCCAGGGAGCCTTTCCAGCCCGAGGATCCAGGGAATTGTGTGGCAGCAGTGAGGATATCCAGGCAGGTGTTAAAGCCTGGCTCTGTGTGCTCACAGATGTTTTCCAGCACAAACACAAAGCCAGGGCCTGGGGTAGGTTCCCATCCTTAGTGAGGTATTTCTGTGGGAGTTTTTTTTCCTCTCTCCACTTTTTGGGGATGCAATTGCTGCAGTTCCTCTGCCACGCTGTGGTGGGAGCAGTGCAGGTCAGAATCTGCAATCACCTTGCCCCTGAGTAACCCCTGAGTAACCCCTGAGTAACCAACTCATTGTCCCCACAGAGACAGAGCCCCGTGTGCTGCCGAACAGAAACACTTCCATGAATGTGTTTGACTTCTCTGGAGCATCACATTCCTGCCTCCTCTGGAAATCAATCATCCCTCTGTCAGAACCTCCCCCCTCCCCCAGCCCAGGCCTGCAAGTCTGGAGTTCCATGGAATTTAGAAACATTTCTGGTGCTCCCAGCTCGTTATGGGAGCAAGACTTGACTTGCTGCTCTGGGAAGGGGATGATGGACGGGGCTTGTTTTTGTGCTGTCATGGAAGCACTGTGGGTTCACCCAGACTTAATCATTGCAGGGATGAAGAATTCCCTCCTGTGGCTTAATCCATGTCAGGCTTGGCAGGAGGAGAGGGGCTCTCCCCTCTGTTGTAGGCAAGGAGTTGGAAGACGAGTTTTCCCTTGGAAAGACTCCTGTTTGTGTGTGTGGGTTGCATTGAAAGGTGTTTAATCCTATAAACGTCCCACTTGTAATGCTGCCATAATGCTGTCCCTGGATCATCATTATCCCTGGATCACCATCCCTGATGTGCTGGTTTGGGATGGGGAGGCAGCTGAGCCCGGGTTGGACAGGTGAGTGCCTGTGGGACAGGGTGTTCTCAGGCACTTCTTGTGCAGCCAAGAAAAACATCAGGGAGGGTGGGATTGCAGAGCCCAGGGGGAGAGGGAGCTGTGTTTTCCAGCACATCCTTGGAACTGTAGGATCATGGAATGGTTTGGGTGGGAAGGAACCTTAAAGCTCCTCTCGTTCCTGCCCTGCCATGGGGACACCTTCCACTATCCCAGGTTGCTCCTGGATTTGGACACTTCCAGGGATGGGGCAGCCACAGCTTCTCAGGGAAAGCTGTGCCAGTGTTTTACCACCCTCATAACAAATCTTCACCTGCTTCAGATCCCAGTCCAGTTCTGGGATTATTTTTGTAGGATTTAACTTTCTCCCAGCTAAGACAAACTTATTTTGGAGCTGGGGGTTGTTTATATTTCTTGGGAACAGCCTGGCAGATGTCCAGGCACCCTCTCCAGGTGAAATACCTGCAGCAGAGTTTAGATCTTGTGTCCAAGTCATTTCTATTGCCCCAGCACGGATTTGTTAGGAGAGGCATGGAATTTTTTGTGTCATCTCTTGTGAGTGAGGAAAATTCATGGCATAATCACAGCTCGTGAGCAGGAATTGTGTTGTTCTTTAGGTTCTCTGGTTTTTAATAAAAAATGGGTTGGCTGAATAATGTGAACAATTTGAGCATTTTCTATAGGATTAAATTGCAGGGATGTTTGTTTAACCTACAGCAAGAGACCCCAAATCTGTGGGGTTTGATTTGAATGCATGTTTTACATAGGTGAGATGACAAGGTTATTAAAAATGAAGCTGTTGTGGATGCAAAGTATAAACAGACAGCAGCAGTGAAGCCTCTGAAGGGGCTTTTCCTTCCCCTCAGCAGAATCCTCCACCCCGGAGCCAAAAGCTGAGTGTGAGATCCCAGAACAATGGAATGGTTTGGCTGGGAAGGGACCTTCAAGATCATCCAGTTCCACACGCCCAGGCTGCTCCAAACCCTGTCCAACCTGGCCTTGGACACTTCCAGGGATCCAGGGGCAGCCACAGCTTCTCTGGGAGCTGTGCCAGGGCCTGCCTTCCTTTATCCTTAGGGAAAAGAAATAAGGACTGAATGTATCAGTGACTGTTTTCCTTGGTGTTTGGGTTGCTTTGGGGGATGAGTCAGACTGAATTTCCAGAAAACATGAGGTTGTCCATGTGGGAATGGACGTGGGGCTGAGCCCCAGCAGCAGCTCCAGGAGTTTTCAGGGACAGCCCCAGCTCTGGAAGCATTTGGGACAAAGGACAGGTGGAGGTGGCGTGCAGGAACAGAGGGAGGATCCTGGGGGGTTTGATTTATGTTCACCTTTAATCCAACTCCTCAGAGCTCTCAGTGCCGTGGTTTTGAGTCGTGTCCATCATCCTGTAAATAAATCAAATCCCATCAGCTTTGCCTCAGAGCAAGATCCGCCTGCAGCTGAGCAGGAACACGAATAAGGCAGTGCAGCAGCTCCAGATCTCCCTTTTCCTCACCAGGGTGAGGAAAACAGGGAATCACTCAGCAAGGGGACGTGGAATGTAATTCCTGAGCCTGCTGTGACTCCATGGGGTGACCCTGCTCACTGCAAGTCAGGTTTTATCCCTTCCCTGTGTTTCTCACCACCCTCTGTCCTGTTAATTCTGAGGCTAATCCGTGCTCATGCTGAAGGAATGCTCTTGGAGCAAGTCTGGGGTGGGTTTTTAGGGTATGATGCACTTGTGGTTCTTCCTGCCTCGGTGCTGATGGAGATTCCCAGCACCCTGGAAAATTGGCTTCGTAGTGAAAGACCTTTAAAGGAATTTGAAATTCGTGGGATGAGGCAATGAGGGCTGGACGAGGGAGGTGCTGCTGGAGAGCCCCAGCTAGCAGCACTAAGGATGTGCTGGAGGACACAGGGAATGTGCCAGGCTGCACTAGAAACACATCCAAATGCACATCCCAAAATTTAGCTGCTTCTGGTCATCAGAACAAAGTGGGAACACCAGGATTTGCCCTTTCCAAGGTGTATTGTGCTTCCAAAGGATAAAGGAAAGAGAAGTAAATCAATTGCCTGGATTTCAGTTTTACTGGGATAAAAGCAGAATGTGGCACCTTCCTGTTAATGAATCATTAATAGTCTCCTTTAATTAATAATTATTAATAAGGAATAATTAATGAGGAATAATTAATATTCTCCTTTCTACCTTCTTGGAAGCAAAGGTCTGGTTTGCAGCATCTCTGTTGCGTGTGTGAGAGAAATCTTAGGAGCTCTCCGAGCATTCCTGCAAATCTGAGGGGGATTCCTGATTGCTTCCCATCCCAACAGCAGAACCACTTGGAAAAATGCCCTGTGGCCCCCTGCCCTCTCCAAAGGGCTGTGTGATGACATGTTCTGAGTCTCTTCCCAAAATCCCAAACAATCCTGCTTTGTGTCACTTGGAAGCCGCTCCCCCTTGTCTGTCACTACCTGCCTGTGCAAAAAGTCACTTTCCCTCTGTTTTCCAATTCCTCTTTAAGCCCTGAAGGGGCTCCAAGGTCTCCCTGGAGTTCTCCCTTCTCCAGGCTGAGGATCTTTGCGGTCTCCTCTGGATCTGCTCCAATAGGTCCATGTCCTTCTCATGCTCAGGACCCCAGACCTGGACTCAGGGTTACGTTTTTGAGCTCGTTTTTCCCATGAGACAGCTGTTCCACAGCACAGATCCAAACATGGTCCCCACCGGGGAAAAAAACCTGTGGAAAATTTAAGGCACCTCCTGCAGGAATTGCCACTGAGCCGATGAGTCTGTGCCACCAAACTGGGACCGTGTCACCGGTGTGGCACCACAGCCGGCAGGACCAGCTCTGCCCCAGGGCTCCTCAGCCGCCTTGGCACTCATTCCAAAGCATCCTTGGAGCAGGAGGATGAGCGGATCCTCCTTCCAGATGCAGTGGGACGGATGCTCCTTCCATTCCTGGAGGAAAAAACAGGAGATGGGAAACCAGCAGCTCCCCACCACTGCTCTCCCAAACTCCCGGATTGTCCCTTGTGGGTTTTTTATCCATTGTTCAGGAACTTTTCTGTGCTCCTGGAATATCTGAGAGCTCGTGGAGCCTCTGAGTTCCTGGGTGTTACCAATTGGCTGCTTCTTCCGAGTTCTCCCGGGATTTTTGCCTTAAATTATGAGGAGGGAACTCCTGCTGACGGAGTTTGCGTGCGGACTTTGCTTGTCCGGAGGTCTCAGCTGCTGCCAGGGAATTCAGAGGCTTCCCTGGGGCCACGGGATTTGCACAACTCCCTCCTCCCCCACCACGGCTGGCTTGGGAGGAGGGAAGAGAAATCCGTGAGGAGAAGGGGTTGTCCCACCCCGTGTCCCTAATCCTGGCTGGTGTCGGGGGCAGGATGTGCCGGAGCGCTGCGTCCCAGCCAGTCCACGTAGCACCTCCAGACATCCCTGGAATGCTCATCCCTGGAAACAGTTGGATGAGGCTCTGAGTGAAGATGTCCCTGCTTATTTCAGGGCCTGGAAGTTTCCTTTCCAACTCAAATTATTCCATGAGCCACACCTGATGTGCAGCCCGTGGTTTGTACCCGAAGTGCTGCGGGGAGGGAAACTCGGAGCCCGATATCCTCATGGATTTGGGAGCACAGCTGGGCTGAGCGATGCTCAGGGAGCTCCGTGCCACTGATCCTATAAACCAGCTGGTGCTGGGCTCTGCCAGGGCTGGGCTCACATCTGAACACCTGATCCAGGCTTTTCCTCCTCATCCCATCATCCATTGGTGGGTGGGTTCACCGGAGCAGCCGGCACACGGTGGGAGGAGTGGGAAGTTCTCCCAGGGCTTTGCTCTGGAGGTAACACATTGTCCTGAGGTTAATGGGAAACATTTGTGTGAATGCTCAGGGAAAAGAGGTGTTTTTAACAAAATTCCAGCTTGGTGCTGCTGCTTCCGTCAGCTTTGTCAGGATCCCTTTAATTCCCAGACAAGTTTGGTGATGGCACAAGGAGGCGACTGAAGCTGCAAGAAAAGGGGGTTTCCCCAAAGGAAAACTTAGATTTTCACCTGGAGACAACAAAACGCAACAGAGAAATCTGTTCCCAAATCGCTGCTATCTCCCGGGGAAAGGGATCATTAAAAGAATTAATTAAATCTTCATTTGTCATCGCAGCGCAGCTGTGACCTTTGCCGGGGCTTTGATCCGCTCCCACACCTGACTGGCTGCAGCAGCTCCCTTTCCAAACATCCACAGCTGTTTGCTGGAGCTCGGAAACGGTGCCAAGAGATTGGAAGGTGCTGCCAGGAAAAACTCAAGTTGACGAATGGGAATTACCCTTCCTGGGATGGCTGGGAGTGTTTTTAGGAAATCCAAATCTCTTGCTGGTCTCTGGCAAGTCGTTTGTATTCCAGGCAGGATCAGGCAGTCACCTCCCATTTTAGTTTATTTGATTTTAGTGGAGCAGCCTCAGCTCCGTGTTTTCCTTGAGCAGGTGAGCGGGAATTGTGTCCAAATCCTGATGCTGGAGCTGAGGGGAGGTGGGAAGGAGGAAATTGCTGCTCTCCCTCGCGTGTGTGGCAACACTTAATTCCTGTTCCTTCATTTATCCTGCCCTCCCAGCCTGGAATTCCTCCCTTCTCATCTCCCTGTAAGCATGGCAGGTCCTTGGAAGGTTTTTTTTGGAATGTCACCTCTGTGTGACCTCCATGGCTCCTCATGGACAGCAAAGCCCCTCATGGTTTCCAGGGAAGTGCTGGAGGGCTGTGCTTGGCCCGGGGAGTGTGGAGAGGTGAGGAGATGGATTTTCCATCCCCATCCTCAAATCAGTCACCCAGGCTGTGACTTCTCCCTTCTTTACCTTTGGTCCCCATTCCCTTGGGATGAGTCTCCTGGTGCTGGCTCTCCACATCTGCTGCTGCCAGAGAAACTACGGGAAGTTTATTCCTTCCAGGATATTTTGGGAAGTGACCATCTCTAGGAGGAAAGCATCCATGAGTTTTATTTTTCCTTTTCCCTGTTGCCATCATCCCTGGGTATCCCTGTGTGTGTTCATGGATGTAAATTCCCCCCGTTGGGTGCCTTGCAAAGCAGCAGCGATGCCGTAATTTGTGTTGGGGTGGTTGTGGAAAATGATTGTGGAAAAGGAACCCAATCCCTGAGAGCAGCCAGGGGTGGGATGGGGCTTGGCAGGGATGAGGGCTGATGATCCCCAGAGATTTTTCTCCTTTCCCTCTTCCCTGATTTTGGGATGGAGCTGCCAGCTCTGCCCTCCCTCCTGCAGCTGGACACGCTCGGGGCTGGGAAGCTGCCAAAGGTTTGCCAGTGGGGCTGGAAAAACCAGTGGAGAAGGAGGTGGGAAAAAGCAGGAGCTGCCAGAGCTGCACTCGCAGGTTTAATCCCATGGAGGCTCCAGAATTCTGCTGGATTTTGGTGTCAAACCTTCTGGGAGAGCTGAACCCACCGTTCGTCACCCAAATCCCACCCTCAGGAGAGCTGGGAGGGTGCTGGGTGCTGCTGCCAGGATGGGAGGGCTGCAGTGCTGGGAGCTGGAGAGGGGGCAGGAAGGAGGGATGAGGTTTTCCACAAAGCTCAGCCTCTGCTTAGCACGGAGCAGGAACCGGTTTGGATGTGGCTCCAGGCGGGACGAGTGGCACTGCTGCTCACTTGGATCCTTCAGAATTCCGGGCTTGCTGTCACTTCTCCCACCTCTGTGTTCTCCCAAGCCAAGCTCCAAGAATCCAGGTCCCACTCGCTCTGCTGAGCTCAGGCTGTGGGGTTGGAAAACACCTTCAATATCCCTAATCCTCGTTTGGAATGGGGGCAGGTGAAGTGGAGATTCCCCAGCAATTCCTGGAATGGGATTTTCTTGGATGTTTGCCAGCAGCTGGGAGCAGATGCACAGAGTAGGATGGAAATGCTTTACCCCATGGTGATACTGAGCTCACAGAGGGGCTGCAGCTCCTCCCTGGCTCTCCTGGATGGCAATTCCTGAGGTCCTGGATGGCAGTTCCCAAGCCCTGGAATAGCTGGGACAGGCCAGGTCACCGGAGACACAACATAACTCCCATCCAAAAGCTCCCGGTGCTTCCTGCTGTTCCAAGCCATGGATCCAAGAGTGTTTGTGTGGGCTGGCGAGGGAGCTTCCTCTCCCTATCCCAGCTCCAGACCCTCCAGTGTGTTCCCAGGGATTCCCGGTTTCTTCTCCCTCCTCCTCCAGTTGGAGATGGCACCCGTGCTCGCCAAGGCCCAAACAGCATTTGGAAGTTGCTGCCTTTAAATCTCAGTTCCACTGATTTTTAATTTTTAAAAATTATTATTATTATTATTATTGTTGTCGTTATTATTATTATTATTGTTGTTGTTGTTGTTGTTTTGTTGTTGTTATTATTATTTCTTTTCTTTGGACTTGGAATCAGCCTCCCAGCCCAACAGCAATAAGGAATGTTTGGGATGGAAGCTCACCACGGCCAAGTTCTCAATGCAGCTTCTCCAGAAACGGATTTATCCTAACACCAACGCTTTGGAAAGTCTGCTCTTGTTTCCCCTTTCTTTTCCTTTTCTTTCCTTTTTCCTCCCCCTTCCTTCCCCCTGTTCTGTCTGGAATGCCGGCATGCTCCTCCTGTGAGTGCAAGACCCTGATTTTTGATATCTTTCTGTACACATACATGAAAAAAAGCCTTTTTTCACTCCACTGAGCACAAGAGCCAAGGAAATGAAAAGTGCAAGGAAAAGAGCGGTCGGCAGCGTGGGCTGGAGCCCAGGCAGTTGTCAGCCCTCCTCCCTGCCAGAGGGATTTGGAGATCTCTGCAGAAGAAAATGCTCTTTTAATTTGCCATCGATATCTGCGGAGCGCGGGATGTGGAATTCCGATTCCAGGTACGGATGGCGTTACTGAAATAACAGAAATGTGGGAAGAGGGCTCCTAATCTTCCCACAGAGCCTCGGTGAGGGCTGGATTTGCAGAGCAACAGGAGCTGCAAGGAGGACGGAATTTGTCTCTGTGGCATTCTTTGCTCCTGGAGCTGGGAATGGATAGGCCCGGACAGCCAAGGATGAGCGTGCTCCGCTCTCTGTGAATTTTAAAGGATATACTACTGGAAGTGTGGAAAACTGGAGCTGGAATTCCTCACAGAGCTGCTCAGGGCCCTGTCTAGAATTCGGGAAGTTGTGGGTTTTTTCTTTTGTTGAAGAATTAACTCAGAGTCTGAGGGTTTTTCCCTTTCCTTCAGCCCTCTTGTAGCTGGAGTGTCCAGTGTTTCCCTGGTGATATTCCCTGACTTCTCCTGCCTCATTCCTGGTGCTCCAGCTCCCTGCCCCGGTTCTGTGCATGTTTCAGAACCATAAACATGATGGATCCCTTTTTTTAGCAAGCTGTTGAATTATTTATGGATCTGCTGGGATGCGGGAGCTGCCAGCTACAGGCACGCAGCCAGCAGGGAACGGAGCCAAACTGGGAAAGGGAAAAGCCTTCCACACTCCGAGCTGAACTCGGGGAACGTCGGGAGTGTGATCCTCGGGTGAACATCCTGCAAAAAGTCTGGAGCATCCCTCAGGAGCAGCATCCTGCTCTGAAGCCGTGGAAGTGCCAGCGGCGGGAAGGGCTGGCCTCGCAGCACGATGGAATTCCGTGCTCTGTGCAAGAAGATGGATTTAGTTCCTGACCTTTTAAAATCCCGGGAAAAGGCTCGTTGTCTGGGCTGAAGCGTTTTCCAGCTGTTCCCTGTCTGGGGGGTGCCACAAGCCAAGGCTGAGGTTTCCGAGGAGGAGCCGAGACTTCCAATGTCAGGGTGACACGCAGGGAGCACGCCCGGGGCTCCGGGACAGCTGGGATGTGGGATTTGGGGCTGGCGAGGAGCGGGAAGGCTGGGAAAGCCATGTGTGGATGTGGGAGGTCTGTGCCGAGGACTGGGCAGCGTGGCTGGGATCCAGGCTGGAGGAGCAGGAGGATGAGGGGTCTGGAGCAGGTTCCTCCGGCAGGGAGGTGTGGGACACCCGGCAGAGCAGCTGCTCCTCCTCATCCTCCCTCTGCCCACAGGATCAGCCCTTTGGGATCAGTTCTTTGGGATCTGTCTCCCCACAGGATCAGCCCTTTGGGATCACTGTCCCCACAGGATCAGCCCTTTGGGATCTCTCTCCCCACAGGATCAGCCCTTTGGGATCAGCTCTTTGGGATCACTGTCCCCACAGGCTCAGCCCTTTGGGATCTCTCATGGCAGGAACACCACTCGCTATTGGTTGTTTTTGTTGGAGGCTTCCTTGAAAATCTTTCAGGAGAGCAGCTTTGTTCAGCTTCCAGGTGGAGGTGGGAAGACACTTTGGAATCTGCCCCCAGACCTGTTCCAAGGAATGGTGTTATATGGGGGTTGAGAGGGTTGTAAACTCCAAGCTTTGTGGTGAATCCATGACCATCCATGGATTTTGGGGCTGGAGCAGCCTGGGTGAAATGAGAACAGGCAGGGACCAACTTAGGGTGGAATCCTCTTCAAAGACACGGGAGGTGGGCACAGGTGGGGTCTGCAAGGGGGATTTTCCAGCAAAACCTGGAGCCAGGAGCCAATGGATACAGGGAATAGCCTTGAAAAGGAGTCTGGGAATGGGAGCTGTAGGTAGGGCTGCATTCCGGATGCATTCCAGGGATAAAAGTGCATTTCTGAGCTGAGCTCAGCCCCTGCCAAGGGACACGGGGCCAGTTCCAGATTCCTGCCCTGAACCTCCAAACAGTCCCACATTGTTGGGCCCGTGAGTCACCCTTGTGTCAACACCAGGACGAGCCAAGCGTGTCATTCCTTGGGAGGGAAACGACTGGAAAAGACAATTCCTGCTTTTTTAAAATTCCCACCTCACCTCCAGGTTTGGCATCCAGGAGGCAGCGGTGCCTTTGCTCGGCAGCAGAGCTGTGGGGTTGTGTGAGGGAAAGGGAACCACACCAGGCCTGGGCTGGGGACAAAGCTGCCTTCCTAAAATATCCTCTGACATCACAGCTCCTGGGTGTGGATTTTTGGAAGAGGGAAAGGCCAGCATGGGACTTCTGCTGGGAAAAAAATAAACAGAGAGGAGAAGTCTCCCATTGATTGGGTCTCCCGAGGAATTAGGCAGGAATTTGCTTCACATCCCTGCATATTTTTCTCCTTACCTCTCCTGAGGTTGAGGGAGGAATTTCAAGCCTCCCAAGAACTCAGCCCAATTTTTTTGAAGAGCACAAGGAAGAACCAGACTGAGGGTGGGAATCCCAATGGGCAGAGGCTCATTGGAAACTCTGGGCAGCTTTAGAGGCTGAGGAAAAGTTTCAAAATTAAAATAAATAAAAGCCACTGCTGGTTGGAGGCTGGCTGAGGTGACAGGGCAGGAAAACCTTGGACATGATCCACCTGGAAAACATGGCTGGATCCACCTCTGCGGAGCCTCCGGGGGCCAGGCTGTGTTGGATTGGAGCTTCCTCCTGCTGCTTTTGGAAGCAAAGTTCTCCACGTGTTCAAGGGAGGGATGCAGAGGATGCTGGGATGAGGTGGAATCAGGATGGGTCATTCCAGGATGTGGGTTATGCCCTGCTGGGGGTTGGGAAGCAGATTTAATGTGATATCTCCAGCATTCCAAAGCTCATGGAGCACATCCCTGCTCCGGGTCCAGCGTCGTCCTGCCTTGGGAGCCTCCCAAAGGTGTTGCTGTGCTCCGTGGGGGCATCCATGGAGCAAATCCCACTGTTCCTGCTGGGAAGCATCAGGAGATGGTGCTGGAAGAACTGACGCCTCCTTCCTCATCCAAGGGTGACCCCACAAAACCGGGATGAGCACAGCACTGGTTCCTTTGGCAGCGTCCAAAGGAATGGAGAATGTTCTCCTGAGGGATGTGAGCTCAGGGCTCCAACACAAACGGGAAAGAAAACAGAGAGGGTGTTTCAGGGAAGCTGGAATGGCTCTGGGATTCAGGCTGGTGGTGTCTGGATGGGAGGCAATCCATGCCAAGGGCGGGCGGGGAGGGTAAAGCCTTGGTGGCATGAGGAAATTCCATAAAAAATTCATATTTTCTCCTGACCTTTCAGTTTCTGGAAATGCAGACACAATAAAACATGGATGGGATAGGCTGATGCTGGAATATGAGGCTGGAGTAGAGTGGAAAGTGGAAAGCAAACAAGGAAGCAATTAAGGGCACAATGAAGGGAATTAAGCACCGTGCACTTCATTCCGGAGTTATTTATACTGAGGCAGAACTAATAATAAACATAGGATTTCCACAAGGAAAACAAGCTCAGTTCCCGCGTTTAAACAACTTTATGGAGCTGTGATAGTTACACATCAAGAAATTCCTTGGATCTCCTTCTCCACGTCCTGGTTTTTGCCTGCAGCAGGGATTTTATAGCTGGAGTCTGGGATTGCAGAGCTCTGGGAAGGCTCTGCTGAGGCTCCTGCAGCATTCCAGTCACTGCTTTCCAAGTGGAAGCTCCACTCTGGAGCTTCTGGATACCGGCAGGCTCTGAAGATGAAATAATCATCCTTGTGATCCTTGGCTTGGAGCAGGGACAGCAGCAGGATCATCCCCCATGGATGAGGCTCCAGTGGAGCAAAGAGCAGCTCCCGGTGGGGTTTGGAGCCCCTGGGTTGGTGGAGGAAATCTGGGAAGAGCAGAGTTTTCCCTGGGATACCTTGCAGGTGTGGAGTCTGAGCCACCTCTGGGATCTGCTCCAGGGCTTTAATGCTCGTCGTGGGTTTGCTGAGTTGGGATTTGGGGTGGGAAAGTGGGATTTGGAGGTGGCGAACACCCACAATGACTTCACCCAAAATCTGGGCTTTTGAGGTGCCTGGAAATGCGTGAGGAGATCCAGGTGGATTTATCTCCTTGTGGAAACTGTCCTGGATGGGATAACATTGATCCTTCCACTGTGAGTCCTTCTAATGGGCATGAGCCAGAATCCCTGTGAGCAGGCAGGAATCCTGGAATGGTCTGGGTTGGACCTTCAAAGGTCACCTCATCCAACCCCCTGCCATGAGCAGGGACACCTTCCTGAGGATCCGGCAGCATTCCCATCTCCCTGTAAACACCAGGGTGTGCTCCTGCCTGGAAACCTTTCCAAATCTCAGTTTTCCAACCTCTGGGGTCACATAAAGGTGGTTCAAGGCGCTTTTCCCATTCCTTGTTCCCACTTCAGCTGCTCTAGGGCTGTCTGTAGGCACACCCTGTATCCGTGCTGGGAGGGGGACTGTCACCATAATCTTGGATCATTTCTGGATCCAACTTTAGCTGTTAAACCCCTCTTGTGGAGGTGAGTAGAATTTCCTCCTGGCATGAAGGGTTGGCACTGATCTCCTTGGATAATTCCCTTTGATGTCCCCGGCCATGGAGAGCTTGGAATCCCCTCCCTGATGAACTGCCACATTCTCCAGGGGAAAGTGGGGTGACAAATGCTTTGCAGACTTATTCCTTCTGCTCCAGCAGTGCCCAGGATCCTTCTGGATCATCCGAAATTCGTGTTGCTTGTGGGAATCGTTAATGTGCCTGAAGCCTGGGAGATGTTATGGAAGGGCTCATTAGTGCTAGACATTGTTATCAATTCTCTAAAATTTCAATTGTTGTTGTTTTGTCTAAGGGCAGGATTGTGCTTCCCAGTGATCCCGGGAGGAGCACAGTTAATGGGGTTGTGGTCGGGACCATAAACACGGGATGTACTCAGGAACACATGGGGAAAGTGGAGGGAGGGGGATTTGCCTCATTTGCCAATTAGTAAAACGTCTCCTTGGATATTTCTGGAATGTTTATGCTTTTGCTCTTCTGAGTTTAGACAAAGGATGGGAAACATCCAGGGCCAGTTGCTTTGGAGCCATTAGAAGTGAGTGGAAAAGAGGGGGGATGAAAAGATCAAGTGTGTCGAGTGCTACTTGTTCTAAATCCTTCACTCCTCAAGTGTCCAGGCCCTGCATACTTGATCCAGGCACTTCAGTCTCTTTTATTCATTAATTAATGTAGTAATTTATTTATTTATTACCTTCCCAATGCTTTTCCCAGGCTGCCACTTTAAGGACAGAGATGTCCCAAGGAAAGTAAAATAATTTCTTGCTTTAGTGAGTTAAGGGAGCTGGGATCCCAAATCCCAGGTCAACTTCTCAGCCCTCTGGACTAAGTCAGCTCCTGGAAACTCCTTCTGGGATTCCCCTGGCTATGGGGTACCCAAAATGTGTCTTGTCCCTCTCTCCTACTTGAAAATTTTGGTGTAGATTTCATTGAGCTTGAGATTCCCTTGTTCCAGGAAGGTGGGATCCTTCCTAGAGATGGACCAGGAGCGTCCTTCGATCCACAGCCTCCAGCACTGCCCAGTGCAGGTGATTCCCAATGCCCCTGTCCCATGGCAGCTCCCTGGCACCAGCGCATCCCCCCTGGACTCGCTCAGTTCTCCCTCCTTGAAACCCCCCTGAATTCCCACCCAAATGTGTTTTGGTTTTTCTCCTCTCCTGTGCTGTTGGATTGCCTCGTTTGGGCAGTTGAAAAACTCCAAATTATCTCCAGCTAAGGAACAAAATGGAAGGAATTCTTCCCTGGGAGGGTGGTGAGGTACAGGTTCCCAGAGAAGCTGTGGCTGCCCCATCCCTGGAGATGTCCAAGGCCAGGCTGGATGGGGCTTGGAGCATCCTGGGTCAGTGGAAGGTGTCGGGGTTGGAACTCTTTAAGGCCCTTCCAACCCAAACCATTCCATGATTCCATAAAACCAATCATAGCTAAAGAGCCCCTGAGGTGCTGAGGAGCTCTGGGAGCTGTGCTGGCCCTGGGCAATGGGAAAACGAGCCCATTTTCCTTGGATTTCCTTTGTTGTTGTCCCAAACTTGCATTCACTGAGACTTTTCAGGAATGTGCCGTTGCCTGCAGAGCAGGTTCCTTGTTCAGGCTGTGGTGGTGATGCACAGGGATGTGGAACAGATTTTATTCCTCTCGTCTGGAGTTTGCTGTTGCGTCTTTCCTCAGCTGTGATCTTTTCCTTCTGGTCTTTCCCTCAGTCCTTCCCTCGGTGGCTGCATCCCTGCCCTCTGCTCCGCATATTTTAAGGCTGGAAAAGCCCAAAGAGGTGATTTATTGTCCTGTACAGACAGGATTGCAGCTCCTTACCTCCCACTTGGAAGTGATTTTTCCACTTGTTGTCCTTGAGCTGTTGCACAACCCCCTGGCAAAGCCACGGCGCTGGGCAGGAGTGAGGGATGTGCTGGGAATTCCTGCCGGGAGCAGCCTTTGGAGCCTCCTGAGGACCAGAATGGGATTGTGGAAAAAGAGAGGGAAAGGGGGCTAGGTTAGGGTTGATTATTTCTGTACCATGAGGATTTAGGGGGTGGCTGACACCGTGTCCCTCTGTAAAAACTGACCTTTGGGGACAGAGGAGGGAAAATCCATAGGGAATGAGGCACCGTTTGTGGGGGAATGCCATCCCAACCAAGCCAAGCCTGAGACCATTTTCCACAATTCCCTACATGGGCTGGCGTCACAGTCACCAACTGGGCCTGTCAGGAATGATTTACAAACCCAACCCAAACACTGGCGGGATCCAAAACTGCGACGGGAACCACGGGAAAGGCAGGAAAGGGATGCTCTGCCGCTGGCGAGCCCCGCTCCTAGCTGGCTCCTGCTTTGCATTAAGCTGGGACTTACAAAACCAAACAAACAACTCTCCCTGCTGAGGGGAACAGAGAGGAGGCCGTTGGAATGGGGCTGTGTCTCGGAGCTGAGGTTTTCAGGGATCGCATCCATGGCAAAGCCAAGCTGCTCCAACATGGTTTGCGTTAAATGTTCTCCTCATCCCGTGTGGAAGCCACGGATGTGCAGGGAGCTCATTGCACATGCTGGGTTTGTTCCTTTTTTTTTTTTAATTTATGTCACATTTTTTAGAGGTCAAGGTTTTTGGGGTTTGGAAGGGAGGAGTTCTTACGATGGTTAGAACTGCTTCTTCCTTGGAAATCCTCCTAAATCCCACTCAGAATGGGCTGTGGAAGAATCCAATGGTGAAATGCAAAGCAAACCATTTGTAGCAATCCAAGATGGATTTATAACATTTTTTAACGAGCTGAAAATTTGGAGGGCAATGATTTGCAGTCACTCAACATTTCTGAGAGGATGATTTCAAGAGGTTGTCAACAAATAGTAGCTCTTGTATGGTCCTGCATTCCCAGTCGGAATTTCCAGTCCCGAAAGTCTGAGATGTGATTCAGTCCAAGCTTTAATTTTCTGGAGTGCCACCACAATTGTTCTGCCATCAGCAGTGAAACCCAACTCCTTCCCTGAAAGAGCCAAACGTGGGGATGTGGAATTGGGAATGGGTGTGGGATGATTGGGAATGGATGTGGGATTGGGAATGGGCAGAGTCATGGGGCAGAACTGGAGCAAATCCAGTTTGTGGCTCACCCAAATTTTGGGATTTGGGGGAGAGGAATGAAGACCTGGAGGTGTTGTCTCCATCTCCGTCCAGGGGTTTGGTGCCTCCCCGGTGGGATGGGATGAGCTGAGTGTGCACAGCCCAGGTTTGCAGCCCCAGCTCCCTCCCAGCCCTGCTCTCCAGGATAAACTCCAGCTCAGAAATGTCGGGCTCAGAAGGGAGCACTTGTGCCATAAACTAATCAGGGAAGGGCTCAAATCCCACAAACATCATCCCCTCATTAGGGACCACTCAGGATCCTGAGGAGGTGCTGAAATTCCTCATTAACATGGAGCAGGGCCTCAGGATTGTGCTGCAGCCCAAGGGGGCAGGAATTCCTGCCACTCCTTCATGCCCTGCTAATGATTTAAAAAATGGCAATTAACTGTTCCAGAGCTGTGTCCGTGTCCAGGGCTCATGGACCACAAAGCCAAGGCCTGGAGGTGAATTGGTATTTGCCGTGGAAATGAGGCATTTGGAAGGTTTGTGTGATGAGGAGCTTCTTTCCCTCTTCTTCACCTGCCCTGCTACACTGTTGATTCAGTGCTGCTCTCCTCCTTTTTTCCAAACTCCCCTCCTGCCTCTCCTTTTGGGTACCTTCTCTTCCACACCCACAGTGTTGTCCTCAAGGGTCTCGGTGCTGCAGCCCTGGTTTTTAAAGGATTTGGGTGCAAACCAGAGTCAGGTCACGTTTTTCAGCAAAAAATGGGGTTTGTGCCCACTTGGGGTCATTGTGGGATCTGGAGGTGCCCGGCAGAAATTCCTGATTCAGGAATTAGGATAAGGCTGAGCTCTAGGCCGAGCTTTCTGCCCAGGCCTGTCCTGCTGAATGCACTCGGGATTTCTCCAGCGGAGCAGAAAGCTCCAGCAGCATTCCTGGGATGCCATCCGGGGAGGGATGTGTGGAAGGGCAGAGCCTCTGTGTTTGCCCAGGTTGTGTCAATGGGAAGAACACAACAAATTCCTTTAACAAGCAGGGTTGTGGAAGGGTAAAACATGCAGCTGGCACTTCCAGATGTGTGAGGAGGAGGGGCATGCAAATACATTAAAATACCATTTAAATAGCATTTAAACACCATTAAATACCCCATTTAAATTCCATTTATTCCCCAGAACTGGGATTCACCCCAAAAGACCCTTTAACAGTTTCACCCAGATGTGTTTGGGTGCTGGTGTGTCCTCAGTCATTTGCTTTAAAAGCCAAAACTCACTCACAGCTGGCTGAAAAATCAAGGGGGACATTTTGCAGCAGGAATAACAATGTTGAAGGAAGGAATCCCTGGTGGATTTTCCCAACGTTTGCTGCTTAATGAACCAACTGATTGAGCCTGTGGGGTTGAAATAATCCTTCCAAGGACCTTGGAGCCGTCCCATTAAGTCAGGGGAAAGATTTTACAGCACAATCTTTGTTAATGAACCCAGACTTTGTTGTCAGAGGAAGAATTGGGGCTTTCTCCGACCTGACTTGAGGTGCAGGTGAAGAAATTTAATTTCTCGCCCTGCATTTTCAGCTGACACCTCATCATCAATAAAAGCTGTAATGTTTCTTTCTCTTCTTTCCTTATGAACTGAGGGACAATGGAGAGGTTTGTAGGAGGAAAATCCCCCGAGCCCGGTTTAATGCAAAGACAACTCCTCCTTCAGCTCAGGAAATCCCTCAGCTGCTGATTTTTTTAGGCTGGGGGAGAAAAAAAATCACAGTGTGTTTATTGTATTCTTAAATCCTTCCTTAAAATCTGCCTTTGGCCACTTCCAGGGACAAAAAACCTGGACCTTGGAAAGTCATTATCACATTTGGTGTCGTCAGGGTGTCGTTGTCTGTAATTAATGCTGGGGAAGTGTTGAGGGATGGCTGCACAGAGGGGGTTTTGTTGTCATCATCCTCATCCTGCTTCTCTTCCCACCTTTCCTCGGCTGCTGCCTGGCTTTTCCTCCTGCTGTGGTTCCACCAGCCTTTCTCAAGAGGTCAGTCTTGGCTGGCTTTTGTGGGTTTGATCTCCCGGAGGGTGCTCCAGCCTCCAGGGTGGGATTTCTTTCCTCTTGGGCAGGGTAAATCTTCCCCACATTTCCAGAGGAAAGGTTTCCTATCTCTGTGCCCTTTAATGTTGCTGATCCTCTCCCAAACCCAAGGAACGGGAATTCAGTGAATCCCTTTGCGTGGAAGGAACGGACTCGTGGCAGGGACCCCACAGATCTGAGTGGGGGCAAAGCACTGATGGGATTTGGGTTCCCTGCAAATTTAAAATCTCTGGATCCACTTAAATCCTTGGAATATCTGCAGATCTACCTCACTCCTCACCAGAGACCCCTCTCAAAATACGAATTGGGATCTGAGTTGAAAATCCTTCCCTTGTTGTGGAGGCCAAAGACAAAACTCCCCTTTCTGTAGGTAGCACCAGGATTCCCAACCCTGCCAAAGCCTGTTGGACCTCCTCGTACCTTGGAGCAGCCAGGGAATGAGCAAAGCTGCTCCAGAGTGACCCAGACAGGCTGTGGGTGAAGGCTGTTAGGAGAGAGCCCCTCGGGAGGAGGCGGAATCCTCCTCGTTCCCATCAAAGCCCTTTGGCTCCCAATCACCAAGGCAGTGCCAAGCCCCAGTGACCTTTCAGCCTCCTCACTGTGCTCCAAAGATTTACAGTGGAAAAAAGCTCCTTCTTGTGAGGGAATCTTGCTCCTTCCTCCCCCAAGAGCCTCCAGCAGTTACTCATCCCTTCAGCATCCCGGCTTCCCGGATCCCTCCGGCCGCGGCTCGGAGGCTCAGGAGAATCCGTGTGCTCGCCACAGAGCTGGGCTGATGTCACCTCCTGCTCTGGCTTCCCTCAGCTTTCCAGGCTGCCCAGAGTTAGGAGATTTGATCCCAGCTCTCCGTCACCACTCCTGGCTCAAGCCCCGACTGGCTTCTTCTGGAATGATGACATTTTAAAAAGGCTTTGGAATGACAGAGGTCCCAAAGTCCCGGAGGAGATGGAGGTGAAGCTCACTGGAAGTCAGGACTTGGCTTTCCAGAATGTCCAAGTCACTGCCTGCCTGTTTCAGGCAGAGCTGCAAACCACAGTCACCATTTGGAATGGGAGTTTTCATTTCCAGATATATTCTACAAAGTACCCTGCAGGACAAACTCTTGGAGAAGGGATTCTGGGATAAGTGGAAAAATAAGTACACAGAAGTTGGGACAGAGACTGCTGCTCCTCAGTAAAAGAGGATCTGGAAAACAAACTGGAAGATGGATCCAAGTGCTGAAGGGGAATTTGGGACTAATTTCCAACACCTGATTTTCCTTGGGATGAACGGATTGCCAGGTGCCTGCCACAGACTGGATTCCAGTGGGGACCGGTGCATTGGGAACCAGGGAGGTGTTGATTACTGGTTGCTCCATCCCAGCAGAATTTTTGGGACCTTTGGAGTGGAAAGCTGCACCACTAGAGCCTGTGGGAGCAGAGTTGGACTTTTCCATCCATCAAATCTCTCCTTGATTTGTGCTGTGCCTGCTCAGCCCTGAGGAATTCCAGCACTGGAGGATGGAATTCTCTGGGTTGTGCTGTTAATGAGGCCACCGTGTTGGTCAAACCTCAGCCTGGAACATTATCCCAGACAAATCCCTCTCTCCCTCTGCCCTGACTGAGCGGACAGACCAGAGAAAGTCCTCCAGACTCGTTTTTTGGGATTCAAATAGAGGTGGAGCAGGGCTGGTGCCAGGGATTGCACAACTCTGCCCAGTTCAAACCAGCTCCAGACGAGCAGTGGATGCCTGATGAGGGCTCGTTAGGGATAATGAACAATTAGGTGTGAGATTTTCTGGAATGGCAAGTCCAGGGATGCGGAGGAGTGTGGCAATGAAGGGAGGAGTGGAGAGGAATCCCATTTAGCACCAGTTCAATCTGCAGGCTGGGCTTTGCCACAGCAAACTGGCAGAGCTGGCGTAAGGAAAATGGGTGACTTGGGAAAGGGTTGGATTTGCTTCCCTTCCCCTCCAGCTTTTCCCCAGCAGTGCTGATCTGCCAGCTGAGCTCGGAGGAGAAGTGACACATCCGGCACTTCCAGCCAGGAACTCCAGCCCAGATCCTGGGCTTTGCTAACAACTCAATATTGTGTCATATTCCGGGCCACCCGTGAACCTCAGAGAAGTCCGAAATGCCAGGAAACCTCCTTGTCCAGCTCTTCCAGAGGGATCTGGAAGCAGCTTCTGATGGTCCCACCACTTCCAGCTGTTGGGCTTGTGGTGGAGTCTCCCTCTCTGGAGATATTCCAGAACCGTCTGGACACAATCCGGTGCTCTGGGATGAGCCGGCTTGGGCAGGGAGGTTGGACCAGATGAGCCACTGTGGTCCTGACCCATCCTGGGATTCTGTGATATAGGTTATGATGGTGAAGGTGTTTTCTGGGAAGGATGGATGCAGGATCGTTCTCCCATGGCTTTCAGCTGCTCTCAGGGGTGAAAGGAGGGTGTGATCTGCATTGGCATCTCAGCAGATCCCTGGGAATTATCCCAGCAATTCCCTCTACTCCAGACGTGATAAGAGATTCCTAAATCAGCATCCAGGAAGGGATGCTGCTGCTCCATGGGCCTTCTTCATGGCTTCTGTCAGCCACAGGTTGAAGGGAAAACTCAAAAATTCCTCCTCATTTGAAACATTTCCAATCTCCAAACCATTTTTCCTGCCTGTACTCATCAGACAACTTCAGGAATCGAAGAGGTTTCACATTTTGTTGTTGTTTTTCAGTTTTGGGACCTTTTTCCCTGAAATTTTTTACATCCCTGAAGCCAATGCATTAGGAATTGCTGAACGAGGGAATTGTTTAGTGCAGCTCCTCGGAGGGACTCTTGTTTTACTCATGTTGTGGAAAATGTGTTGCTTTGGGCAGGTGCCAACCAGGAAATTCCAAAAAGCTGGAGATGGCCTCGTTACAAACAATTTAACCAACCTCAGATGTCCCTTCACTATCAGAATAGGGAGCACATGGTCCTGGAAATAATGAGATAATTAACAAATATACAGGAATTAAACCCTTTGGCTGCATCTGGGAAACACTGAATCCAATGGTTCCTGCTGAAACCTTCCAGTTGCCCCCATTTGCCCTGGAATGGGCATTTTTCCAGGAACCTGTCAAGATCCGAGGTTGGGTTTTGCATCTCATGTGTGTCATGGTTGAATCCTACTCCTTCCTCCAGAGGAAAGGCTGGATGAGAGGCTGAGGCAAAACAGGGATGCTGCTGCTCTGAGGCACAAGGAGGAGGGATGCGGCTGGGAAAAGTGGGAGAGATGAGTGCCCATCCAAGGAGAGATTCAATTCCCTCTTCTCTTGCCTGACCCCTGTCCTGCTGCTTCATTCCTGGAGCCTAAAAGCCAAGGGAAGAAGGAATTGAGGCAGGAAAATCTTGGGAAAACTCACAGCCCTGAAAGCAGGGAGCCTGGAGCTGGGTTTTCCATCTTTCCTTGATGGAAAAGACCCCGTTTGAGGAGGAAACTGCTGGGAGCTCTTTTGGGTTGTAAAGAAATCAGGTCACCTGTCCCTGTGCCAAAAGATGGATCCAGGAGTCCCACTCTGGGCATCCAGCTATGGAAATATTGTCCCAGTTTTTCATTCTTGTGTCTGGGCTCCCATTCCTGGGGCTGAGATCAGTTCATGGATGCTGGACGTGTGTGTGTGTGTGTATGTTTTCCCATTAGAGGGAGAACGGTGTCCAAAGGAGGTGCCTTCAAAGTCATGAGGATTGGGAAAAGTCTTTTACCACCTTCCATGGTGGGAAGGATTGGAGACGTCAGGAATGAGGGATGAGCTATCCCATGGCTTGATGCTGAGACCTTGGGGTGGAATTAACTGGGATCTGAAGGGGATTCCTGCAGCATTCTGCACTTCAGGATCTCCACCCTTGGAGCATCCATCAGTCTTGGAGCATGGGTTGGGAGCACTGCATTCCCCGAGCCTGGGAGGGAGCAATGAGTTGTGCATTTGAAAATCTTCAGCCCTTTCCTCATGGAGCTCCAGCGTCACTGTTTGACCTCGAGCGTTCCGGGGAGTTTGAAGCTGTTTTTAGCTGCCAAGGGGACGGGAGGGAGAAAGAAATTCCACGCGGTTGGAGTGGCATCCCCAGCACAATGGGAACTTTTCTTAGCAATTTTCCGCTGTGCTGCAAATGGCAAAGATGATGGATATATCTGCATGTCTCAGGCAGTCCTGGGGAATTAACTTTCTTTGTGTTGGGTGATAATGTTCACATCACAATAACTTTGGCGTTGGGAGGGAGATCTTTGTTCTTACCTGGTAGCTCAACCTCAAAAAATACCCCAGGTTTAAGAAGCTTGAGCCCTTTGTGGGATCAAGAGGAGGTGGCAGGAGGGCAGTGCCTTTGCTCCGAGGTTGATTGCACTCAGCCCCATGGAAGCACATGCATTCCCAGCTGGAATGACAATAGGGATGTTTTTTGCTCTGGGATAAGTCAGGATTGGACCAGGTTTGGCATGGCTCTGCAGAGGACAAGCAGGTCTTGACAGACTGAAAGCAATCAGCCCAAGGAAACAAAGCAGAACCAACTGGGACTCGTTGCAGCTTCCATGACCATTGGATCAGTCTCTCCCTGACTCTGGGCCGTGGCCCTGTTGGAGTTTTCCACCCCCAGTTTGAGATTTTGCCCAGTGCTTGCTGCAGGGGGAGTTGTGTGGTGTGGATGGAGCTGCCATGAGCGTCCTCCCCGCCGTGGAGCAGTCCCCAGAGCGCTGGCTGAGGGCAAGGTGCAGCTCAGAGGGTTCTGCCTCTCCTTGTCTTCACAGGAGGTGGGGTTTGACCACTTCTGCCAGGGAACGAGGGCTTTGTGAAGGTGCTCAAGCTCTAGGAAGAGCTTCCTTGGGCTTGTAAACTGAAAGAGAGGAGGTTTTAGATGGAATATTGGGAAGGAATTGTTCCCTGTGAGGATGGGGAGGTCCTGGCACAGGGTCCCCAGAGAAGCTGTGGCTGCCCCTGGATCCCTGGAAGTGTCCAAGGCCAGGCTGGACGGGGCTTGGAGCAACCTGGGACAGTGGAAGGTGTCCCTGCCCATGGATGGGAGTTGGAACAAGACGAGCTTTTAGATCTTTTCCAACCCAAAGCATTCCATGATTCAATCCAGACCAGGTGCTGTATGAATAAGACACCTCCCTGTTCCGCTCTGCAGGTCCCAAACCCCATCCATGGTGCACAAGCCCAAGGGAAAAGGCACATTCCCCACAGCGGGAGGGTCGGAATGGCGTTCAGGCTGCAGAGCGTCCCTTTGTCCCTTCTGCTCCCAGAAAAGTCCTTCACGTTTGCTACATCTGGACAACAAATGTGCCCTCCTGGGGGAGCTCAGGTTTGACCTCTGCTCCTTTGGTTAAAGAACAAATCAAAGGCATTTGCTCTGGGAATCTCCTGTCAGCGCCATGGAGAGGTCGGGAGCTGGCTTGGCTGTCCTGCTCCTGTCACGGATTTACGGAGATAAGGATAGAAATGAACATCCTGGAATTCGTTCCTTGTGTTTGGGAAGACAGAGCCTCTCTTTGGAGCAAGGAATTGAGGATGTTGGCATTTTAGATCCATGGTTGTTGGTGTTCATGGGAACAGCGAGTCCCACCACGAGCCGGGACAACGTGCTCCTCACGGCACGGTCACCATCGGGATCTGCTGTGGGTCCTTGGGTTCATGGCTTGAGTGGCTGAGATTATGGAGATTGATCAAATAGCACAATTAATTATATCTATTAAATAATTGGGTGCTTTATCCTCCTTTTGCCTTGCACCCACGGGGCTGATGCTGAGCTCTGCACAGACTCTTGCACAGGCAAGGCCTGGATCCAGCATTTTCTTTGGATCGTGGATCTGGACCAACCAGTTTCACTTTTTGGAGTTGGTCCATGGTTTTCTTCCAGTTCCCATTGGTTTTTCCAGACAGGCCTGGGGGTTTTTCCTTTGTGCCAAAATCTGGAGCTTTGACAGTCAACCAAAACAACCCCATCCTTCCATCTCATGTCAGCCCTGGAAAATTAAGGAATGTCTCTTCTTTTTTTGTTATTATTTGTGACATGACTTTGGTTTAGAACACAAAGCCTGGTCTGCATCCCAACGCTCCAGAGCTGTCCCAGATTTTGGCAGCAGATCTGGTGGCAGATGGCCCCAAGCAGATGGGTTTAGTTAGGCCAGACTCAGTGGCAGATCCCTGGGATACCCAATCCTTGCCTCCTTCCTTCCTTTCTCTGGTCATCAATGAAGCCATTGAAAGAAACTTTGATAAATAAACAACAAAAAAGCATTTTTGGACAGACAGTGGGGTGGAAAATGACTCATAGGGAAACAGGGATAAAGTCCACTCTAGGATTAGGCATTCCTTGTGTCGAGTTTCTGTTGGGGCTCCTGGAATGCTTGTGGTTTTTCTCTCAGGATGATGCCAGCGTGGAATGATGTCAGTGTGGAGTATTTGGTCAGGGGGAGCTGGTGGAGTCTGGTGGTTACTCACAAATATGGTCTTTCAGCATTTGGAAAATCTGTGACCAGCACTTTGTGGGAGGCTCCAGGCAATTATTGCCATCAGTGTTTCCAGCCTGGCTGAATGCCATGAAAACTGCTGGAGTCATGCTTTCTCTCCTCCTGTTCTTCCCTTCGTTTTTGTAGGACCTACTTTTTTCCCATGGAATTGGGTGCAAATTAACTGGGCAGGATCCTTCGTGCTGGTTTAGTCCTACCAAAGAACAGATCCAGTACTGGAGGATCCAGTCCTGGGAGGAATGTGCATGATACTAATGGGAATGAAGAGGAAAATCCTTAAAGGATGAAGGAAAAGCAGGAGAAATATCCTACACAGTTAAAGTTGGGGATCCAGTGGGTGGTGATCACCGAAAAGTCTTTGGGAGGAGAAACCTGAATCCATTAAACCTTGATCCTCCTCTGTGAATATTAATGGGAAAAGGAGCGTTTCCAGTGGCATTTGCACTTCTGCCAGAGACTCCTCGGCAGAGCTAAGGAGATTCCTGAGGGGAATGGTGCCCAGTTTCCCTTTGCTTGTATCCTGTGATCCTTGTTTTCCACACAGTAATCCCTAAACTCACTCCTGTATCTATTTTTTCAGGGGGTGCTTCTTTCCCATTATTTATGTGAACTGATCATTAGAAAGAGGAATTTTAAAACCCTTTTACAGTTTAGTTTCCAGCCTCTGTGTGCAAAAAATTCTCCATTGTGATGATCCTAACTCTAGGAATTATAATTCCATGATCCATTAGGTGGTTTCATCACTTCTCCCTTCCTGGCTGATGCCTCACGTAAAATGTAAATATAAACCCACAGAATGTATTTATAAACTCCATAAATGAATTATTGGAGAATCCTGGAATGGTTTGGGCTGGAAGGGACCTTAAATCTCATCCCATTCCACCCTCTGCCATGGGAAGGGACACCTTCCTCTATCCCAGGTTGCACAGTTGTGTTGTTAACACATAAATGTGGATTGGTGGGAAAAAAAGGGAAGAGCCACCAGCTGGGCTCCTCTTCCAGGGGCTCCCAGTGCTGGGATGAGCTGCTGCATTCCCGGGATGGGGCAGCATCCAGGTGGTGCAGGAACAATGTGGCCCAGGGGACAACTGGGAAAAGCCCTTCCAGCCACATCCCATAATGGGAATGGCATGTGCCATTCCTTCAACCCAGTTATTCTTCATGGGCTCGTTGACCTGGAACTAAACTCTCGGAAAAACCGGGATTCCAGCCTGTCCGACTCTGAGCAGGGAGCGGTGAGGCTCCAGGGCAAGGGGCAGACGTGCGGGGGAAGCCAGCTTGGCATTCCCATGGATGTTTTTAGGGGATTAAGGAGGGAATGATCTCTCTCCAGGCCTATCTCAAGGTTGAGGAATTACCTGGAGGGCCTGCTGGAATCTGCTTTTGGATGGCTGGAGAATTTTTCCAATCCATGGTGACAGGAGGTGAGTCCAGCGGGCTGGAAACGGCCCCGGAGCTGTCAGAGGAATGATGGCAGCTCCCTGTGGCTCCATGGAAAGCTGATCCATGGAAAGCTGATCAGAGGCATGATGGCAGCTCCCTGTGGCTCCATAGAAAGCTGATCCATGGCCAGCTGCACTGGGAGCTGGGAACAGCTCTGCCCCTTACCATAGACAGACATTCCATGGGGGAACAGGGAACACCTGGCCTGTGCCTCAAACTGGGCTCTGGAGCCTCCACTGCTTGGGTTTGGGGAGGAATGGAGGAAGAGGAGGAATTAGTGAAAATTCCTGCTGTTCCTGAGGCTCAGTGATGCCTGATCTCCAGGAAATGCTCACGTGCAGCACAGGGAGGTTGGTGTTGGAGTGGGACAATTTGGGTCTCCACCGCTTAGGTCATCTCCACGAGTGTGGAGGAACCACTCCTCCCAAGGGCCTGGCTGGGAACTGGAATGACGGGAAGTGTTTGGGAAAAGAACTGGAATTTGGGGGGCTCTGAGGAGCCCTAACTCCATCCACAGCATCCCCCAGCTGTGTAACTCGCTGGGGAACCCTTCCCAGCCCTGTTCCTGGAGGACAGGGATCAGTTCCCTGTCACAAGGCATTTTTGCTCTGCCTTGCAGCTTTTTCTCCTCACATTCCTCAGGCGTTCCATTGCTGATATCCCTGGATAAAGAGAAAAGTGGGAAAACAGAGGAGCAGCAACACGGATCTTTCTGTTTGCTAAAAAAAAATGACTTAATGGGGTTGTTTGTATTCATCCCAAAGGTGTCCAGGGGCAGATGAGGGGCTGGGACTGGAGCAGAAGCCTGGATTAACACCAAGGCCATCCTAGACAGTGCTGCTTCCCACCGGAGCGTGAATCCAGCCAGGGAAGGTAAGGAAACAGCTCCTTATTTTTCCCTGGATTGGTAAAACAAATGGCAAAGTGAAGAACGTTTTCCATGTTTTTGTCTCGTGAATGGACTTCACGTGTGAGGTTTTGGTTGCTGTCAGCCCCCCGGCTGCCCCATGATTCCTGCATCCATAGGGATTGAGCCGTCCTTTCCCAATGTATGGATCTGTTGACTGTGTGTTCTTAGGATGCGATGCCTTTTATAGGGTGAGCCCAAATTATCCTGTGCCTTCCCCAAAAATTCCTCGGTAGGAACCTGTGAAATCCAACACTGGAATCCCACATTTGGGAAGCAGCGAATATCTCAGGTGGGATCTTGGCCATTGGGGCTGGATGTGTGATGCTGTTTCCATGTTTTCCTGGGTGCTCCAGGAGAAAGCCGAGCCCAAGGTCCCGTGCGTGGGACACTCTTCTTGTTTTTGGGGTGGAAGGATGTGTTTGCAACCCAAAATCCAACTTAGTATTTCCTTGTGCTGTATCTTTCCCAATCCAACATCCCAGGATGCCTGGTTTCCAAATCCCGGATTTTATGGCAGTTCTTTCCTGCAGGAAAAACTAACTGAGAGGGAAACAAAATCATTTTGGAAGCTGAGCACCACTGAGCAGCCTCCAAATAAGAGGTGCTCCTCCAATGGCCTCAAGTTGTGCCAGGGGGGATTTAGGTTGGATTTTAGGGAAAATCTCTGCTTGGAAAGGGTTGTCCAACCCTAGCAGTGGTAGAATCCCCATCCCTGAAGGGATTTAAGAGCCGTGTGGATGTGACACCTCGGGACGTGGTCAGTGGTGGCCTTGGCAGTGCTGAGGGAATGACGGGTTGGACTCAGTCTCAGGGCTATTCCAATGTAAATAATTCCATGATTTTAAGAAAATATGGGAGAGGGATGGCGGTTAATGGAGGATCCTGTGCTGTGCAGAGGTTTTGGACCTGGACAGGTCTTGTGGGTAACCCTGAAAAAACCCCAAAGCGGGATGTGCTTGGGAACAGGCGAAAAAAGCCACGGAAAAGAACCATTTCCCTTTCCAGCTCCTCGGGAGTTGGAACTCATGTGGAAAAAGATGCTGTGAGTTACTGGTGATGAATGAGCCTCTGGCAGCCCCATTAATCACCACCAATCATCGGAATCGTTTGGGGAGCGGGAATTTGTCTGCGCCGGGTTTGATTCCTGTATGGAACAAACGTCTTTATCGGGGTGTGCTCCGGAGCTGGACAGGAATCCAGTGCCTGATGTTTGCTTGACCGTCTGATGACTCAGGACAATCAGGAGGGCCCAGCAGAGCTTTTGCTGGCATGGGAAGCTCCAGGGAGCCCTTCCAAAAGCAGCTCCAGAGGCGGATTCACATCCTCGTTGATCCTTGGGGGGATTTTTCCCGGGATTTTTAGCTCTGATTTCGATTTCTTTACTTCTGCTGAGTGTGTGTGTTGGCATCTGGGCATCTCTGTGGGGTAGAGGTGTCATTCCAAGAGGATGATTTATTCCAAGTGATAGTTCCATGAAAATCTTCTCTTCAGAGGCTCCACAGCAATTCTGCATCGTTCCTGCCCCTAAATCCTTGTAAAGGATCTTTGCTTGTTCAGGAAAATCTGTCTCCTGCTTTGCAAAATGTAGGTGTGACAGAAAAGATCATTCCGAAGGTTTTATCCAGCTTTATTCCTATAAAACCAGGAAAACTGCTCATCCAGGAGGCTGGAGAGGGATTCAAGGTGGAAAGCACTGGGTGAATTCCCATTTTATGGTCCCACAAGTTTCAGGGACAATTTCCATGCAGAGAACTCCCATCAAGCCCAGTGTGAGGATCCCTCCATGCCAATTAGATATTCCCAGGATATTGGATTTATGGAAAAGCCAAACATTTTGTGCCCTTTTAGCACAGATTTCCTTGCGCCGGCAAAAGGAACGGGGAACTCCTTAGTGAGCCCTGATCCCTGGAGCATCTGTTCCGAAAACAAAGCTGGATGGGAAAGAAACCAGGAGGAGGAGGATAAAAAGTTATATCCCAGTTTGTACCACAGGGTTGGAAGAGGTTGGAGCAGCTGAGCTACCGGGAATCACAATTTTAGGGAACAGCAGCCCAGGAGCAGCTCATGGCCAGGGATGGTTCCACCAACCACAATCCACAGTCACATTTTTTATGGCGAAATTGGGATTATGGTGCAGAAAAACAAGGAATCAGGGATGAAAAATGCCCATAAAATGCAGTGGAAATCCCCGTTCCCTTCCCAACCCTGCCTCCATCCCTGTGGTAGAGTCGTTATGGACCTCGTGTCACCAGAGGCTCTGCTTTGGGTTTTTCCCTTTGTCTCAGCGCTCCAGGGAAACGTTTCGCTGTGCAATTCCCAAGGTTTATTTGCTCTCCCAAAGAGCTGATAGCTGAATGTGTCCCCAAAATCAACACTTTGGATTTTGCTGTTTATTTAATGACCTTCCCTCGCTTCGGAGTGATTAAGTCCGTCTGCGGCCGGGTGTTTTGCTTAGCGTTAAATTCCCGTTATTTTGGGAAGTTCCTTTCCACACTGCGTTCTCCCGCTTGCCTTCCTGTAAGTGAGGAGGGTGGCTTTGGATCCAGGTTTTCCTCCCCTCCTCCCTGCTCCTGGATTCCAATTTTCCCTTCCTGGCTTGCGAGCAGCTTCCAAGTTCTGCCTCTCGGAGCACGAAAATCCACCCTGGAATGAGCGGCTTGCTCCAGGAAAGCCCAAAAATCTTCCCGCTGCCATGGGAAAGGTGCTCCAAATCCACATCCCTTCATAGCTTTGGGATATCTGAAAATCCAGTCGCTTGCAGAACATCCCGGGATGGTGGTGGACACCAAGTTTTAAGGGACCTCTTGGCCTCTGTCCGTCTGTCCCGACAAACGACAGCTCCAATGGTGACATTTGGGATCCAGGAGTGGGATTTTTCTGGTGTGGGATTCAGTGGAGGCGGAATCTGGGAAGGGACAGCAGGACCACAGCAGCCCTACTCCACCTGGAGGTGAAAGCAAATTCCAACAGAGCTTGGGGCCAGCTGGGAATTGTACGGCAGCAACTCATCCCAAAAAAACCAAAGGGGAGAGATTTCCCTGGAACTGGGGTTACATTGAGGGAAAGATTCCATGGTGGAAAAGCAAAGGGATGTGGAAATGTGAGGAACTGTTCTGCTGGGAGAGGAGGCTGCAGCTCTCCAGGATCCATCCCAGTCCCTGCTCCTTCTGCTGGGAGGCTGCTGAGCTTTTGGGGTGCAGCAGTGAGGAGTGGAAGTAGGGATCTCCCCTGAGTGGCATTATGGGATTTCACCTGACTGGAATTATGGGATCTCCCCTAATTGGAATTAGGGATCTCCCTTCCCAGGGCATGGATTTCACTTGGGTTTGGGGGCTGAATTTTCGTGCTCCTGCTCTGCAGCTCTGGCCAAGCTGTTCCTTTCCTGGGCACTCCAGAGCTGACTCCTCCTCAAATTTTTCCCATTTTGAGGATTTATCCTAAATATCCCCAATGAGCCCATCCTGAATTCCTGATATTCACCCTTCAACGTTCTCACCGCTCGTGGGTGATTTGTGGAATCCTCATTTTTCAGTTAGGAGCAATTGATGGGAATGAACTCGCCCAGATTAATTGGAATTACAATTCTAAGTGCTCAGGACTTTGGGGGAAGTTTGGGCTGGTTTTTGTGGTGTTTTTTGGGATAACAGCTCCCTGTTAGCTCCAAAACACAGCAGTGAACGAGCCAGGGATTGAATTCACAGAATCATGGAACGGTTTGGGTTGGAATTTGGTTAAAATCGAATTCCAGCTCCACCTTCCACTAGGCCACGTTGTTCCTGCAATCCCAAAAAAAACCAAAAAAAAACCAGAAAAAAACCTCTGCTCTCTGTGGAGATATTTTGCACATAAATATTGCTCTGGGGGAAAATAATCCCGAATTTATGTGGAAAATCACTCAAAAATGGAGTCACATATCCTCCAAGACTTCCAGGAAATTAACACAAGTGAATTACCCCAAACAGAATTACCCTGCACAGAGCACGTGTGTTCCAAGGGAGGCTTTGGAAATCAGCAGAGAAGGCTTGGAGGCTTTTTTTTGCCTTGGAAATTTAATGGATCTCATCATTTTGCACAGCCCTATTGGAAATAGGAAAGAACCTGCCTTGTCCAATTAGGAATTAGAAGGAGAGCAGCAACAGGGAGAAAGATTTCTATTTATATTTAAAAAAAAATAGAAAAGAAACTGAATTTGTAATCGAGCTCCACGAAATCCTGCTGAATTGGGAATTCTCTCCTGCTGAACTGGGCAAACTCTCCTGCTGAATCGGGAATTCTCTCCAACACAGCAATATTTGCTGGTACCAAGAAAAATGCTGGGATTTGGTTGCCAAAACTGAATTAAAAATGCACCAGGGTGAGGATTGAGGGAAAAGCGGGAAGGGTTGTGGCAGTGATGGGAGCAGCTCTTCCAGAATCCAGGCATATATTCCCCAAAATCTGAGGACAAGTCCAGCACCTCATTTGGGATATTTGAGTATTTACTGCTGCCTCAGGAAGCAGGAAATTCCTGCTGCTATGGGGGAAGCACAAAGCGGAACAAACGGGGAGGATAAAAGAAGTTTGGGAAATGCACTTGATCCTGATGGGATGGAGAAGCCTCTGGATGATGATTGAACATTCCAAGGGCACGGTTATGGAGCAGGGATATCCGATGGCTCAGGAAAAACTGCTCCAGCTGCTGGAGTTGGAGGTGCCAGTGGCAGCTCCAGGCAGCTCCAAACCCCAGCCTGGAGCTTTTCCCAAACAATGCCTTGGGTTATCGTAAAAATCATGGAGCTGGCTCCGGATGGGCTCAGCCTTTGGAGTTTCTGAGCTGTGTTTTCCAGCTGGGCTCCAATTCCTTCTGCTGGAATGGGCCTGTGCTGCTCCTGCCGTGTCCTGCTGGCTGTGAGGAGCCGTGGGAGGGGAGGGAAGGAAAGGTCAAGCTCCTCCGGCATCAGGTGCATGGAAAACAGATCCCTGTGCTCGTGGCAGCCCAGCACAGGCCTGGAAGGGAAGCCCTGGAATAGCAACCCTGGAATGGCAATCCTGGAATGGCAATTCCGGAATGGCAACCCTGGAATGACGATACCGGAATGGCAATACTGGAATGGTAGTCCTGGAATGGCAATCCTGGAAGGGCCGCCCTGNTGGAATGGCAATACCGGAATGGCAATTCTGGAATGGCAGCCCTGGAATGGCAATTCTGGAATGGCAATCCTGGAATGACCACCCTGGAATGGCAACCCTGGAATGGCAATACCGGAATGGCAATCCTGGAATGACCACCCTGGAATGGCAACCCTGGAATGGCAGTGAGGGAAATGCAGGCAGGGAGGGTGACTGTGGTGACTGGGGGGTTTTGGAGCTGCCTCTTCCATGGGGTTCAACTCTTCCAGCTGCTCAGATCCTGGTCTCTGCTACAGGGAAGTGTCTTGGGGAGAAATCCTTCACTTTACACTTCCCACATAAGGGCCTGGATATGGGATCAAAGGGAATGGCTTCACATGGTGATGGGATATTGGGAAGGAATCCTTCCCTGTAAGGGGGGTGAGGGCCTGGCACAGGGTGCCCAGAGAAGCTGTGGCTGCCCCTGGATCCCTGGAAGTGTCCAA
This sequence comes from Orthonyx spaldingii, assembly GCA_013397795.1. Taxonomy (NCBI): domain Eukaryota; kingdom Metazoa; phylum Chordata; class Aves; order Passeriformes; family Orthonychidae; genus Orthonyx; species Orthonyx spaldingii. Next base: position 172,204 of record VZTJ01001767.1, on the reverse strand, counting down.
GGCCAGGCTGGACGGGGTTTGGAGCAGCCTGGGACAGTGGAAGGTGTCCCTGCCCATGGCCTTTCCATGAGTTCTGTGAGCCGGCACAGTCTGTTGGATGCTGTGCTGCTGGCACATCCTGCTGGGATAAAGGGTGCCCGTGCCCTGCTGGTTTGGTCACCCCAAACACCATTCATTCCCTGCAGAATTCCTGCTGCTTTCCAGGAATAATCCTCCTCTCCCTGGCAGCTCCATCCTCCCATCCCAGGGGACTCCAGGCTGGGAGCTGCTCCCTCCAAACCCAGCCTGGCTGGAGACTGGGAAGGGTTTTGGTCCCCGTGCCAGGTGAGATCCGTCAGCTGCACCTCGCAGGTCCCGGGGTGACGGCTGAGGGAGCAGCAACTCCCAACTCCCGGAATGTTTCTCCCCCCTGTGAAGTTCACTGCGAGGTCAGTGCACTCCAGAGGGGTTTTTTTGCTGCTGTCACAGTGGGGAATTCTCTGACTCAGCCTCTCTTTGCTCCCAGTGGAAACTCCTTGGCAGGTGAAGCGTGGATTCACCTGCCTCACCTGAGGGCAAGCAGACACCAAAGCTGAGCTGATCATCCCAGAAAAACCATGGAAAGGCACCTGGAATGTCCTAAAACAGGTGCCTGTGGGATCTGTGTGAGCATCAGGAGTCCCCAGGACATGGGGCACGAGAGGATGCAAATTCCAGGCTCTCCTGGATGTGTCTGAGCAGCCTTTGGGTCTCCAGGGATGGGACAGAACTCAGTGGAGGGATCCCTGCAGGAATTCAGGATTTCTCTGGAACCTCCTTAAAATTCCCAAGGGAAATCCCTCTGGATGAGGCAGGAAGGTTTCCCTGTCTCAGAACATTTTGCTGCCCCAGCACCATCCCAGTTAAGCTCCCAGCACTTGGAATCGGCTGCTCCATGACTTTGTCTGGAGTGGCAGCTTTCTGCACCAAAATGTGCTCGTTGGATATGAAAAAATTCTGGCTTCCATTGAATTATTGGAGTGCTGGATTGGATGTGGGATGGGCTAAAATTCCCCCCACTCCCTGTGAGCCTTCTCCCCTCTTCCCTAAAGAAATCCCCCTCCCAAACAAAGCTTTGTTTTGTCTCATTGTCTCTTCTGGCACTTGGAATTGCGAGTTGTTCCCGTCTCTCTCTCTGGCACCTTTCCACGCTCTCCAAGGCTGTGTTGGTTTTGCAGCGATTCCCGCTCTGGGACTTGACTCCGGGACCATGGGAAAGGCTCCGTGGCTGGGATGGGGCAGGGATGTGGCTGAGGAGAGGCAGCTCTGACCCTGCAGGGCCTGGGCTGGGTGGGGAGCACGGAGGAGGTGCTGCTGCAGCCACCAGGATCCGCTGGGACCCTGGAAAGAATCCAAATTTTATTTCTCTTTTTATTCTTCAGACACACCAATCCCTGCCTTGGCATGGCACAAACGCGGCCATCAGGCACACGTGTCCTTCCCGTGGGGACAAAACTCTCTGGGGCTGGGCTGGGCACTGGTTGTGTCCAAAAATTCCAGAGAATTGTCTGACAGAGTTCCCAGAGTTATCAGGCCATGGAATCATGGAGAGTTTGGGTTGGGAGGAACCTTTAATGCTCATCTGGTCCTGCATCCCTGGGATGTCCCTGCAAGGGACATCCTCATCTTCACCAGGTTGCTGATTGGAACATTTCCAGGGAAAACGAAGCATTCCAGACTGGGAATTGCAGTGGATAGAGAAGATCCCGAGGCAGAGCCCCAGCAGAGCCAGGAGCTGTGGGTGACATTGCCCCTGGGGCCGGGAGAATCCAGGCAGCTCCCTCAGGAAAGGGGGATTGGGAAAATACCCCCACACCTTGCAGCATCTGTCCCAGCTGGAAATCTTTCCTTTAAACTGGAAATCTTTCCTTTAAACTGGAGAAAAGTAAGATTTCCCCCAAGGAGAGCAGAATCCATGGATATCCCAGGGTGGTGCTGGTCCTGCTGTGCCTCCATCCCACCGGAATCTGCAGGGCCACAAACCTGGACAAAACCAGGGATTCTCCTTGGCTCTGCCACTCCCTCTGCAGGTTATTCCCAATCCGGTGCAATTTTGACAGCAAATGAGGTTTCCCAATCCCATGGATAAGATGGATAAGATCTTTCTTGCCCCCAGTGGAGTCATTAATTCAATCTGCTGCAATCCCACGTTAATTAGGTTCAATTAGTGCACACCAGTCCCAGCAGCAATGGAATAAAGCCCTTTATTGTGAGAGGATGTCGAGTCCTGGGCGGGATCCTGGTCCTTGTCTCCTGTGTGCTGCTCTGTCTGCCAGTGCATCCCATCTCCCAGTCATTCCCAGGGCCATCTCCCAGTCATTCCCAGGGCCAGCATTCCAGCAATCCCCAGTTAAATGCTCCACGTTGCGTTAAAACCTCGTGGTTGTGGCTCAGCTGCCAGAAAAATCAGTTAAAATTAATCCGTTTAATGGGAGTTTAATGGGAGTTTAATCAGATTTGAATCAGAGTTTGATTGCTTGCGCTGTGCCAGGTGTGGTGATGATCCCAAATTCTGCGTGATGTCTGTTATCCTAAATCCCCACGTCCCTTGTCCTTATCCCCATGTCCCCCCTGAGCTCTGCTCGTTGTAGGACCAAGCTGAGCTTTGTTGGGAGCATCTGGTCCATGGAAAACCTGGCTTTGAGCATGGGGATGGATTTAGGGATCCGCTCAGGCGCTCTGCAGAGCATCCAGGCAGGATGATCCGAGCATGGATTGTCCCAGTGCCAGCTGTGCCTTGGAGGACACCAGCAATCCCAAAGAAACCCCGGCACTTTATTCCAGCAAACCCAAGACACAGATTTAGACAAAATAATAAATGTCCAAATCCGTTTTCCTGCTCCTTTTCCTTTAATGCATCGTGAAAGGTCTTTGAAGACAACTCCAAGCCCTCTAAACAATTCCATACTCCCCCTCCTCCTGCTCCGATGCACCTGAGCTCCCCTCCAGGAGCCGCCCTGGCTTCGTTCCCGAAAACAACGGCTGGGAAATCTTCCCTTTGATGACCTTCCCGTCCTTTTCCAGAGGATCCTTGCTCAGGCCCAGCGTGGGATCCAGGCACCCCCCATCCCCAGCTCTGCTCCTCCGTTCTTTCAGCGCTGGAATTCAGCTTTAAAAAACGCTTTGTCTGAGTGATCCGGCTGTCTCTGGCTGCGCCGCTTCCAGAGGCTCATCCATGGAAAACAGCAATGGGAAAAACAGATCCGAGAGGTTTTCAGTCATAAAACACAGACATAAAATGCCCTCGGTGACCAGAGTTCACAGGCAGGACACAGGCTCCCAAAACCATCCGGGTTTTCCTGGGTTTTGTAGGATAATCACGTTTTTCATGGATTATTGGGATAAGATTGGGAAACAAAGCCAAAAAAACCCACATCTTCAGTCCTTTAGGATTCTGGCGTCTCATCTTCCCGACATCCCAGGTCCCGGGAGAGCGGGAGCTCGGGCTGGGAGATGCCCAAAGTACGGGAAAAGGGCAACCCAGAATGAGCTGTGGCTGTTCCCGCACAGCCGCTTGAAGGAATTGCGGCAGTGCCGGGAATTCCCTGCTGTCCTGGGATCCAGGCTGTCGGACAATGACCCCAGAGCGCTCTAATTGCAGCTGCACTAACGAGCTTTTCCTGAGCGCCACATCCCGGCTCTCCCTGTGCTTCCCCCCATCCCGTTCCTGCTTCCAGCGCTGTTGTGGTTTCCTTAATTTGCCGTTTATCCCATCTTTAATTAAGGACCGAGGTGCCGCGTCCTTTGCGGAGCGCCGGGAGCTCGCGGAGCATCCCTGGCTGTGGAAAAGCTCCGCGGCTCCCAGGAACACCCGCCTTTGCCATCGGGCTCGGGGTTTGTTTATTTGTGGGAAGCATCAGCCAGAGTTGCTTGTTCCGCACTTCCCATTTGTCTCAATCAGGGAGCTTTTCCACACCTCGGCATTCCTGGCAAGCCGAGAGTTCCCCCTGGAGCTTTCCTGCCGCTTTCCTGCCGCTGTCCTGCCTCTCCACATCTTCTGAGGGAAGTTTGTGCCTCTCCTCCCACGCTGCCGCTTCTGGGGGTGGCTTCAAGCCTCTGGATCCTCTTTGTGCTCCAACAGCAACTCCTGTCCCGCTATTGCAGCTCCAGGAAAAAGCAGGGAAGTGGGACAGCATCTACCTGTGGATATTTGAAGTGATAAAATAGTTCAGACCCGTTAATTCATTGATTTGGGGACAGGTTTGGTTTAAGTTTCATTTACGGTTCGTTTCTGGCTGCTGCCGAAGGGTAAATTATGGATTCCAGGATTTTTTTCCCATTTTTGGACCCTTAAAATGGGATTTGAGCATCCCCAGGCAGCTTTAGGGACAAGACACGGTGGCTTTGGGCTGCTGTGCCAGGAAATAGAGGGAAATTAGGATTGGAATCCATCAGCACTGGGAAGAGGGGGAGAAAAGCAGGGGGAAAAGCTTTTTGCCAGTTTGGAGCGTTTTATTTACAGGGATGGAAAAGGTTTTTCCATCTCTTTGGTGGGATTTGGTTGCTGTTGAGGGGTGGGATGTGGATTCAAGGATTCATTCCCAAAACCTGCTCCTGTCCCACCTGGAACCCGCCCTGCCCCTTCCTCAGCCTCGAGCTTCCCAACTCTGCGCATCCATGGAGGCAGCGCCGCGATTCCCGGGAGGAATTTGAGGTTTTAGGGATAAGAGGCAGCTTAAGGATCCGCTTAAACTCCAGGATTCCGCTGGGGCTGGGAATCCCGGGGCTGCCGGAGCTCGAAGCCGATTTCCCGAGCTCTGCTGCCCGTGCCTTTCCCATTCCCGGGGAGATTTTGTTGGAAAAGCGAACTGGAATCGTCCTTGGAGCATCGCGGGCTCCCGGCCGGGAGGATTCCTGGGCTCGCCCTTCCTGGAAGCGGCGGGAGGGAGCGAAAATGGGAATTCCGGGGATGCGGGGCTGAGCCCGAGCCGGGCCGGCTCCGCCGGGTGTTCCCTGCAGATTCCCACTTTTCCATGGAAACCGAGGCACCGCCTGGCCCGGGGCCGTCCCTGCTAAAGCCATTCCCGAGCTCCCGTCCAGCCTCTCGCAGCTCCACGCTTTTCCATAGGAAACTTCGCTCCAGAGCCCAGCCTTCGCTCCGGCTGTTATGGGATTGCGCAATCCAGGGGCTGCTGCAGCGGTTTTGGAAAAGGGGGAAATTCATTTCATTTCATTTCATTTCATTTCATTTCATTTCATTTCATTTCATTTCATTTCATTTCTATTTAATTTTTTCTGGTTTTTCTAAATTATTTGTTTTAATTTCTTATTTTGCCTTTTATTTTATTCGTATTGTTTTTCATTTTATTTGCATTTTTGTCTTATTTTTTTACTTATTTCCCTTTATTTTATATTTTAATTTTCATTTTACTTCTTTTTCTTTTCTTTTTCGTTTTGATTTTTTAATCTTACCTTTGATTGTATTTATTGTTTTACTTTTTATTTTTCTTTCATTTTTTCTTTTTCATTTTCTTTTTTTTTCTTTCATTTCTTTTTCATTTTACTTTTATTTTTGTCTTTTTATTTTCTTCTTTTATTTCATCTTTATTTATTCCAGCTCCACGTGATGGGCAGGGTGGATCCCTCACCTACCTCTGGCATTAGTTCACCCTGCATCCATAAAATATTCCCTGGAATGTCTGTTCCCAAAGTGAATCCCAGGGTGGCTTTGGAATTCTGTGCCAGAAAAGAGAGGGAATATTATCCACCTGGATCTGGGAAAAAGGTTCAGGAAAGCTCTTTACCAGTCTGGCCTTGCAGGACATCAAATGCTTTTCCTTCTGCTGGGTGGAATTTGCATCCAGGGGGGAATTTTGACATTCCCTCCCCCTCTTTTGCCCTTTTTTTGCCGGAGCATCCAAGGAACCTCCTGGCTTCCACAAGGTTTCCAGATTTTCTTTTTCCACGATGTAACCTTTTAAAAATTCTTCTCCCCTTAGGAATCTTGGGATGTTTCAGGTTTCCTTGGCCAATCCGGAGCCTCGTGGAGCTCAAGCTGTTCCTTTGAAGCCACAAAAGGCTCAAATGCAACCGAAGGAATTTGCTACCAGAAACGGTGGAAAATTCCCCCTCCTCCGGGATGTTCCCTGCCGGATTCGGTGGCAAGAAAAGGGGAGGGAAATAAAAAGGGCAGGAAAATAAAAATGAGGAATAACTCGGCATTTGGGGCCCAATAAAAACAGGGAATCTTAAAGCAAAAGGCAAAAATGGAAAAGGTTTATGGGTGTTTGAGGAAAGGTCAGATTTTACTGGATTTCCTCCCAAGCAGGTTGGAATTTCAAGGGATTGATCAAGAAATGGTCCCTGCCTGGTACTGCTGAGCAAAAAGTGGAAGTTGTGGGGTAGAAGTGGTGACAAATTCCACGGATTTTTTATTTCCTGCAATTCCTTGATTTCTCTTTTATTGGCTGGAGATAAAACTTTGCTCAGATCCACGGTGGAGAGGTTGGGATGGGGCTCCAGCTCCTGGAGCCATCTCAAGACACCCATAAATAATTGAAATTAGGAATCGATTTTCCAGCACCGGCTCCTTGGCTTCAGTGGGGATGCGATGGAAAAATGGAAACACCAGTTTGGGAACGGGATCTGCAACCCTTCCTCATCCCAGACAGTCCTGACTGAGGGGGATTGTTCCTGCTGTTATCTGAACTCTCAGTCTGGAGATTATCGTGCCTTTGACAGGAAAACAATTCCAATCTGATCCAGCTCGTTCCTGATCCCTCCAAATGAAATCCCAAAACCCCATCTCACATGGAATCCTGGAATGGGTTGAGTGGGAAGGGACCTTAAAGCTCATCCAGTTCCAACCCTGACACCTTCCACTGTCCCAGGCTGCTCCAAGCCCTGTCCAGCCTTTCCTTGGACACTTCCAGGGATCCAGGGGCAGCCACAGCTTCTCTGGGAAGCCTCTTCTGGCACAGGAATCTTCTCCCTTCTGGCAAAGCCCTGATGAGCCCAAGCACTCGGCCCGACGCATCCCAGCAGCTCCAGGATCCCCTCCGGGCAAACCTCGGCACGAGGAGAGGCAGGAGAGGAAAATCTTGGCTGCTAAAAATATTCCTGGGGGGAAAATCCCTCCTCAGCGCCTTTTGGTGACACGATCCCAACTCCGCGCTGCGCGGCGGCGGCGACTCCTGCCAAAGGCTGAGCTGGAGCTCCCGCCTTGAGCTCTGGCTGTCGCTGGTTTTCCTTGGGAGCGATCGGGGTTTGCACGTTCCGACAACCTCCCGATGCTCCTCTGGCAGCGGACAGGGCTGGATGCAGCGTAGGAAAGTTCCTTTGTCTCCTGTTTCCATTTTTCTTGGAAGGGAGGGCAGCGCGAGAGGTGGCGGCCGAGGAACGACGGGCTGGGATCTGCCGGCCGGATTCCTGCATCCAGCAGCTGAAAGCAGGGAAAGGGATTTGTCCCTGAGCGGAGCTTCGGCTTGGAGGCCACAGCTTGGTGGGTGCTGGCTGGAAAACTCCAGGGAGGATTCCCCTCCCTGGTGGCTGGATCCAGAGCAGGATGGGGAGAGGGATGGAGCAGTGGAACGAGGGCGGGAAGAACCCCCCTCAGCAGGAATTCAGGTCCCCAAATCCTGGGACGTTGACACCCCAGATCCTGGGACGTTGACACCCCAGATCCTGGGACATTGACACCCCAAATCGTGGGACAGTGACACCCCAGATCCTGTGGTGCTCACTGACTCTCTCAAATCCAGCTGCCGGAGATTCCCAGCTTAATTTGAACTAAAAATGATGGAACTGGAAGCCTAAGGAAACGTTGTCAGAATGAGGAGAGAATAGAAAATCCACCCTTTTTTCCCCAGTGGAGTTATTTTGAAGGCAGCATCTCTTTGCCTGGTGAAATCTGACTCAGGAATTTTGCCTCCTTGAGGCTGGCAGGGCTGGCAGCGGGACAGAAACGTTTGCTCCAAGAAAACTTGGCAGAAAGCAAGGTTTCCAAAAAAAAAAAAGCCAAACCCAACCCAAACAAGAAATCGAGTTAATCCCTTCATTTGCTCTGTAGCTTTTCCCTCCCTGCCTGCCTCTCCATGGCCTGCCTGGGTGTGTTACGGATCCCAGGTGCCTCCCAGCAATTAAGTGGAGTTAAAATTCCTTCCTGACCTCGGGTTTATCGAGCGCCGCTCAGCTTTGGCATCTGTCAGGCTGCTGAAAACAACATCCCGCGTGCCGGGGCTCGCTCCCGAAGCCTGGGGGCACGGCGGGGTCGGCAGCAGGTGGGACCGGGAACAATGGTGGAGCCGCGGGCTGCTGGAAAATCCAGCGGGAGCAGCCGCAGGAGGAGGGGTTGGCAGGCGGCCATCCCGACAGCCACTCCCGGGAGGTACCCGTCCAGCTGGCTCAGCCCTTGGGATCCTTCATCCCTGCGTGGAGGAAGAGTTGGCTTTTCCTCTCTGCTTCTCCCGAGGGAGAAGTCCGGAGGTGGGGCAGCCGTAGAATCATGGAATGGTTTGGGATTGAACGAGATCTCAAAGCTCAGCTTGTTCCAACTCCCATCCATGGGCAGGGACATCTTGCACTGTCCCAGGGTGCTCCAAGCCCCATCCAGCCTGGCCTGGGACACTCCCAGAGACGGGGCAGCCACAGCTTCTCTGGGAAATCCATTCCAGGGCCTCACCACCTTCCCAGGGAAAAAAGTATTGATGTGTCCTAGGAGGCAAATCTTCATCCCAAATACTCCCCTGCTGGTGTTTCCGATGGTGACTGGGACTGGATTGCCCATGGGGAAGTGGAAAATGGGATTTTCCAGCTGCCTGCGGTCGATGCCCGTGTCAATCCCTATGGGATGACATCCAGAGGCTTGGGTGGGATGAACACCTCGGCTTTGTATGGCTCAAATGATCTTTAGGCCTGGAAAAAGTGAAGGAAACTGGGACACTGCCCTGGGATTTGGCTGTAAAACCAAGGAGTCCCTTTAGGTCCCTGTGTCCCACCCCATCCTCATGGCAGGTGGCTTCTTGTAAGGGAAGAGGCCTTGGGAGAGGGGAATATTTCTCAGGAATAAAATAACCAGGCAGCAGAGGATGCAAAATTGGCCCAGATTCCCAGAATCCATCAAATCCTGGCGTTTTTCAGACTGTGTGTGGTGGGAAATGTCCTCTCCTCATGTGAGGGAATGGACCCTCTTCTCCCACTCCACAAAATCCCTGGGGGCTTTCCCATGAAACCAGGTTAGGTGGGATTTAAGTGAAAACCTCCTCTGACCAAACTTTACGTTTTCATTTCCTTTGTAAAACTGGGAAATCACCACATTTTTCTTGGGAATCAACTGCTCTGCCCCAGCTCGGAGCAGCGAGTCCTCCCTGGGCAGAGCTGCTGCTCCATCTGTCCAAAGGGAGCAAAAATTCCAACGCAAACCTTTCAAAAATATCCCAGAGATGGCTTGTTTTGGCTGGATTGCTCCCGTGAGCTCGCTCCAAGCTGGCAGGGAAGCAGGGAAGATCTGCTGGAGCAGGATGGATGTGGGCGAGCCCTGGAGCGAGGAGAAGCCCTGGAAAGTTTGGGTGGATTTGGAGGAGAGCAGCTTTTTTGGGATGGTGTTTGCAGGGAAAAGCGACTTTTCCATGGATCCAGCTGAACCTGAAGGCTCCTAAAGCCAACAGACCAAGATGCCACTTAAGGAATTCTCAAATTCCTCGTGCTTTAGTGGATAATAATCCCACAAATAAACTCCTTTCCCTCTATGGGAAGCAAAGCAAATGTCTTGAAAAAACACATTTTGTGCTGAAAGATTTCAATTCCCAGCGTGTGCCGGCCCCAAAAATGCCTTTTTCCTCCCCTTTTTTCCCTTTTCCTTGGTTTCTGCCACAATGCTTTTAAAGGAAGTGATACCAGCGGCGGGAGAGGAGCCGAGCGGGTCGTGCCAAGCCCTGTCCAAACAACCTTGAACTGCTCCCGGCTGGATCCTGGAATTCTCTCCCGCTGGCTGATAACGTGAGCGTGATTCACACTCTGGCAAATCAGCGTCAGCTCCACTCGGGCCCTTTGTAATGCAATTCCCTTGCTTTTTCCCGGGAATCATTGGGAAAGCTGCCGGGAAAAGAGGAACTGGAGGGAGAGCGCGGCTCTTGGGAGTTGAAAATGCTCCGGGGTCGCTTTTTGCCATCCAAGGTCTCTCAGACAGCGCCGGGATGCGGGAATGATGCCTTGGATGGAGCTGCCCCACAGCACTTCCCTGCACAGTGGCATTTCCCACCTGGGGAGGACAGGATTTCCCTGGATCTCGTGGTTAGGAAGAGCTGGTAAAGCCAGGCAGGGATGGAGGAACCACAAAAACTGGCTTTTCCCGAAGTGTTGCTGCTGTGCCCTGATCCCATCGCTGGCTCCGGCGATTCCAGCAGGAATTTCGTGCCCATTCGGTGCCGTGGCTTTGCAAAGTTGGGGCTGGGTGGCACCAGGGTCCCTTCTGCTTCCAAGGAAATGGATCTTGGAGTGCGGAGTTGGGAATGGAGGTGCTCCCTGGGTTGTTTTTTAAAGGTCACGTCGCTCCGGCTGCCTGCAGGAAATTATTGTGCCCCAACGCCAGGAGCTAAGACAGGGGAAGGAGAAATCCCTGGGAAACAAAACAAAGGGAAAGATGAGAGTCCTGAGAAATCCGGGCTGTCCCTTGAGCGAGGCAGCGGGGATGGAAGCGAAATTTTGGTCGGAACAGTTTTGTTGAAGGGAAAAAGAAGGACACAGATCCTGCGCCGCTTCCCTCAGGCAGCGAAGGGAAAAACATCCTAAAATACCTGGAACGTCACAAAATTCCACCGGGGAATGGGAGCACCCTCGGTTTCCTTTGAAAAGGTCAAAATGCCGCAATAATTGAGATGGATTCGGTGTGGGTGAGGCTCCCTGCTCCCCCAAAACAGGTTTTTCTCACGGCTTTTCAGCTCATCCAGCCTCCAGTTTTTTCTTGGAGCTGCCCTCACAGTGTTCCCCCCTCCAAGTTCACTGGAATTTGCAGTGAACCAAAAAAATCCCACGTTTTTCCAGCCCCCCACCTGAGACTGGGATGATTTACTGGGACCTGGGATTAGCAAAGTGCTGACTGGTGATTTTTGTGCTGGAAAAGCCCCGTTTTTCCATGGGAATCAGGCTTCTGAGCAGGAATTGTTGGGAACAGCAAATCTCCCTCAGTTTATTGGTCTGCGCTGAGTTTGGCCTGGGATTGGCATCTCCATGGTTGCTCCTGGGGGTTGTGATGGGTCCCAGAACTTGGAGATGGGATTTTCTTAAGACAAATTAAAATGAAATGAAATGAAATAAAATAAAATAAAATAAAATAAAATAAAATAAAATAAAATAAAATAAAATCCTATTAAAACAGAATAAAACAGAATAAAATAAAATAGCCAAAGCAAATATAGAACTTTCTTGTGCAAAACAAAATCTACAACTTTTCCAAACGTTCCCCCATTCCAGACTGGTGAAATTCCAGCCAACCTTCAGCGGCATCCCTACACCTTAAGTGATGGGAGAAAGCAAACCCCAGCATGGAAAAAAAGGAGGGGGAAAAGGCATTTCCAGCTTCCAAAGGGTGATGGATATCCACAGAAAATTGGGCTGTGGCTGCTGAAATCGTGCTGGGAAAGTTGACGTGTCCTGGCTGGCTGTGGTTGAATCCTGTCCTTTCTCAGCCCCCAGTGAAGGAGTCGGAGATGCTTGGACACCGTCCTGGGAAGGGGCTGGATCTGTCCCTCCAGGGGGTTTGTTTACTTTGGTCTGGGGCGAAGCTTCTGGAGCGCTTTGGAAGCGTTTCCCAGCGCGTCCGCCGGCCGCTCCTGACGGAATCCGCATTTTTCCCGGTGACCCTCTGTACTGTCCATGGCCTCTCCTCGTTCCCTCGTCCCTCTCCCCTTGGCAGCGACGGTGTCAACAAAACTTTGCTCCCAAAAATGCAGCCTGACTCTTTTCTGCCCAGTTCTGGGGGCTGTTTTTCCCCCCTGCTGTCCCGAGTCTCTGGATGGATGGATGGATGGATGGATGGATGATGGATGGATGGAAGGGTGGGTGGATGGATGGATGGATGGATGGATGGATGGATGGATGGATGGATGGATGGATGGATGGATGGATGGATGGATGGATGGATGGATGGATGGATGGATGGATGGATGGATGGATGGATGGATGGATGGATGGATGGATGGATGGATGGATGGATGGATGGATGGATGGATGGATGGATCTTGGCTTTGATGTTGAGTTTTCTGGGCTCGTGCCGCCCTTGGAGCTGGGGACTTGTTGTGGGAGCACAGTGGGGTTTCCTGGGATTCTGGTGGATCCCATTGGTGGGAAGTTGGGGTCGGCAACTGGGGCTGCTCCCACTGAGCAGGACACGCATGGGGAGAAGGGAGCTGCTGCCGGAAAAATTCCTCAAGGAATTCTCTCTGAGACGGAGAGAACGAGGCTGGATGGAAGGACTGTGCTTTGAAGTCAGGTCCTGGCTTTGGGATGGAGCTCCTGGATTATGTGGGAAGGCACAATCTGAGACTCCAACCTGCTCTTCTCCGTGTGCTCGGATGATGTTGGAACTCGGAGCGTTCCTGCAGGGATTTCCTGGGAGAAGCAAAGCTCAGCCTCTCAGTGATGGGCTCCCTGTCCATGTCCAAGGTTCTGTCAGGTCCTTATGGCTGCTCAGGAAGGCAGCTCCACCACGGCATTCCCAGGAGGATCCTGCCCTTGATCCAAGAATAAGGACAATGGATGAGGGGCGGAGACAGCAGATCCAGGTTCTCTCTGCTCTGGAATGACAGCACCTTTTGTGGGATTTAGAGGATGAGAAGTGGGATGAGCTCTCTCCAGGAGGGTGGAGGGAACGCCCAGGGAATGGTGGCACGAATTTGGCTTTCTCCAGACAGCTCCACACACTCCCAATTATCCTGCTGGGCGACTTCCAGTGCTCGGTTCCCATTGAATTCCTGGCCCCAGAGCGTTGTTGTCAGGATGCTTTTGTCTGACTCAGGCCACCCCAATCCCACCCCAAAGTGTCTCCCAGCCTCCTCCCAGCCCAGGAGCACAGTGGCTGCTGGGTTTCGAGGAAGCCTCTTGCTTCCACGTCCTCTTTCCATCAGCTTTTCCTCACCCTCCTGCTTTTGGGGCAGCCTGGAGCCCATCCACGGGATCTTGGAGCCCATCCATGGGATCTGGTCTATTGTCTGACTGCTTCCTAACCAGCTTTTGTCTGGTTGCTTTCTGGAGTAGCTCAGTGAGAGCTGTTCCCAAGGAAACACTCGGAGAATCCCAGAAATTCAGGAAAATGTGGCTGCTGGAAGTGCCAGAGCCCATTAACGGTTCCAGACATGCCCTTTCTGCTCCCTCTCCTTTGCCATTCCACTCGCTCTGGGTTGGTTTTTCCAGGAATTCTCAAGGCTGTAAATAGCAATTCCAGAATGGCAGCAGCTGGTGAGGAGCTGGGCCCACCCCCTGTTGCCCAGCCCGGCCACACTCCATGGGAATTCCTGGAACTTGGCTACCAGAGGCACTTCGGGAAGGGCAGAGCTGCTGGAGAGCCAACAAGGAGCCACCCAACGCCACCCCAGCCTTCCCCACCCACTGAGCATTTCCCAGCTTTAAAACTAGGAATGGCCTTGGGGTGGGAGGGTTGATAGTCCCAAACATCCCCATGTGACCTTTGCAGAGGCTGGAGATCCATGGGACCACAGGATCATCAGGGTTGGAAAAGAGCTCCAAGACCATTGGATCCAACCTGGGACCGATGCCCACCGTGTCACCAGCAGATGCCACAGGAGGAATTCCTGAGGGAATGACTGGACCACAAAGGTGGCAGCAGAGGAATTTGCTGCCCACGCCTGCCCCTCTCCATCTGCTCCCTTTGGAGATGGGACCCTGCTCCTGCTGGGACAGAGGCTGTGTCCAGGAGGGACCCAGGATCCGGCATTTCCCAGTGTTGGGAATGAGCAGAGAGCTCCTCTGCAACCGATCCGTTGGAACCCAGGATCGGAAGGAGATACAAGGAAAACCTACCTGCAGCCAGGCAGGATTTATTCCATGAATTTCCACATGGAATGAGCCCTTCGAGTGCTGGCACCACTGCAGAGCTCTGGGGGAGATGCAGAGGCAGCAACGAGACCAAGAACCCTCTGCAAGGTGTGCTCACCTCATTGGGACACCCTGGAAGTTGTCCCTAAAACCTCCATGAGGATGGATTTTAGGGGAAAGGATGGATGTGCTCCAATACCCTCCTGTTGCTGGAAGGGATTTCAGCCCCTGCTGCCCCGAGCTCGCCCATCTGGAGGGACCAACCCCACACTGCAGAAGCCTTTCCCCCTCCCAGGTGTCACCTTGCCCTTTTTTGGCGTTACCCACCCCAAATTCCAAGGCTGGGGTTTCTCCCATGCCCTGCTTGGAGGGAGGAAGCTCCCAGATGGGAATCCTCCAATCTTTCCTGCGGTTTTCCAGCACCACTGGGAGGCTGCGGCCGCCCGAAAGGAGCGGCCAGTATCAAACATCTGGGTCTGATATCTCTGTTTACCGCTGGCTCGTTGGGAGCCACATTCGTGGCACGTGAAGTCATCTGGCGTCCTCTGGAGATGCTTCCCTGCAGCCCAAAGTGGCTCCCTGGGATCCGCAGAGCTCCCGCCCCTCATCCCAACCCGTCTTCGCATCCCTTTGGCCGCCAGGAGACGGAGAGGAAAAAAAAAAAGCTGTGTTGATCTGAGCATTGTGTGAAAGTATTTTCCCATCGTTTTCCATGAAAAGCATGATTTAATTAACATTTTTAGATGTTTATTATCGAAGAAAGGCTGTGCTGCTGCTGCCGCCGCCTGGGTTGGGTTGTTTTTTTTTTTATTTCCCTCGGTTTTCCCCAACTTGTGTTTGTTATGAAAGAGTTGAGTCACATTCCATGGGATATCTGGGAGGGGGATGGATGGATGGATGGATGGATGGATGGATGGATGGATGGATGGATGGATGGATGGATGGATGGATGGATGGATGGATGGATGGATGGAGAGCATCCACCCATCCCAATCTGCCCCACCCAGGAATTCTTGGGGTGTCAGTTTGGTGTGGTTGGTGTCCATGCATGGAATAAATCAGGAATAGCTTTAAATGACTTTTAAATTCCCAGACTGGCATCTTTTTGGTGGTTACTCTACAGGTGTGAGCTGGGTCCATGCATAGACCTTCTTCCCATGGTTATCATGGAATCTGAGAATAGTTTGGACTGGAAGAGACCTTTTTGATCTGACACCAGCATTTCTTGAGATCTATGGCTTTTAAATCGCTGATTCTTGGCTTTAGGAAGAGGAATTTTTGGGATACGCGCTTCCAAAGGGAGATCACCCAAACCCAGGGGAGGAATCAAGGTCATGATGAGGATCTGGTGTCCTGATCTTCTGGGAAAGGGGGATGGTTTAGGGATTTGGGGCTGTAAGGGAGAGTGCCAGCCTGGTTCCTGATGGGATGTGCAAATCCAGTGGACAAACCCTCTCCATCCATCCCAGCAGGATGAACTGAGGTGTCACCAGTGGCTTGGCAGTGGAGGCGCATCTCAGGATGCCAGGGGATCTCTCCTGGCTCCTAGGAGTTCTTTTCCAACATAAACTTTGGTCAGAGGAGACACTCTCACTTAAAAATCCCACCTAACCCGGCTTCCTGGGAAAGCCCCCGTGGATTTTGGGGAGTGGGAGAAGGGGGTCCATTCCTAATCTCCTCCAAGCATGACTTGATGTGATTTTGAGAGTCCAGAAAACCCCATTCGGGTTCCTGATGAGGGTCCAGCAAACCCTATCCAGGTTGGTGGCTCAGTTCTCCTGGAGACCCCCTTCTCTGGGGAGGTCGCTGGCAGATCTGTGCCAGTGTCTGGCCCAAAAGGCCCAAACTTGGGTTCTGGCTCTTGAAACCAGGCAACATCTTCAGGTGACAGGTTTCAGGTCTGGATTGGGGCTGTTTCAGGCCAAAAAAATCCAAAATTGACGTCCAAAGTCCATTTTTCTCTTCAGGGCTCTGCCTAAGGACGGGTGGTGGTGGTTGCAGGGTTGCCTTCAGGTGCCAGTCCCAGGGATGGGTTCTTTGCTGCTTTGTGGCTTTGCTTAAAAAAAAAAAAAAGAAAAAAGTAAAAAAGAAAAAATAGAAAGAAAGAAAATCCATTTTTAGCCCTTTAAGCACATCCTTAACCTCACACCAGCTCCAGAGGCTCTCCCACACCAGCACCAGGGCTTTACTCATCAGGAAAGTAAACATGGGCTTTAGGGCTCTGAAACAGCTTAAATCCCAAAAAACCTGCCCTGGAGGACAGGGATAAACACTGCTCAAATGTTATCGTTTGTGCAGGGGGTGCTGGACGCGGCCACGACCGCAAGAGGTTCCTCCCCAGCCTGGGAAAGTGCCTGGGAATTCGGCTGGGAGCAGCTGGAGCAGGGAGCAGATTTGCTTGGCATCGTCTGCCTTTATCAACGGCCCCCCATCTTCTGGGGGGGCCCATCTCCGGGGTGACTGCAGGGCTCTTGGTCCCACCAACCCGTC
The DNA here is from genome assembly GCA_013397795.1 of Orthonyx spaldingii. Lineage (NCBI taxonomy): Eukaryota > Metazoa > Chordata > Aves > Passeriformes > Orthonychidae > Orthonyx > Orthonyx spaldingii. Next base: position 155,707 of record VZTJ01001767.1, on the reverse strand, counting down.
AGCAAGATGGGTTTGGAAAACTCCCTCTCCCAATTCCCTGATCCTCCACAGCTGGCGCCGTTTCCAGCGGGTCCCAACGTGGGTTGCAATCAACTCTGGCTGGGTGGGAGCCGATCCTGAGGAGAGTCCTGGACTCCATGTGGGATTTTGTGCTGGTTAATGGTAGGGCTGGATGATCTTGGCGGTCTTTCCCAGCTGGAATTATTCTGGGATTCTCCTGCTCAGTGCATCAAACCTGCGCTGGGAAGTTTGTGCCGCTCTGCTCCGGGAGACACCGTAGGAAGCAGGGAAGGTGTGTACACATATTTATATCCCAAAAAAATCCCAGCCCTTGAAGGCTGCAGTTGCAGAGGGGCCCTCTCCTTGTCTCTGGGGCTAAAGATAGCCCTGAGTGCAGCTGAGCCGTGAATCAGGAGGAAAAAATGTGGGTCAGCCCTGAATGGAGCGGGGAACGCTCCGAGACAGCGGCTCCCGAGCTCTCTGTGCCGGGGAGGAATCCGGGCTCAGCCCGGCAAAACCCACAGCTGCTCCCGATCCTGATCCCACTCCGGAGGCTTCGCGAAAGGTTCCCAAACCCCCGTGATTGATGGATTGTGGGGTTGGAGTCTCACGACGGACTGTGGGAGAGTGCTGGGGGCTGTTCCTGGGGATGGGGTTGGTGCTGGGAGCAGGGATCCAAGGGGTTAAACCCGGAATTCCCAATCCATGGATGTGCACACGTGTGTGCTTGGTGGGCCATCTGTGTGTGCTGGGACAGGGGTGACCACAGGCACGTGGCCATGGGCACACTGATGGTCACTGAAGGACACACTGATGGTCACTGAAGGACACACTGATGGACACTGATGGACACACTGATGGACACTCGTGTCCATGGACATGTGGATGGACACTGATGGACACACATGTCCATTACACACTTGTGGACACTGATGGACACACGTGTCCATGGACACATGGATGGACAGACTGATGGACACACTGATGGATACTGATGGACACACATGTCCTGCACACATGGATGAACATACATGTCCATGGACGCATGGATGGATACACTGATGGACACACGAGTCCATGACACATGGATGGACACACTGATGGTCACTGATGGTCACTCGTGTCCATGGACACACTGATGGACACACGTGTCCCTGTGGCCATGGGAGCGCGTCCCTCTTTTAAATCAATTTTTTACCTATCCCACTGNGGTCACTGATGGTCACTCGTGTCCATGGACACACTGATGGACACACGTGTCCATTACACACCAACAGACACGTGTGTCCTGCACACACTGATGGACACACGTGTCCATGGACACACTGATGGTCACGCGTGTCCATGTGTGCCCCAGTGGCCACGGGAGCACGTCCCTCTTTTCCTGTCCCGCTCTTGCAAAATCCACTCTTGTTTTTCCTTGTCAAACAAAAACCTGACATGGACTCGGAACCAGGTAGAATCCTGAAGGACAGGCAGGAGGCAGGAGCTGGGAGTCCTGGGAAGTGTCCCTGTCACACACTCCAGGTGTGCCCGCAGAGGAGTTGCTTTATTTTTCCATGCTTTACTTTCCCCTTTCCTATCCCGGGAGTGGGTTTCCCTCTTGGAGGCAGCTCTGCTCCTGACATACATGGGGAAGAGGGTGAAGGCAGCGGTGGCATTTCTGGAGGGTGGCATCACCTGGGGCCCGGCTGGGTCACAGAACAGTGGAATGGGTTGGATTGGGAGAGACCTTGAGCTCATCCCGTTCCCTGAGCCATGGGCAGGGACACGTCCCACTATCCCAGGTTGCTCCAAGCCCCGTCCAAGCTGGAGTCACATCTCCCCATGTGGAAGGGACGTTGGGTGCCTTGCCACAGGTCAATCAGTGCCTGAACCACTTCACCCTCTCCCTAAATGTAACATTTATTGGGTGGGAATCCCATCCCTGCTTTCCCTTTCCCTCCGCCGCCGCTGGAAGATCCCGGCAGAGCTCGGAGGTTTCGCCCTCGTCGAGGAGATAAAAGTGGGACGTGCTGGGAGCCATGACCTGCAAAGCCTGGGAGCGGGAATCGCCGTGGGACGGAGGCTGAGCCGGCACCTCGCGCTCCTGCTCCGGCTCGGCCGCCGCTGTCCGGCGGATTTCCATCTTCCCCGAGCCCCGGCGCCAGGAAATAGTTAACCACTGCAGGATTTTGATTAGCAGAGCCTTAAAGTCAGTGAAAAAGACAGTCGGGGAGAACTCTCAGGAGCATGCTAATGAAGTGAAGTCATCCGCGCGCAGCAGAGGAGTATCCATGCCTGCTCCACGCCGGAGGATTCCCGGAGCCCGGCGCAGGTGGAGCGGGGCTCGCAGGGACCCGCGGCTCGGCCGCCCCGACGCCTCCGCTCCCCTCCCTTTGGATATTGCCACGCTTTCCCTGGGATTTTTTTCTTCGCCTCACTGGAGCTTAATGATATTTCCAGCTCGGCGGGAGCTGCGGGAAGGCTGGAGATAGCGCGGAGAGAGGCTTGGAAAGACAGCAAAGGGCAGCTCCCGGCTCTGCGGGAAAGGTGAGGGCATTCTCTTGGAAAATCCCTTCTCCTCCTGGAAAATCCCTCGGGTTTCTCTCTGTCGCCGGCGCTCGGGTTGTGGCACTGCTGGGGGTGGGGAAAGGGGGGTGCTTCTGGAAGAGAACGGTGCTGGCTCTGCAGCTGGGAAGTTTGGGAAGCGAGTCTGGGGGATGGAGATGTCCCGGCGAGGCCGGCGGTGCCCAGGTACGGAGCAGGAGCAGCCGCCTCTTAGTCCCACTTGGAAAAACCCGTGGGCAGTTTTTAGAGCATTAAAAAATATCCTTCTGCTCTTGTGGGACTTTGCAAGGAAGCTGTGGGAAGGTTGGATCCTTTCTCTCGGGATCGGTGCCTCACAGGTCCTACCTTTGCTGTAAAAACTGGATTTTTGGGATAACTGAGAAACTTAGGACAGGGCAAAGTTTTAGTAAAGCCTGAGGGCTAAACCCGATCACTCCTGCGTTTCCAAATGCACGCTGGAGCTGAGGAGTTGCCAGGGCTGTTTAATTTGTAAGAAATCACCCCACGAAAACATTGCATTCTTGTTTATGAGAAATGCAAGAAAAATATGCAGAAGAGGTTTTGCTCCTAAACAGCCGAGGTTAACCCGTTGGAGATGATGATTCCAGGATTATTCCTGGGATAAGATGAGCCCAGATGGCTTTGCAGTGGTTAGAAACGAGCTGGTGACTCAGCGGCTGCCTCGGGTTTTGCGCTGTGCAGATCCTCAGGCTGGCTGTTCCCAAATTTTGTGTTTTCTGCCTCACGGAATTTTAATTTTCCTCTTGGAGAAGTGTCCAAGCTCGTGGCACTGCGAGGATTCCGAGGCAGGCAGACACTCAGCTCCTGGGTTTCAGAGATCTCCTGGAATACCCCGCTCCTCGCTGCAAAAATGCATCCGTAAAAAACAAAATCTGATTTTATCCATGTGGGGTTAACGGGATATCAGCATTTTCTGGATTTTTCGGCCTAGGGGCTCGCAGCCGGGCTGGTGACACAATGACATTTTTAATCCTCTGTGGAAGCATCCTTTCCTCATCTCCCAAAAAGTGAGAGTTGCTCTCAAAGCAACATCTCTGTCCCAAAGCAGAGGCCTGCAAACCCCATCCCGGGAAAACAGCTCAGCATCCCCCTGCCATGCCAAGCTTCCTGGGAAGTCTGTCCCTTTTCAGGATCCCTGTGCTCCCAGGAAAGGCACCTTGTCCATGTGCACTGCACACCAGGGTGACGTCTCAGCAACCCTGCGGTGGCAAGCCCAGGTGACCGGATTTTGGGAAGAGATTCTTCCCTATGAGGGTGGGGAGGCCCTGGAATGGATTTCCCAGAGAAGCTGTGGCTGCCCCTGGATCCCTGGAAGTGTCCGAGGCCAGGCTGGATGGGGCTTGGAGCAGCCTGGGACAGTGGAAGGTGTCTATGGCAGGGGTGGGACTGGATAATCTCCAGTGTCCCTTCCAATCCTATTCTGGGATTTTGGGATTCCGCAATCCCTGGTGATGTTTCCCATCTCTGTGCCGCCTTCCCAGCCCATCTTCCCTCTCCCAGCTCTCAGGGTGATCCTGAGATTCTCCAAAATCGGAGATTCCCCTCGTGTGTCCTGCCTGATCCGGGCTTGCGGCTCTACCGAGCTGCCCAAGGAATGAGCTGAAATTCCCAATTCCTCGTTTTTGTGTGTGGGTAGGATCTGAGCTCCACGCTCAGCAGGGGGTCCAGCTGTGGCCAGCTGTGGGTGCCAAAGCCTGGCCCTGGGGTGGGCTCTGGCTGCCTTCGGAGGGAGATGGGAACGCGTTTCAGAACCTGGAATGCTGGAATGCCCCTCTTTCCAACCAATCCAGCACATGGATTTTGTCCATCTCCCAAGCCCCGTTTCAGCTGGAACCGCTCCATAACTTTCTGGTTGTGCATCCCATGCAAATGTCCCAATCACTGCTTGTGCTGCTGGGATTTTTCCTGCAGATTTCGGGGGCTTGGAGCACTCCCGAGACCCAAAAATCGGCTTCCCATGGATCCCGTGGGCTTCAAACCTCCTGGAATGTCCCCCATCCCTTCTGGCTGGCGGTGCTTGGAGCAGAAAGGTGTTGAAGGGCCCGTGGCCACTACTAAGCAACAGTTACCAACAACCTCAGGCAAATAATATATCGGAGATTATGGAAACAACAGGGAACAGCGGCCGCTTCCCAGCGGCTCCGCTGGGTGAGTCAGGAGCGTGTGGCTGCTGCTCCCTGCTCCTTCCTCGATGACAGCATCCACACATCCAGTCCTTGGAGGCTGCAGATCCTGGGATATTTACGATGCTTTCGCATAACGAGCGTTTGTCTGGCTGCCGGGAGGAGCTGGGATTTGCACGTTCCCCTCCTTTGGGCTGGGTTTTTTGGGCTGTTACGGGATGTTCCCGATGCCGTGTGCTCCTTCCCTGGGAATTTTGGGCTCCTTGAAGGTCATTGAACCTCGACTCGGCACCAGCCGAGAGGGAAATCCAGGTGTGGAAGGAAGGGAGTTATCCCAGTGGTGTTTGATGCAGATCCTCAAGGAATGGATCCCGGTGGTGTTTGTTGCGGATCCTCAAGGAATGGATCGCTTTGGGATAACTTTGGGAAGGCCTTGGCACAGGTTTTCCAGAGACACTGTGGCTGCTCCATCCCTGGAATTGTCCCAGGCCAGACTGGATCAATCTGGGATAGTGAAAGGTGTCCCTGCCCATGGCAGGGGTGGGATGGGATGAGCTTTAAGGTTCCTTTCCCAGGGAAATGCCTGGGAATGCACTGTCCAAAGCTGGGAAACCAGGACTCACTTCTGGAGGTGCCCATCCCGCTGCTAATTCCCACTCCAGGGAATACCAAGCGAACACAAAACCGACATTTACTCAAAACCTCTAAAAATCAGTGGTTGTGTCCAGTGTGCTGTTCCAGAGGCAGCTTCCCCAGGATGGCTCTGCTGCTGCTGGAAGGGCTGGAAGCCTCTGGAAAGGGATTCTCCACGTGCAGGTGGATTTATTTCAGCTCTGAGTTGCCATTCCCGAGCTCCATGTAAATAACTGTCCATGGACAGACGTCTGTCTGTCCGAGCCCCTCAGCAGAGGCATTCCCTGCATCTCCTGGCGTGTTGTGCTCCCAGAATCTCCCAGGATTTGTGGACAGCAAGCCTTGCTGCAAGGAAAAGTGTCCGTGCCAGGGCTGCTTCACCATCCCATGGGTGTTGCAGGCTCTGACCTCCCAGTGATCCCGGCTGTGGAAAAAGGATGGGATTTGGGTTGGTGGAGGGGATCTGGCTCCTGCAGTGGTTTGCTTGTGACCTTCCAGGAATCCCGAGCCCTCTCCAAGATGGAAATTTTGGGCTGGGCAGTGTGGGTGAGCCAGGAGAACGCAGCTCCTGCGGGAAAAGCGGCTGAAAGTCGGGAAATCCCTCTGAGCAGGGAAGTGCAGCTGCTTTTCCCAACACTTCTTTAAACACTTCCTACCACAAAGCCCATTCCCGCTCACCTGGCAATTCCCATCATTTCTCATCCTGCCCCTCGTCACCGTTCCTGTGGATGTTCCCTCGCCTTCCCAGCTTTTGTCATCCCAGGAGCTGCTGAGGGTCCCCTGGAATTTATGGCTGCCACCTCCAGGGCACATCCAGCTTTCCCTGGGCAGGTGACACTTGGGAAGAGGATGGAGACCAGGAGCCTCTGGAGCCATTGTCCCTTTGCCCTCCATCCTCTGGCAGCAGCCACAGGCGCGGCTGGCTGCGGTGACGGTCACCAGGACTCGGCTGAGAGGTGACACCACGGCAGGACCTGGCACTGCCCGATGTCCTGGAGCGTGGGCAGGGCCTGCAGGAGCCTCTCCCGGAGCTTCCACCTTTCCCTTGGAAGGATGGGGAGTAGGAGACGGATTCCAGCACAGGGATTTGGTTCAGAGAACAACTCCAGCGCCTTCAGATTTGCTCCTCTGGAAAATCAGGATGTGGGGATGCAAAGCCCTCGGAAGCTTCTGGGTTTGTGGGAATTCCGGGTGGCCCTGTCCCTTCTGTGCTGCATCCCTTGGGATCACACCTGAGGTGATCCCTGGAGCATCCAGCACATCACAGGTGCTTCCTTCCCTCCGAGATGAGGGATTTCTGTGACGCCCCAGGGACACGGGAGATCCCCCCCATCCCGGTCACATTCCCGCTGCTCCAGAGCCTCGGTGCACACAGATCCCTCAGAATTCCAGCCCGGGAAGTGCAGGTCCATGCTGTGGGTGAGATCACCTCACAGGACGGATCTCTGCTTCCCTGCGGGAATTTTTTCCCTCTGCTTGACACCCTCGTGTCTCCCATCTTTGCATCCCAAACACAATTCCTGTGTCTGCATCCGCGGGATGATGAACCTTTCCCAGAGCATCCTGACTTCCCTCTTCGCTTCCAGGCTCGAGAAAAAATGCACTTTCAAGGGATGGAGTTCTATCCCATGCCTTGATTAAAAGGGAACGGAAGGAGAGGCTTTGGCTCGAGTTTCTCTTAATTAAAGCGCGGGGGAAAGCTTGGGATCACCGCCACACCTTGGTTCCCAAAGGATTCCTGGGGAGAACATGGGCCAGGGAGGCTCCCGGGAGGCTCCCGAGCGGGTTTCGGACAGCAGCCGGCGTTTTGGGGCGGGAAGCTGAAATCCCGGAGAACAACATCGCCACCTGTTTGCCACAGGCGATCGTACAGCGGGAAAAATCCCGGCTGGATGTGTTCGGGATGTGTCCCACCGGGATGAACTCCATCGGGCCGCCCTCCACCGGGACAAGCCCATCAGGATACAGCCCACCGGGATGCAGCCCACTGGACAGTCCCAAATCAGGATGAGTCCCACCAGGATGTGTCCCATTGGACAGTTCTCCCTCAGGAGGGCATCAGGGTGGAAACCCAAAGTTCAGGGTCACCCTCGTGTCACGTGGAGTCACTGAAAGCCCACAGAGTCCCCAGATTAAATCCCAGAATTATTTGGGATTGGAACCTCAAAGCTCATCCCATTCCAACCCTGCCATGGGCAGGGACCTTCCCCTATCCCAGGTTGCTCCAAGTCCCATCCAGCCTGGCCTTGGGCACTGCCAGGGATCCAGGGGCAGCCACAGCTTCTCTGGGCACCCTGTGCCAGGGCCTCCACACCCTCACAGGGAAGGACTCCTTCCCAAAATCCCTTCTNCAGGGAAGGATTCCTTCCCAAAATCCCTTCAATCCCTGCCCTTGAGCAGTGGGAAGCCATTCCCTGTGTCCTATTGCGACAGGCCCTGCAAAAGACTTGGGATATTTTGGATATGTGACAATAAACTGAGAATTCATCCCATGCTGGGTTTATCCTCCTTCCCCTCGGAGCCAAAAGCTGTTCCTGCAATACAGCACGTGCAGGATATTCCTACCCTTGGGATAAGCACCCAGTGCTCCCCCCATTTCCATGGATAACGTGCTCATGGATTAAGTGTCAGGTTTTTGTTTGAAAGGAGCCTTCGGGAAAATGACTCCACGAGACCTTTGTGTGTTTAAATTTGTCAGGATTTGAAATATTTGGATTCCATGGATGAATCCGGACATTTAATGGGCAGCCCTTGAATGGAAAGCTCTGGCTGCTCCTGCAGGAGGGAGGTGTGTGCCCACTCTCACAGACCTCTCCCCCTCTGGAAAATGGGAGTGGAGATCGTTCACTAATGGGGATTTATGGCACAAATCCGCTACTGTTTGGTCGGGACAAACAGCCCCAAGTGGGATTTTAGTGCTGGAAAAGCAGCCCTGGGGCCGAGGCTGCTTCCCAGCTGCTCACAGACGGCTGAATTCCCTCTGCAGGGAGCACAGGGAAGAAGTGGAGCCAAGAACCACCAGGACTTGGTGTAGGAAGCGGAAATAAGGTCAGGTCCATGGACTGGGGTCCTTCACCTGCACTGCGTTTCCTCCCGGGAAGTTTCAGTTGGGGAACTCACTCCTGGTTTTCCCTTTGCTGTGTTTGCTCCAAAGATGTGTCGGTGTTTATCCAAATACAGAGAACTCCGTGCCTTGGCTGGTCCTGGATGCAGCTGCTGAGGGATGGAGGTGCCGCTGCCCCGGGAGCTGGGGATGTGCTGGGTTCTCCTGCTCCTCCTCAGCAGCATCTCCAGAGGGTCTGGGATCTGGGGCTGGGCTCTGGGGCTGGGTGGCCCAGGCTGGTGGCACTGGGGTGGGGGATGGGATGGGACAGGTTGGGGCCATGCAAGGCCTTGGAGAGGCTTTTTGGGGAAGGGGAGCCCAAAAGTGGCTCCGTCTCCACCCCCAGATTCCCAAGTGGGTTTTGGGGGAAAGAAACAACCTCGTCTTCATCCATTTGGATGGATCTGTAAATTTGTTCTCTTTTGGTTTGAAGCTCCAGGAATATTGGCCAAAGCCATGTTCCAAATGGTTTTCCCTACATTTCTGCTGGGATTGGGTCTGTGTGCCGAAGGAAATGAGGCATTTCTGGGCAAAGCAGCACCAAATCCCTTCCTCCTCCCTCCACCGAGGTGACAGACCTTTCCTCTCACCCCTGAGGGTGACTTCATTCTTTTCCCAGTCCCCACAATGCATTAAAATCATGGAATCATGGAATGGCTTGGGTGGGAAGAGACCTGAAAGCTCATCCAGTTCCAAACCTGGCACCTTGCACTATCCCAGGCTGCTCCAACCTGGCCTTGGACACCTCCAGGGATGGAGACTCCAAACCTCCCTGGGCACTTCCAGTTCCTGACCACCCTTTCCATGCACAAATTCCTCCTGATGTCCAACCTGGCACAGTTTGAGGCTGCATCCCTTTGTCCTGTCAGGACTTTGTCACCCTCCTGCCTGCCACAGGACATGGGTGGCCCTGGCACTGCAGGTACCTGAGCTGTGGCGGGGCTGGAGCTGCTGTGAGGTTGCTGGAATGTGTTTGTGTGGAGCGTGGGTGTGGAATTGTTCTCCCCACGCTGGTGGTTGTTATGCAAATCTAAGTCCTAAAAAAACTCTGATTTTTTTCTGCCGTAATTTGGAGGGAAAGCACTTCTCCGGAATTCTGCAGTGGTTGGGGGGTGTCCTTCCATCCCGAGCCCCTGGGGGTGGGAATGCAGCCTGGGCTGAGCAGAGGACCCAGACCAGGGCAGAAACCTCCTCTTCCTCCTCCTTTTATGATTTTTTTAACCCTCCAGCAGCTCAAACCCCCCTGAAAAGCTGCTTTTTATTCACATACTCCAGAAAAATTCAGGCTGAGCCGCTGCAGCTCCAATAAAACTTTAAAGAGGGTCTGGACTTGGTGGTGGGAAGGAGCTGGGATGGAAATGGGAATGAAGGAAGGCCTGGTTGGTGTTAGGAGAAATTTGGGAAAGCTCCTGGCTGTGGTGACATGGGGGGATGCAGTGTCCCGAGCCCCAGAGCATCCTTATTCCAGGGCTGGATCAGCCACGATCCAACCAGAGCAGCTCTGGGATGATCCCTGCAGGACTGGAGCACAGCCAGGTCCAGGACAGGAGGAAGAGGAAGGTGCTGTTCCCTCCTCATTGCTCTTGTTCAACTCCAAATGCCAAAAAAAGAACAGGAAAAGGATGGAATTCCGGCCAGACTCGGGAGGGCTGGAGGCTGGAATGGGCTCGGGGCTGCTCCGGCCTCTGCAGGTGACCCCCAGGAGGTTTGTTTGGAAACGATGGAGCTGGGAAACCCGGGATTAACTCGGCTGATTGGAAATGGGAAAGGATAATCAATCCCCGTGCAGAACCAAGCACAATCCATGGAATCAGGAACTCCAGGCAGGTGACCCCTGTGGTGGCCGGAGGGTGCCAGACTCCAGGACACCCTGCCCTGGGCAAGGAGCTGCCTCACTCCTGGAAGATTCCCAGCTTTTCTTTTCCAAGGACGCTCTGAGATCTCCCCCAGGAATCCCAGCGCACAGATGGAAATCCCGGAGCAGGGGCAGCTCTGCCATGGAATCGATGCTAAACCCTCGGGAAAGGTGGCTCCTGCTCCTGCCAGTGCCAGCAGCCGCCCTGGAGCCACCTCTGGCACAGGATCCTGATCCCAACATCCGCTGGGAACACGGGAAGGGAGCGGGGAGCCGGCTCTGGCTGAGCCCCATCCCGGCTGGAAGCTCCAGAGCATCCCTTCCACCCCAAAGGCTCGGGAAAGGCTCGAGCACCTCCGCGGTGCCTGTTTTGGCGCAATCCCAATCTTCCTGCGTCTAAATAGGCGGGAAATTGAGCCCTGGAGCTTCACACCTGCGAGGTCAGCCCGGTGCCGGGTTCCCGGGGGGAAGGGGGCGGCAGCCTGGGAGCCGGGAACGGGGACACGGCATCGGGACGCCCGCGGGATCCCACATCCCTCCGAGGGGAGCCTCGGGAATGGGGCAGAGCGCTGCCGCCAGCCCGGGGCCACCCCCAGTGACCCCTCCAGTGCCACCAGTTCCCCGCAGCCGCATTTCCCTGCTGCCCATCCCCAGCTCCATTTCCCGCTCCCGGGCACAGAGCTGGAGGATTTTTGGCTCAGCGGGAGCAGAGGCCGGGCGAGCTTTGGTTGTTTTGATTCCAGTTTAAAATGAAGCTTGAAAGCAGCCGGGGCTCCGCGTCCCCATCCCAAATCCACGCGTCCCCATCCCAAATCCACGCGTCCCCATCCCAAATCCGCACGTCCCGGCCGGGCCGGCACAGCCAAGCTGCGAAATCCTCGCGTCGGAGGAGCGGCTCCGGTTGGGGAGAGCCCGCGGCGTCCAGCAGTAGATCCCGGTCCCGGGGTATCCGGCAGCAGATCCCAATTCCAGTCACATCCAGCAGCAGATCCCAGTCCCGGGGTATCCAGCAGCAGATCCCAGTCACATCCAGCAGCTGGATCCCAATCCTGTGGTATCCAGATCCCAGCCTCATCCAGCAGCAGATCCCAGTCCCGTGCCAAGGCCAGGGGGGATTTGGGAGCAGCCCATCCCGGGGGGATCTAACCCTGGGGTTCCCCTTTTCCTTCACCGGCTCCCGGGGGAACGTCACCCGCCTGGGATGTGAAACTGCCCCTGGGATTGTCCTGGGTCACCGCCTTGGGTCACCGTGAGCTGCTCCCACTGTCTGGAAGGAGCAGCAGGAATGTGCCTCTGATCCACCCCCGGCACTCCCAGGCAGCTCCAGGAGGGATTTGATGGCTCTCGGTTACCAGAGGTGTTGTGGGTCCATCTTTCACCAATCCAGCCCTTTTTTCCATGCAAATGTGCCCATTTCTAGGGGAATGTGAGGACGGGAAGCCATGGGCCTGTCCACATCTGGCCCCAGGAAACATCTTGCGCACAGGAGCTGCAGATGTTGAGCAGGGAGAAACATCTGGGCTGCTCTGAGAGACGGAGCCAGAAATTCATGGAATGGGAGACGGTGCCCAGCAGGGCCGGGAAGCTTCTATAGGGCAAAATCCCATCCCACAGCCCCTCTCCCACCTGGAATAACCCTGCTGGAATCCTCCTTTGCCATTCAAAACCCCAGGATGGGCTCCCACAAAGATTCCTGACGGACAAATCCTCAAGGAGACCTTCCTGGGTAACCGTGGACACCTCAAACTGCAGCACAAACACGGGGCCACCCCCTCAAATCCATTTATCCGGAGCTGGTCCCCAATCCCAGGGCATCACCAGCACAGGTTCCCTCCTGGGAGCCTCGTGCCTCAGTTTCCCTGTCCACAAAGCAGGAATGCTGGGTCTGGCACCTCCCTGGCCCCGTGCCTCAGTTTCCCCATCCAGCAGGCGGGATGCTGGGCTCACACCCAGCCAGGCTGGCACACTCCCGGCCCTGCTGCTCCATCCAGGACTGACCTACTTCCCTCCGGCAGAACTTTCTGCTCCACTTATTTGACCCAGCACCTTTTTGTTTGCCTAAAGCCGGGAATGCTTCCCCTCGGCCAAGCCGGGCACACACGGGGAACGTTTGCTGGAGAGACAAACCGCTGCTTTGTGCATCCCCGGAGAAATCCAGACCCCCTTTCCCCACTGCAAAATCCACCCTGGAAAGCTGCCTCATTTGGCTTTGCCCCCTTTTCCCCCATCCCTCTCGCCGTGCCGGGGACAGGGAGGAGAAAGGTGACATTGTTCCGTCCTGGAAGCAGCAGCAGCATCCCAGCTCCCGGGCTCTGTGGCTGCCTCAGCCGTGGATGTTTGCACATGTTAAAAATATTTAGTCCGGTGCTAAAAAAAATATTATCCCCGAGCTCTGGGGCCAGCTGAGCATAAAGCCACCTATGTGTCCGTGGGGCGGCGTTCCCGAGGCACACAGGGCTCCTCTCTGCCTCGGGAGCCATCCCGGGCTGCAGCAGCCGTGCTGGGAGTGATCCCGGTGCTGCTGCCTGCCGGGAATGCTGCTCTCCCCCCTGGAGAGGGGCTTGGGGCAAGGGAAGCTCTCTGTGGGGACGTGGAGCATTCCCTGTGCAGGGCAGGAGGGAGAAAGGGTCAAACAAGGTGTTGGCTCTAGGAAAAAGTGATAAAAACTGGGAAAAAGTAATGAAAACTGGGATGAGTCCTGTATTCCCAGCTGGTGGGACTGGGATGAGCAGGGAATGGCCCTGCTCCCCAAATCCGTGGGCACAGGCCATGGTGGGGAGGGTTGAGACCTCCTCAACTCCTTCCACCTTTTCCCAGCCTCATCCAAGCTCTGCCCGTGTCCTGGAGGTGCCCAGAGCTCCTGGGAATGGGGAGAAGCTTCCAGCTGGGTTTCATAGAAAGAATTCCAAGCCAGCTGAGAGTGTGGGAGGGGAAACATTTCCCCGTAGGAATCTCCCCACGAGGAGCAGGAGAAAGGAGTTTGGAGTTTGTTCTGGCCGCAGGAGGAAGACAACGGGGAGCGAGGCCACAGCATTTTTGTACAGGAGCATTCAGGAATCATTTCCTCGGCTTTTTTCCCTTATGTTTTTATTTTTCAAGCGGGAAAAGGAGCTGGAGGAGGGCGTGGAGGTGAAATAATCCCGGCTGGAGAGCGTGAAGGGATCATTATACCCTGTCCTTCGGCTTTTTTGGCGCTTTTTCCCCCCCCTCCTTTTCCGAGGGTTTCGGGAGCAGCCTGCGGACACTGCGGCCATTCATGGCTCGGCTGGGGGTGCGAGGGGCGCGTGGCCGGCCGGGAGACGGGAATAATTCCTTCACAATGTGGAGCAGGGAAAAATAGCCCGGTTGTGTGAGGTGGATGGAGCTCGACGTATGGAAGCGTGAGCATCAATGCAGCCATTTACCAGCAGAGCTTTTCCCCGTGAATCAACTCCACAGCTCCGAGGAAAATGTAAATGTTTGGGAGCCCTCGGAGGCAGAGTTACAGGAAAAAATAAGGACAGCTTTCAGTGTCTGGAAAACGGGCTCCTGCCGAGCCAGGGGTGCTTTTCCCCCTTCCCGCAGCCCCTGCGTGGTTCTGCCTGTCCCCGGTTAAAGGGAGTTGTGTCCCCGTGTCCCACGGAACGGTCCCCGCCCGCCTCGGAGCTCGGGAATTCCTCCAGCTCCGGTGCCACCGGCTCCCCTGGAGCAGCCTGAAAGGTTCCATTCATCCCTGCCCTGCTTCCCTCTGGAGCCACCACACCCTGGGCCTCTGCTCCGCAGCTTTCCTCAGCAGCATTCCCCCATGGAAGGGCTGGGAAGGGCTGCGAGGGGATGCTCCAACACTGGGCATAGGGATGAACTCCCCTGCCTTGGCCTCTGATTCCCCACCTGGAGCCGCTTGGATTGGGGATGTGAAGAGCCTGAAAGAGCAAAAAAATGGGAAAGATGGGTGGTGCTGCCTGCAAAATTCCCATCCGTGACTGGATGGGCTTGGAGCAACCCGGGATAGTGGAAGGTGTCCCTGCCCATGGAATGGGGTGAGCTTTGAGGTCCCTTCCAGCCCAAACCATCCTGGAATTCCATAAATCAACCCCTGGCTGATCTCTGGGATTGGATCCTCAGCCCCTTCCTTGGAACCATCTCACTCCGGTGGTGGGAGCGTCCTGGCGGAGCAGAGAAGCCAGAAAGCCAAATCCTGCTCTGGGTCATGGCAATGGTCCTGCCGAGTCCCTGTCCTGCAGCAGCAGGATGCTGGGAGCCTCTGGATAAAAGGGATCAAATCCGGGGGAAGATGTTCCACAGGAACCAGCACTGCAGTGCATTAATGGTGGATAATTAATACATAATTGTCATTAATTAAAAGTAATGAATCTAGCTGTACTTGGAAAACATTTTTCAGGATAAGATGAAAATGGTTTCAAGTCCACCTGATTCCTGGAAAATTCCCATGTGAGTTAGATTAGCATGGAAGAAATTCCATGTGCCAAAGGCCAGGGCACTTCCATCCTGCATCCAAAGCTGAGGGGATCATCAGCCTTTGGGGGGAAAAGCACAATTCCCTGGCAAACAGGGAATCCTGAGGCCTCCAGAGGATGGCGTGGGGGCTCTCTGAGTGCAGTTTTTAAGGAATATTTCTTGGCAAGGTGATTCCTGCGGGGAAATGCAGCTGGGTTGGATTTCCCCTCCATGAGGAACGTCCTGGCCGAGGCAGAGGGAGCGGGACCGGGAAGGGGGACCCAGCCGAGGGGGTTTGCTGTGCACAGGGAGAATTTGCTCCGGGACAATTCCATGGGGGATCAACCCAAACCCATGGATCCAGCATGAAATTTAAATTGCATCGTTTTGCCCTCGGAATGAGGCTTCCCAAAACATCCCGGGTCAAGGCCTTGTCAGACCTGGGGCAGCTCCAAAGCTCCTCTGGATTTATCTCAGGAGCCTTTTCCCCTCCTCCATCCCTGCTCCTGGGTGGGAGTGCTCCATTCCCAGGGATATTTCCCAACTGGGTGCTAAAATCCAGCACAGGGTGCCCTTTTCCCTGGAATGCCGGTGATGGATGCATGGATTTGCCATTCAGTGGATGGACTGGGGTGTTTCCCTCAAGGAAAAAACAGGGAAAGAGCCCCACGTGTGTGGAACTTGAAAAAGCAGCAGCTAAACCAGTGCAGCACTGGGATGTTACTGGGAGAACTGGGATGCCACAGCAGCATCCTGGAGCGTTCCCTCATGGAGAGCTTGGGATTGTGAGGATGGGCTGGAGGCAAAGTGGGGGGAAAAACCAATATTTTAGTTCTGGATTTCATCCAAAATAGGCCTTGGCTGGAATTGCAGAGGCCTTTGGATCCAAGAGAGTGGCTCTTATTTTATGTTTTTATTTTAAATATCTATATTTTATATAGATATATTTATTATAAATATATTCTATTTCAATGTATTTACCTGCACATCATACATTACGTTCACCATATTTTTCCCTATATCCACACCTCATCCGTCACATGGATCTCATCTTCTTAATATATTTATTTACACACACCCCATATTTCTGTAGGGGATTGGAGAGCAAACCCAGGGATGGGAGCTTTTCCATGTCCCAGCTGTATCCCAGAGATGCCAGGAAATATTTGTTCCTTTTTGGGGCTGGAAAAACGCCAAAAAATAGGTGGGAAAAACAATCGCTACACTCCCAATAATTAAATGTGAGCCATTCAAACCCAGTCAGGAGTTGGTGCATCCCGGTTCTGGCCTTTTCCAAGGATTTTCAGGGATTTCTGCTGTAAATAAGGATCTGCTCTTCCAGGGGCTTGGATGGACTCCAGGCCAGGGGTCTGATTGTGATTCCGTTGGATTGCCAGGATTAAAGGAGGGCTCTCCACACTCTGGGAGCTCTGGGAATTCTCCGGGGAGCACCGGGAATTCCCCGGGGAGCTCCAGGAACACGGCCCTGGGTGCTGTGGGAAATGCGCCTCTCCCGGACTCAAACATTCCGTTATTTTCGAATTATTTCCCAGTTTTACTCCGAGCCACGAGCAGAGATGGGGAGGGGGAAACCTCTCAGATCCTCCCGGCCGGAGAGGGAGCGTTTCCCAGACTGTTCCCAAGGCGGGATCTGCTCCCCGGCTCAGCCGCGGCCGCTCCCAGGGCCGGGAGGCGGCTCGGGAGTGACTCGGGAGTGACTCCGGAGTGACTCCGGAGCGAGCGGGCGCGGCCGGGGCCGGGCTGCGCCGCTTTGGCCCCGGAGCCCGGAGCTGGCGGCGCTCCCCGCTCTGGCAGCGCTGCCAGAGGGGCCTGGAAACGCAATCCATGATCTGATAGCTCGGAGCGGATTTTTTCATTAAGGCTCCGGCCGAGGGCTGACCGAGGAGGTGCGGGGGTGTCCCGAGGGGTTGGGCACATCCCGGCCCCGGCCCCGGGCCCCCTGCGCAGCTCCAGGGCTCGCTTTTCCTCCCGTGCCACATTTGGGATGAAGCCTTTTTCCCGCCTTCTATCCACTTTCCCCCCCTTTTCTATCCCCTGTTTTTCCGGTTTTCCATCATTTTCCCTCCTTTCTCTGTCCTTTTTTCCCACTCCTTTCATCCCCCCTTTCTGTGCCATTTTCCCTCCTTTCTGTCCCTCTTTCTCCCCTTTCTTTCATTTCCCTTTCCCCCTTTGCATCCTGCTTCCATGCCTCTCTATCACCTTTATTTCCCATTCCATTCTTTCCCCTTTTTATCCCTTTTTTCTGCTCCAATCCCGTTTTCCCCCCTTACATCTCTTTTTTATTCCCCCTTTCTATTCTTTTCCCTCTTTCTATTCTTGCTTCCCTTTCTATCCCATTTCCCCCCTCTTTCCTCCCTCTCTGTCCTCTTTCACCCTTTCTATCTCATTTTTCCTCTTTTACATCTCTCTTTATTCTTTTCCCCTTTATACCCCTTTTTTCCTTTTTCCTCCCTCCCAACCCCCTTTTTCACTCCTCTCTCTCCTTTTTCCTTTCCCTTTCCCCTCCCCATCCCTTTTCCCCGCTCTCCTTTTTTCTCTTTCCATTTTTCCTCCTTCCCTTCCTTTTTTCCCCTCTTACTCCCCTTTCCCGC